>OX451739.1:388054472-388604472 GCA_948472305.1 Vicia faba | reverse complement strand
TGTTGTTGTTTATTTGACATTGTTGTTGTTGTTGACTTAGTTGTTGTTGTTGTTTATTTGACGTTGTTGTTGTTGTTGTTGTTGACAATGTTGTTTATTTGACGTTGTTGTTGTTGTTGTTTATTTGACGTTGTTGTTGTTGTTGACGTTGTTGTTGTTGTTGACGTTGTTGTTGTTGTTTATTTGACGTTGTTGTTGTTATTTATTTGACATTGTTGTTGTTGTTGACGTTGTTGTTGTTGTTGTTGACGTTGTTGTTGTTGTTGTTGTTGTTGTTGTTGTTGTTTATTTGACATTGTTTTAGTATTGTTGTTTATTTGACGTTGTTGTTGTTGTTGACATAGTTGTTGTTGTTGTTGATGTTTATTTGACGATGTTGTTATTGTTGTTGACGTTGTTGTTGTTGTTGTTTATTTGACGTTGTTGTTGTTGTTTATTTGACGTTGTTGTTGTTGTTTATTTGACGTTGTTGTTGTTGTTTATTTAACGTTGTTGTTGTTGTTGTTGTTGTTTATTTGACGTTCTTATTGTTGTTGTTGTTTATTTGACGTTGTTGTTGTTGCTGACATTGTTGTTGTTGTTGTTGTTGTTTATTTGTTGTTGTTGTTGTTGTTGACATAGTTGTTGTTGTTTATTTCACGTTGTTGTTGTTGATGTTGTTGTTTATTTGACGTTGTTGTTGTTGTTGCCGTTGTTGTTGTTGTTGTTTATTTGTCGTTGTTGTTGTTGTTTATTTGACATTGTTGTTGTTGTTGACGGTGTTGACGGTGTTGTTGTTGTTGTTGTTGTTGTTTATTTGACATTGTTGTTGTTGTTGTTGACGTTGTTGTTGTTTATTTGACATTGTTGTTGTTGTTGTTCTTTATTTGACGTTGTTGTTGTTTATTTGACGTTGTTGTTGTTGTTTATTTGACGTTGTTGTAGTTGACGTTGTTGTTGTTATTGTTTATTTGACGTTGTTGTTGTTGTTGTTTATTTGACGTAATTGTTGTTGTTGACGTTGTTGTTGTTGTTGTTTATTTTACGTTTTTGTTGTTGTTGTTGTTATTGTTTTTGTTTATTTGACGTTGTTGTTGTTTATTTGACGTTGTTGTTGTTGTTGTTTATTTGACGTTGTTGTTGTTGTTGTTGTTATTGTTGTTGTTACTGTTTATTTGACGTTGTTGTTGTTGTTGTTGTTTATTTGACATTGTTGTTGTTTATTTGACATTGTTGTTGTTGTTATTGACGTTGCTGTTGTTGTTTATTTGACATTGTTGTTGTTGTTTATTTGACATTGTTGTTGTTGTTGTTATTGTTTATTTGACGTTGTTGTTGTTGTTGTTGTTTTTGTTGTTGATGTTGTTGTTGTTGTTGTTGTTGTTTATTTGATGTTGTTGTTGTTGTTGACGTTGTTGTAGTTGTTGACGTTGTTGTTGTTGTTGTTGTTATTGTTTATTTGACGTTGTTGTTGTTGTTGTTGACATTGTTGTTGTTGTTGTTTATTTGACGTTATTGTTGTTGTTGTTGTTTACTTGACGTTGTTGTTGTTGTTGTTTATTTGACGTTGTTGTTGTTGTTGACATAGTTGTTGTTGTTGTTTATTTGACGTTGTTGTTGTTGTTTATTTGACATTGTTGTTGTTGTTGACGATGATGTTGTTGTTGTTTATTTGAAATTGTTGTTGTTGTTGTTGACGTTGTTGTTGTTGTTTATTTGACATTGTTGTTGTTGTTTATTTGAGGTTGTTGTTGTTTATTTGACGTTGTTGTTGTTGTTTATTTGACATTTTTGTTGACGTTGTTGTTGTTGTTGTTATTGTTTATTTGACGTTGTTGTTGTTTATTTGACGTAGTTGTTGTTGTTGATGTTGATGTTGTTGTTTATTTGACGTTTTTGTTGTTGATGTTTTTGTTGTTTTCGTTGTTGTTTATTTGACGTTGTTGTAGTTGTTTAATTGACGTTGTTGTTGTTGTTGTTGTTTATTTGACGTTGTTGTTGTTGTTGTTGTTATTGTTGTTGTTGTTGTTTATTTGACGTTGTTGTTGTTGTTTATTTGACGTTGTTGTTGTTGTTGTTGATGTTGTTTATTTGACGTTGTTGTTGTTGTTGACGTTGTTGTTGTTGTTTATTTGACGTTGTTGTTGTTGTTGTTTATTTAACATTGTTGTTGTTGTTGTTATTTTTTATTTGACGTTGTTGTTGTTGTTTTTTTTGGCATTGTTGTTGTTGTTGTTGACGTTGTTGTTGTTGTTGTTGTTTATTTGACGTTGTTGTTATTGATGTTGTTTTTGTTGTTGTTTATTTGACGTTGTTGTTGTTATTGTTGTTTATTTGACGTTGTTGTTGTTGTTGTTTATTTGACGTTGTTGTTGTTGTTTATTTGACGTTGTTGTTGTTATTGTTGTTTATTTGACGTTGTTGTTGTTGTTGTTTATTTGACGTTGTTGTTGTTGTTTATTTGACGTTGTTGTTGTTGTTGTTTATTTGACATTGTTGTTGTTAACGGTGTTGTTGTTGTTGTTTATTTGACGTTGTTGTTGTTGTTGTTGTTTATTTGACGTTGTTGTTGTTGGCGTTGTTGTTGTTGTTGTTGTTTATTTGACATTGTTGTTGTTGACATAGTTGTTATTGTTGTTGTTTATTTGACGTTGTTGTTGTTGTTGACGTTGTTGTTTGGGTTGTTTTTTATTTGACGTTGTTGTTGTAGTTGACATAGTTGTTATTGTTGTTGTTGTTTATTTGACGTTGTTGTTGTTGTTGACGTTGTTGTTGTTGTTGTTTATTTGACGTTGTTGTTGTTTATTTGACATTGTTGTTGTTGTTGACGTTGTTGTTGTTGTTTATTAGACATTGTTGGTGTTGTTGTTGTTGACGTTGTTGTTGTTGTTGTTTATTTGACTTTGTTGTTGTTGTTGTTTATTTGACGTTGTTGTTGTTGTTGTTGACTTAGTTGTTGTTGTTGTTTATTTGACGTTGTTGTTGTTGTTGACGTTGTTGTTTATTTGACGTTGTTGTTGTTTTTTATTTGACGTTGTTGTTGTTGTTGACGTTGTTGTTGTTGTTTATTTGACGTTGTTGTTGTTATTTATTTGACATTGTTATTGTTGTTGACGTTGTTGTTGTTGTTGTTGTTGTTTATTTGACATTGTTGTTGTTGTTGTTGACGTTGTTGTTGTTGTTGTTTATTTGACGTTGTTTTAGAGTTGTTGTTTATTTGACATTGTTGTTGTTATTTATTTGACGTTGTTGTGGGTGACATTGTTGTTGTTGTTTATTTGACGTTGTTGTTGTTGTTTATTTGACGTAGTTGTTGTTGTTGACGTTGTTGTTGTTGTTGTTTATTTGACGTTTTTGTTGTTGTTGTATATTTGACGTTGTTGTAGTTGTTATTGTTGTTGTTGTTTATTTGACACTGTTGTTGTTGTTGTTTATTTGACGTTGTTGTTGTTGTTTATTAACCGTTGTTGTTGTTGTTGTTGTTTATTTGACGTTGTTGTTGTTGACGGTGTTGTTGTTGTTGTTGTTGTTGTTTATTTGACATTGTTGTTATTGTTGTTGTTGTTGACGTTGTTGTTGTTTATTTGACGTTGTTGTTGTTTTTCTTTATTTGACGTTGTTATTGTCTATTTGACGTTGTTGTTGTTGTTTATTTAATGTTGTTGTTGTTGACATTGTTGTTGTTATTGTTTATTTGACGTTGTTGTTGTTGTTTATTTGACGTAGTTGTTGTTGTTGACGTTGTTGTTGTTGTTGTTTATTTGACGTTTTTGTTGTTGATGTTGTTGTTGTTGTTGTTGTTTATTTGACATTGTTGTTGTTGTTGTTGTTGTTTATTTGACGTTGTTGTTGTTGACGGTGTTGTTAATGTTATTTATTTGACGTTGTTGTTGACGTTGTTGTTGTTGTTGTTTATTTGTCGTTGTTGTTGTTGTTGACATAGTTGTTGTTATTGTTGTTTATTTAACGTTGTTGTTGTTGTTGACGTTGTTGTTGTTGTTGTTTATTTGACGTTGTTGTTGTTGTTGTTTATTTGACATTGTTGTTTTTGTTGACGTTGTTGTTGTTGTTGTTTATTTGCCATTGTTATTGTTGTTGTTGACGTTGTTGTTGTTGTTTATTTGACTTTGTTGTTGTTGTTGTTTTTGTTGTTTATTTGACGTTGTTGTTGTTGTTGACTTAGTTGTTGTTGTTGTTTATTTGACGTTGTTGTTGTTGTTTATTTGACATTGTTGTTGTTGTTGTTGTTGTTGTTGTTGACGTTGTTGTTGTTTATTTGACGTTGTTGTTGTTGTTGTTCTTTATTTGACATTGTTATTGTTTATTTGACGTTGTTATTGTTGTTTATTTATAGTTGTTGTTGACATTGTTGTTGTTGTTATTGTTTATTTGACATTGTTGTTGTTGTTTATTTGACGTAGTTCTTGTTGTTGACGTTGTTGTTGTTGTTGTTTATTTGACGTTTTTGTTGTTGATGTTGTTGTTGTTGTTGTTTATTTGACATTGTTGTTGTTGTTGTTGTTGTTTATTTGACGTTGTTGTTGTTGACAGTGTTGTTGTTGTTATTTATTTGACGTTGTTGTTGTTGTTGTTGTTTATTTGACGTTGTTGTTGTTGACGTTGTTGTTGTTGTTGTTGTTTATTTGACGTTGTTGTTGTTGTTGACATAGTTGTTGTTGTTGTTGTTTATTTGACGTTTTTGTTGTTGTTGATGTTGTTGTTGTTTTCGTTGTTGTTTATTTGACGTTGTTGTAGTTGTTTAATTGACGTTGTTGTTGTTGTTGTTGTTGTTTATTTAACGTTGTTGTTGTTGTTGTTATTGTTGTTGTTGTTGTTTATTTGACGTTGTTGTTGTTGTTCTTTATTTGACGTTGTTGTCGTTGTTGTTGTTTATTTGACGTTGTTGTTGTTGACGTTGTTGTTGTTGTTGTTTATTTGACATTGTTGTTGTTGTTGTTATTGTTAATTTGACGTTGTTGTTGTTGTTGTTTATTTGGCATTGTTGTTGTTGTATTTGACGTTGTTGTTGTTTATTTAACGTTGTTGTTGTTGTTGACGTGGTTTTTTTGTTGTTTATTTGACGTTGTTGTTGTTGTTTATTAGACATTGTTGTTGTTGTTAACATAGTTGTTGTTGTTGTTTATTTGACGTTGTTGTTGACGTTGTTGTTGTTGTTGACGTTGTTGTTGTTGTTGTTGTTTATTTGCCGTTGTTGTTGTTGTTGACATAGTTGTTATTGTTGTTGTTTATTTGACGTTGTTGTTGTTGTTGACGTTGTTGTTGTTGTTGACTTAGTTGTTGTTGTTGTTTATTTGACGTTGTTGTTGTTGTTGTTGTTGACAATGTTGTTTATTTGACGTTGTTGTTGTTGTTGTTAATTTGACGTTGTTGTTGTTGTTGACGTTGTTGTTGTTGTTGACGTTGTTGTTGTTGTTTATTTGACGTTGTTGTTGTTATTTATTTGACATTGTTGTTGTTGTTGACGTTGTTGTTGTTGTTGTTGACGTTGTTGTTGTTGTTGTTGTTGTTGTTTATTTGACATTGTTTTTGTATTGTTGTTTATTTGGCGTTGTTATTGTTGTTGACATAGTTGTTGTTGTTGTTGTTGTTTAATTGACGATGTTGTTATTGTTGTTGACGTTGTTGTTGTTGTTGTTTATTTGACGTTGTTGTTGTTGTTTATTTGACGTTGTTGTTGTTGTTTATTTGACGTTGTTGTTGTTGTTTATTTAACGTTGTTGTTGTTGTTGTTGTTTATTTGACGTTCTTATTGTTGTTGTTGTTTATTTGACGTTGTTGTTGTTGCTGACATTGTTGTTGTTGTTGTTGTTGTTGTTGTTTATTTGTTATTGTTGTTGTTGTTGACATAGTTGTTGTTGTTTATTTCACGTTGTTGTTGTTGATGTTGTTGTTTATTTGACGTTGTTGTTGTTGTTGTTTATTTGACATTGTTGTTGTTGTTGTTATTTTTTATTTGACGTTGTTGTTGTTGTTTTTTTTGGCATTGTTGTTGTTGTTGTTGTTGACGTTGTTGTTGTTGTTGTTGTTTATTTGACGTTGTTGTTTATTTGGCGTTGTTTTTGTTGTTGTTTATTTGACGTTGTTGTTGTTATTGTTGTTTATTTGACGTTGTTGTTGTTGTTGTTTATTTGACGTTGTTGTTGTTGTTTATTTGACGTTGTTGTTGTTATTGTTGTTTATTTGACGTTGTTGTTGTTGTTGTTTATTTGACGTTGTTGTTGTTGTTTATTTGACGTTGTTGTTGTTGTTTATTTGACATTGTTGTTGTTAACGGTGTTGTTGTTGTTGTTTATTTGACGTTGTTGTTGTTGTTGTTGTTTATTTGACGTTGTTGTTGTTGGCGTTGTTGTTGTTGTTGTTGTTTATTTGACATTGTTGTTGTTGACATAGTTGTTATTGTTGTTGTTTATTTGACGTTGTTGTTGTTGTTGACGTTGTTGTTGGGGTTGTTGTTTATTTGACGTTGTTGTTGTAGTTGACATAGTTGTTATTGTTGTTGTTGTTTATTTGACGTTGTTGTTGTTGTTGACGTTGTTGTTGTTGTTGTTTATTTGACGTTGTTGTTGTTTATTTGACATTGTTGTTGTTGTTGACGTTGTTGTTGTTGTTTATTAGACATTGTTGTTGTTGTTGTTGTTGACGTTGTTGTTGTTGTTGTTTATTTGACTTTGTTGTTGTTGTTGTTTATTTGACGTTGTTGTTGTTGTTGTTGACTTAGTTGTTGTTGTTGTTTATTTGACGTTGTTGTTGTTGTTGACGTTGTTGTTTATTTGACGTTGTTGTTGTTTTTTATTTGACGTTGTTGTTGTTGTTGACGTTGTTGTTGTTGTTTATTTGACGTTGTTGTTGTTATTTATTTGACATTGTTGTTGTTGTTGACGTTGTTGTTGTTGTTGTTGTTGTTGTTGTTTATTTGACATTGTTGTTGTTGTTGTTGACGTTGTTGTTGTTGTTTATTTGACGTTGTTTTAGAGTTGTTGTTTATTTGACATTGTTGTTGTTATTTATTTGACGTTGTTGTGGGTGACATTGTTGTTGTTGTTTATTTGACGTTGTTGTTGTTGTTTATTTGACGTAGTTGTTGTTGTTGACGTTGTTGTTGTTGTTGTTTATTTGACGTTTTTGTTGTTGTTGTATATTTGACGTTGTTGTAGTTGTTATTGTTGTTGTTGTTTATTTGACATTGTTGTTGTTGTTGTTTATTTGACGTTGTTGTTGTTGTTTATTAACCGTTGTTGTTGTTGTTCTTTATTTGACGTTGTTGTTGTTGACGGTGTTGTTGTTGTTGTTGTTGTTTATTTGACATTGTTGTTATTGTTGTTGTTGTTGACGTTGTTGTTGTTTATTTGACGTTGTTGTTGTTTTTCTTTATTTGACGTTGTTATTGTCTATTTGACGTTGTTGTTGTTGTTTATTTAATGTTGTTGTTGTTGACATTGTTGTTGTTATTGTTTATTTGACGTTGTTGTTGTTGTTTATTTGACGTAGTTGTTGTTGTTGACGTTGTTGTTGTTGTTGTTTATTTCACGTTTTTGTTGTTGATGTTGTTGTTGTTGTTGTTGTTTATTTGACATTGTTGTTGTTGTTGTTGTTTATTTGACGTTGTTGTTGTTGACGGTGTTGTTAATGTTATTTATTTGACGTTGTTGTTGACGTTGTTGTTGTTGTTGTTTATTTGTCGTTGTTGTTGTTGTTGACATAGTTGTTGTTATTGTTGTTTATTTAACGTTGTTGTTGTTGTTGACGTTGTTGTTGTTGTTGTTTATTTGACGTTGTTGTTGTTGTTTATTTGACGTTGTTGTTGTTGTTGACGTTGTTGTTGTTGTTGTTTATTTGACGTTGTTGTTGTTGTTGTTTATTTGACATTGTTGTTTTTGTTGACGTTGTTGTTGTTGTTGTTTATTTGACATTGTTATTGTTGTTGTTGACGTTGTTGTTGTTGTTTATTTGACTTTGTTGTTGTTGTTGTTTTTGTTGTTTATTTGACGTTGTTGTTGTTGTTGACTTAGTTGTTGTTGTTGTTTATTTGACGTTGTTGTTGTTGTTTATTTGACATTGTTGTTGTTGTTGTTGTTGTTGTTGTTGACGTTGTTGTTGTTTATTTGACGTTGTTGTTGTTGTTGTTCTTTATTTGACATTGTTATTGTTTATTTGACGTTGTTATTGTTGTTTATTTATAGTTGTTGTTGACATTGTTGTTGTTGTTATTGTTTATTTGACGTTGTTGTTGTTGTTTATTTGACGTAGTTCTTGTTGTTGACGTTGTTGTTGTTGTTGTTTATTTGACGTTTTTGTTGTTGATGTTGTTGTTGTTGTTGTTTATTTGACATTGTTGTTGTTGTTGTTGTTGTTTATTTGACGTTGTTGTTGTTGACAGTGTTGTTATTGTTATTTATTTGACGTTGTTGTTGTTGTTGTTGTTTATTTGACGTTGTTGTTGTTGACGTTGTTGTTGTTGTTGTTGTTTATTTGACGTTGTTGTTGTTGTTGACATAGTTGTTGTTGTTGTTGTTGTTTATTTTTCGTTTTTGTTGTTGTTGATGTTGTTGTTGTTTTCGTTGTTGTTTATTTGACGTTGTTGTAGTTGTTTAATTGATGTTGTTGTTGTTGTTGTTTATTTAACGTTGTTGTTGTTGTTGTTATTGTTGTTGTTGTTGTTTATTTGACGTTGTTGTTGTTGTTGTTTATTTGACGTTGTTGTCGTTGTTGTTGTTTATTTGACGTTGTTGTTGTTGTTGTTTATTTGACATTGTTGTTGTTGTTGTTATTGTTAATTTGACGTTGTTGTTGTTGTTGTTTATTTGGCATTGTTGTTGTTGTATTTGACGTTGTTGTTGTTTATTTAACGTTGTTGTTGTTGTTGACGTGGTTTTTTTGTTGTTTATTTGACGTTGTTGTTGTTGTTTATTAGACATTGTTGTTGTTGTTAACATAGTTGTTGTTGTTGTTTATTTGACGTTGTTGTTGACGTTGTTGTTGTTGTTGACGTTGTTGTTGTTGTTGTTTATTTGCCGTTGTTGTTGTTGTTGACATAGTTGTTATTGTTGTTGTTTATTTGACGTTGTTGTTGTTGTTGACGTTGTTGTTGTTGTTGACTTAGTTGTTGTTGTTGTTTATTTGACGTTGTTGTTGTTGTTGTTGTTGACAATGTTGTTTATTTGACGTTGTTGTTGTTGTTGTTTATTTGACGTTGTTGTTGTTGTTGACGTTGTTGTTGTTGTTGACGTTGTTGTTGTTGTTTATTTGACGTTGTTGTTGTTATTTATTTGACATTGTTGTTGTTGTTGACGTTGTTGTTGTTGTTGTTGACGTTGTTGTTGTTGTTGTTGTTGTTTATTTGACATTGTTTTTGTATTGTTGTTTATTTGGCGTTGTTATTGTTGTTGACATAGTTGTTGTTGTTGTTGTTGTTTAATTGACGATGTTGTTATTGTTGTTGGCGTTGTTGTTGTTGTTGTTTATTTGACGTTGTTGTTGTTGTTTATTTGACGTTGTTGTTGTTGTTTATTTGACGTTGTTGTTGTTGTTTATTTAACGTTGTTGTTGTTGTTATTGTTTATTTGACGTTCTTATTGTTGTTGTTGTTTATTTGACGTTGTTGTTGTTGCTGACATTGTTGTTGTTGTTGTTGTTGTTGTTGTTTATTTGTTGTTGTTGTTGTTGTTGACATAGTTGTTGTTGTTTATTTCACGTTGTTGTTGTTGATGTTGTTGTTTATTTGACGTTGTTGTTGTTGTTGCCGTTGTTGTTGTTGTTGATTATTTGTCGTTGTTGTTGTTGTTTATTTGACATTGTTGTTGTTGTTGACGGTGTTGTTGTTGTTGTTGTTGTTGTTTATTTGACATTGTTGTTGTTGTTGTTGACGTTGTTGTTGTTTATTTGACATTGTTGTTGTTGTTGTTCTTTATTTGACGTTGTTGTTATTTATTTGACGTTGTTGTTGTTTATTTGACATTGTTGTTGTTGACGTTGTTGTTGTTATTGTTTATTTGACGTTGTTGTTGTTGTTGTTTATTTGACGTAATTGTTGTTGTTGACGTTGTTGTTGTTGTTTATTTTACGTTTTTGTTGTTGTTGATGTTGTTGTTGTTATTGTTTTTGTTTATTTGACGTTGTTGTTGTTTATTTGACGTTGTTGTTGTTGTTGTTGTTTATTTGACGTTGTTGTTGTTGTTGTTATTGTTGTTGTTACTGTTTATTTGTCGTTGTTGTTGTTGTTGTTGTTGTTGTTGTTTATTTGACATTGTTGTTGTTTATTTGACATTGTTGTTGTTGTTATTGACGTTGCTGTTGTTGTTTATTTGACGTTGTTGTTGTTGTTTATTTGACATTGTTGTTGTTGTTGTTATTGTTTATTTGACGTTGTTGTTGTTGTTGTTGTTTTTGTTGTTGATGTTGTTGTTGTTGTTGTTGTTTATTTGATGTTGTTGTTTTTGTTGACGTTGTTGTTGTTGTTGACGTTGTTGTTGTTGTTGTTGTTATTGTTTATTTGACGTTGTTGTTGTTGTTGACATTGTTGTTGTTGTTGTTTATTTGACGTTGTTGTTGTTGTTGTTTACTTGACGTTGTTGTTGTTGTTGTTTATTTGACGTTGTTGTTGTTGTTTATTTGACATTGTTGTTGTTGTTGACGATGTTGTTGTTGTTGTTTTTTTGACATTGTTGTTGTTGTTGTTGACGTTGTTGTTGTTGTTTATTTGACATTGTTGTTGTTGTTGTTTATTTGACGTTGTTGTTGTTTATTTGACGTTGTTGTTGTTGTTTATTTGACATTTTTGTTGACGTTGTTGTTGTTGTTGTTATTGTTTATTTGACGTTGTTGTTGTTGTTTATTTGACGTAGTTGTTGTTGTTGATGTTGTTGTTGTTGTTTATTTGACGTTTTTGTTGTTGATGTTGTTGTTGTTTTCGTTGTTGTTTATTTGACGTTGTTGTAGTTGTTTAATTGACGTTGTTGTTGTTGTTGTTTATTTGACGTTGTTGTTGTTGTTGTTGTTATTGTTGTTGTTGTTGTTTATTTGACGTTGTTGTTGTTGTTTATTTGACGCTGTTGTTGTTGTTGTTGTTGTTTATTTGACGTTGTTGTTGTTGTTGACGTTGTTGTTGTTGTTTATTTGACGTTGTTGTTGTTGTTTATTTGACGTTGTTGTTGTTGTTGTTTATTTGACATTGTTGTTGTTGTTGTTATTTTTTATTTGACGTTGTTGTTGTTGTTTTTTTTGGCATTGTTGTTGTTGTTGTTGACGTTGTTGTTGTTGTTGTTTATTTGACGCTGTTGTTGTTGTTGTTGTTGTTGTTGTTTATTTGACGTTGTTGTTGTTTTTGACGTTGTTGTTGTTGTTTATTTGACGTTGTTGTTGTTGTTGTTTATTTGACATTGTTGTTGTTGTTGTTATTTTTTATTTGACGTTGTTGTTGTTGTTTTTTTTGGCGTTGTTGTTGTTGTTGTTGACGTTGTTGTTGTTGTTGTTTATTTGACGTTGTTGTTATTGATGTTGTTTTTGTTGTTGTTTATTTGACGTTGTTGTTGTTATTGTTGTTTATTTGATGTTGTTGTTGTTGTTGTTTATTTGACGTTGTTGTTGTTGTTTATTTGACGTTGTTGTTGTTGTTGGTTATTTGACATTGTTGTTGTTAACGATGTTGTTGTTGTTGTTTATTTGACGTTGTTGTTGTTGTTGTTTATTTGACGTTGTTGTTGTTGACGTTGTTGTTGTTGTTGTTTATTTGACGTTGTTGTTGTTGACATAGTTGTTATTGTTGTTGTTTATTTGACGTTGTTGTTGTTGTTGACGTTGTTGTTGGGGTTGTTATTTATTTGACGTTGTTGTTGTAGTTGACATAGTTGTTGTTGTTGTTGTTGTTTATTTGACGTTGTTGTTGTTGTTGACGTTGTTGTTGTTGTTGTTGTTTATTTGACGTTGTTGTTGTTTATTTGACATTGTTGTTGTTGTTGACGTTGTTGTTGTTGTTTATTTGACATTGTTATTGTTGTTGTTGTTGACGTTGTTGTTGTTGTTGTTTATTTGACTTTGTTGTTGTTGTTGTTTATTTGACGTTGTTGTTGTTGTTGACTTAGTTGTTGTTGTTGTTTATTTGACGTTGTTGTTGTTGTTGACGTTGTTGTTTATTTGACGTTGTTGTTGTTTTTTATTTGACGTTGTTGTTGTTGTTGACGTTGTTGTTGTTGTTTATTTGACGTTGTTGTTGTTATTTATTTGACATTGTTGTTGTTGTTGACGTTGTTGTTGTTGTTGTTGTTGTTTATTTGACATTGTTGTTGTTGTTGTTGACGTTGTTGTTGTTGTTTATTTGACGTTGTTGTTGTTATTTATTTGACATTGTTGTTGTTGTTGACGTTGTTGTTGTTGTTGTTGTTGTTTATTTGACATTGTTGTTGTTGTTGTTGTTGTTTATTTGACGTTGTTTTAGAGTTGTTGTTTATTTGACATTGTTGTTGTTATTTATTTGACGTTGTTGTGGGTGACATTGTTGTTGTTGTTTATTTGACGTTGTTGGTGTTGTTTATTTGACGTAGTTGTTGTTGTTGACGTTGTTGTTGTTGTTGTTTATTTGACGTTTTTGTTGTTGTTGATGTTGTTGTTGTATATTTGACGTTGTTGTAGTTGTTATTGTTGTTGTTGTTTATTTGACATTGTTGTTGTTGTTGTTTATTTGACGTTGTTGTTGTTGTTTATTGGACGTTGTTGTTGTTGTTATTTATTTGACGTTGTTGTTGTTGACGGTGTTGTTGTTGTTGTTGTTGTTTATTTGACATTGTTGTTATTGTTGTTGTTGTTGACGTTGTTGTTGTTGTTTATTTGACGTTGTTGTTGCTGTTCTTTATTTGACGTTGTTGTTGTTGTTGTTTATTTGTTGTTGTTGTTTATTTGTTGTTGTTGTTGTTTATTTAACGTTGTTGTTGTTGACATTGTTGTTGTTGTTATTGTTTATTTGACGTTGTTGTTGTTGTTTATTTGACGTAGTTGTTGTTGTTGACGTTGTTGTTGTTGTTTATTTGACGTTTTTGTTGTTGATGTTGTTGTTGTTGTTGTTGTTTATTTGACATTGTTGTTGTTGTTGTTGTTGTTGTTTATTTGACGTTGTTGTTGTTGACGGTGTTGTTAATGTTATTTATTTGACGTTGTTGTTGACGTTGTTGTTGTTGTTGTTTATTTGTTGTTGTTGTTGTTGTTGACATAGTTGTTGTTATTGTTGTTTATTTGACGTTGTTGTTGTTGTTGACGTTGTTGTTGTTGTTGTTTATTTGACGTTGTTGTTGTTGTTGTTTATTTGACATTGTTGTTTTTGTTGACGTTGTTGTTGTTGTTGTTTATTTGACATTGTTATTGTTGTTGTTGACGTTGTTGTTGTTGTTTATTTGACTTTGTTGTTGTTGTTGTTATTGTTGTTTATTTGACGTTGTTGTTGTTGTTGTTGTTGACTTAGTTGTTGTTGTTGTTTATTTGACGTTGTTGTTGTTGTTGTTTATTTGACATTGTTGTTGTTGTTGTTGTTGTTGACGTTGTTGTTGTTTATTTGACGTTGTTGTTGTTGTTGTTCTTTATTTGACGTTGTTATTGTTTATTTGACGTTGTTATTGTTTATTTGACGTTGTTATTGTTTATTTGACGTTGTTATTGTTGTTTATTTATAGTTGTTGTTGACATTGTTGTTGTTGTTATTGTTTATTAGACGTTGTTGTTGTTGTTTATTTGACGTAGTTCTTGTTGTTGACGTTGTTGTTGTTGTTGTTTATTTGACGTTTTTGTTGTTGATGTTGTTGTTGTTGTTGTTTATTTGAATTGTTGTTGTTGTTGTTGTTGTTTATTTGACGTTGTTGTTGTTGACGGTGTTGTTGTTGTTATTTATTTGACGTTGTTGTTGTTGTTGTTGTTGTTGTTTATTTGACGTTGTTGTTGTTGACGTTGTTGTTGTTGTTGTTGTTTATTTGACGTTGTTGTTGTTGTTGACATAGTTGTTGTTGTTGTTGTTGTTTATTTGACGTTTTTGTTGTTGTTGATGTTGTTGTTGTTTTCGTTGTTGTTTATTTGACGTTGTTGTAGTTGTTTAATTGACGTTGTTGTTGTTGTTGTTGTTTATTTAACGTTGTTGTTGTTGTTGTTATTGTTTATTTGACGTTGTTGTTGTTGTTCTTTATTTGACGTTGTTGTCGTTGTTGTTGTTTATTTGACGTTGTTGTTGTTGACGTTGTTGTTGTTGTTGTTTATTTGACATTGTTGTTGTTGTTGTTATTGTTAATTTGACGTTGTTGTTGTTGTTGTTTATTTGGCATTGTTGTTGTTGTATTTGACGTTGTTGTTGTTTATTTGACGATGTTGTTGTTGTTGACGTGGTTTTTTTGTTGTTTATTTGACGTTGTTGTTGTTGTTGTTTATTTGACGTTATTGTTGTTGTTTATTTGACGTTGTTGTTGTTGTTGTTTATTTGACATTGTTGTTGTTGTTGTTTATTTGACATTGTTGTTATTAACGGTGTTGTTGTTGTTTATTTGACGTTGTTGTTGTTGTTGTTTATTTGACGTTGTTGTTGTTGTTGTTTATTAGACATTGTTGTTGTTGTTAACATAGTTGTTGTTGTTGTTGTTTATTTGACGTTGTTGTTGTTGTTGACGTTGTTGTTGTTGTTGACGTTGTTGTTGTTGTTGTTGTTTATTTGCCGTTGTTGTTGTTGTTGACATAGTTGTTGTTGTTGTTGTTTATTTGACGTTGTTGTTGTTGACGTTGTTGTTGTTGTTGTTTATTTGACGTTGTTGTTGTTGTTGTTTATTTGACATTGTTGTTATTGTTGACGTTGTTGTTGTTGTTGTTTATTTGACATTGTTATTGTTGTTGTTGACGTTGTTGTTGTTGTTTATTTGACTTTGTTGTTGTTGTTGTTGTTGTTGTTGTTTATTTGACATTGTTGTTGTTGTTGACTTAGTTGTTGTTGTTGTTTATTTGACGTTGTTGTTGTTATTGTTTTTGACGGTGTTGTTTATTTGAGGTTGTTGTTGTTGTTTATTTGACGTTGTTGTTGTTGTTGACGTTGTTGTTGTTGTTGACGTTGTTGTTGTTGTTTATTTGACGTTGTTGTTGTTATTTATTTGACATTGTTGTTGTTGTTGACGTTGTTGTTGTTGTTGTTGTTGTTTATTTGACATTGTTGTTGTTGTTGTTGACGTTGTTGTTGTTGTGGTTGTTTATTTGACATTGTTTTAGTATTGTTGTTTATTTGACATTGTTGTTGTTATTTATTTGACGTTGTTGTGGGTGACATTGTTGTTGTTGTTGTTGTTTATTTGACGTTGTTGTTGTTGTATTTTATTTGACGTAGTTGTTGTTGTTGACGGTGTTGTTGTTGTTGTTGTTGTTTATTTGACATTGTTGTTGTTGTTGTTTATTTGACGTTGTTGTTGTTTATTTGAGGTTGTTGTTGTTGTTTATTTGACGTTTTTGTTGACGTTGTTGTTGTTGTTGTTATTGTTTATTTGACGTTGTTGTTGTTGTTTATTTGACGTAGTTGTTGTTGTTGACGTTGTTGTTGTTGTTTATTTGACGTTTTTGTTGTTGATGTTGTTGTTGTTGTTGTTGTTTATTTGACATTGTTGTTGTTGTTGTTGTTGTTGTTTATTTGACGTTGTTGTTGTTGACGGTGTTGTTAATGTTATTTATTTGACGTTGTTGTTGACGTTGTTGTTGTTGTTGTTTATTTGTCGTTTTTGTTGTTGTTGACATAGTTGTTGTTATTGTTGTTTATTTGACGTTGTTGTTGTTGTTGACGTTGTTGTTGTTGTTGTTTATTTGACGTTGTTGTTGTTGTTGTTTATTTCACATTGTTGTTTTTGTTGACGTTGTTGTTGTTGTTGTTTATTTGACATTGTTATTGTTGTTGTTGACGTTGTTGTTGTTGTTTATTTGACTTTGTTGTTGTTGTTGTTATTGTTGTTTATTTGACGTTGTTGTTGTTGTTGACTTAGTTGTTGTTGTTGTTTATTTGACGTTGTTGTTGTTGTTGTTTATTTGACATTGTTGTTGTTGTTGTTGTTGTTGTTGACGTTGTTGTTGTTTATTTGACGTTGTTGTTGTTGTTGTTGTTCTTTATTTGACGTTGTTATTGTTTATTTGACGTTGTTATTGTTTATTTGACGTTGTTATTGTTGTTTATTTATAGTTGTTGTTGACATTGTTGTTGTTGTTATTGTTTATTTGACGTTGTTGTTGTTGTTTATTTGACGTAGTTCTTGTTGTTGACGTTGTTGTTGTTGTTGTTTATTTGACGTTTTTGTTGTTAATGTTGTTGTTGTTGTTGTTTATTTGACATTGTTGTTGTTGTTGTTGTTTATTTGACGTTGTTGTTGTTGACGGTGTTGTTGTTGTTATTTATTTGACGTTGTTGTTGTTGTTGTTGTTGTTTATTTGACGTTGTTGTTGTTGACGTTGTTGTTGTTGTTGTTGTTGTTTATTTGACGTTGTTGTTGTTGTTGACATAGTTGTTGTTGTTGTTATTTATTTGACGTTTTTGTTGTTGTTGATGTTGTTGTTGTTTTCGTTGTTTTTATTTGACGTTGTTGTAGTTGTTTAATTGACGTTGTTGTTGTTGTTGTTGTTTATTTAACGTTGTTGTTGTTGTTGTTATTGTTGTTGTTGTTGTTTATTTGACGTTGTTGTTGTTGTTCTTTATTTGACGTTGTTGTCGTTGTTGTTGTTTATTTGACGTTGTTGTTGTTGACGTTGTTGTTGTTGTTGTTTATTTGACGTTGTTGTTGTTGTTGTTTATTTGACGTTGTTGTTGTTGTTGTTTATTAGACATTGTTGTTGTTGTTAACATAGTTGTTGTTGTTGTTGTTTATTTGACGTTGTTGTTGTTGTTGACGTTGTTGTTGTTGTTGACGTTGTTGTTGTTGTTGTTTATTTGTCGTTGTTGTTGTTGTTGACATAGTTGTTGTTGTTGTTGTTTATTTGACGTTGTTGTTGTTGTTGACGTTGTTGTTGTTGTTGTTTATTTGACGTTGTTGTTGTTGTTGTTTATTTGACATTGTTGTTATTGTTGACGTTGTTGTTGTTGTTGTTTATTTGACATTGTTATTGTTGTTGTTGACGTTGTTGTTGTTGTTTATTTGACTTTGTTGTTGTTGTTGTTGTTGTTTATTTGACGTTGTTGTTGTTGTTTACTTAGTTGTTGTTGTTGTTTATTTGACGTTGTTGTTGTTATTGTTTTTGACGGTGTTGTTTATTTGACGTTGTTGTTGTTGTTTATTTGACGTTGTTGTTGTTGTTGACGTTGTTGTTGTTGTTGACGTTGTTGTTGTTGTTGACGTTGTTGTTGTTGTTTATTTGACGTTGTTGTTGTTATTTATTTGACATTGTTGTTGTTGTTGACGTTGTTGTTGTTGTTGTTGTTGTTGTTGTTTATTTGACATTGTTGTTGTTGTTGTTGACGTTGTTGTTGTTGTGGTTGTTTATTTGACATTGTTTTAGTATTGTTGTTTATTTGACATTGTTGTTGTTATTTATTTGACGTTGTTGTGGGTGACATTGTTGTTGTTGTTGTTGTTTATTTGACGTTGTTGTTGTTATTTTTTATTTGACGTAGTTGTTGTTGTTGACGGTGTTGTTGTTGTTGTTGTTGTTTATTTGACATTGTTGTTGTTGTTGTTGTTGACGTTGTTGTTGTTTATTTGACATTGTTGTTGTTGTTGTTCTTTATTTGACGTTGTTGTTGTTTATTTGACGTTGTTGTTGTTGTTTATTTGACATTGTTGTTGTTGTTGTTTATTTGACGTTGTTGTTGTTGTTTATTTGAGGTTGTTGTTGTTGTTTATTTGACGTTTTTGTTGACGCTGTTGTTGTTGTTGTTATTGTTTATTTGACGTTGTTGTTGTTGTTTATTTGAGGTAGTTGTTGTTGTTGATGTTGTTGTTGTTGTTTTATTGACGTTTTTGTTGTTGATGTTGTTGTTGTTTTCGTTGTTGTTTATTTGACGTTGTTGTAGTTGTTTAATTGACGTTGTTGTTGTTGTTGTTGTTTATTTGACGTTGTTGTTGTTATTGTTGTTATTGTTGTTGTTGTTGTTTATTTGACGTTGTTGTTGTTGTTTATTTGACGTTGTTGTTGTTGTTTATTTGACGTTGTTGTTATTGTTGTTGTTGTTGATGTTTATTTGACGTTGTTGTTGTTGTTGACGTTATTGTTGTTGTTTATTTGACGTTGTTGTTGTTGTTTATTTGACATTGTTGTTGTTGTTGTTATTGTTTATTTGACGTTGTTGTTGTTGTTTTTTTGGCATTGTTGTTGTTGTTGTTAACGTTGTTGTTGTTATTGTTGTTTATTTGACGTTGTTGTTGTTGACATTGTTGTTGTTGTTATTGTTTATTTGACGTTGTTGTTGTTGTTTATTTGACGTAGTTGTTGTTGTTGACGTTGTTGTTGACGTTGTTGTTGTTTATTTGACGTTTTTGTTGTTGATGTTGTTGTTGTTGTTGTTTATTTGACATTGTTGTTGTTGTATTTGACGTTGTTGTTGTTTATTTGACGATGTTGTTGTTGTTGACGTGGTTTTTTTGTTGTTTATTTGACGTTGTTGTTGTTGTTGTTTATTTGACGTTATTGTTGTTGTTTATTTGACGTTGTTGTTGTTGTTGTTTATTTGACATCGTTGTTGTTGTTGTTTATTTGACATTGTTGTTATTAACGGTGTTGTTGTTGTTTATTTGACGTTGTTGTTGTTGTTGTTTATTTGACGTTGTTGTTGTTGTTGTTGTTTATTAGACATTGTTGTTGTTGTTAACATAGTTGTTGTTGTTGTTGTTTATTTGACGTTGTTGTTGTTGTTGACGTTGTTGTTGTTGTTGACGTTGTTGTTGTTGTTGTTGTTTATTTGCCGTTGTTGTTGTTGTTGACATAGTTGTTGTTGTTGTTGTTTATTTGACGTTGTTGTTGTTGACGTTGTTGTTGTTGTTTATTTGACGTTGTTGTTGTTGTTGTTTATTTGACATTGTTGTTATTGTTGACGTTGTTGTTGTTGTTGTTTATTTGACATTGTTATTGTTGTTGTTGACGTTGTTGTTGTTGTTTATTTGACTTTGTTGTTGTTGTTGTTGTTGTTTATTTGACATTGTTGTTGTTGTTGACTTAGTTGTTGTTGTTGTTTATTTGACGTTGTTGTTGTTATTGTTTTTGACGGTGTTGTTTATTTGAGGTTGTTGTTGTTGTTTATTTGACGTTGTTGTTGTTGTTGACGTTGTTGTTGTTGTTGACGTTGTTGTTGTTGTTTATTTGACGTTGTTGTTGTTATTTATTTGACATTGTTGTTGTTGTTGACGTTGTTGTTGTTGTTGTTGTTGTTTATTTGACATTGTTGTTGTTGTTGTTGACGTTGTTGTTGTTGTGGTTGTTTATTTGACATTGTTTTAGTATTGTTGTTTATTTGACATTGTTGTTGTTATTTATTTGACGTTGTTGTGGGTGACATTGTTGTTGTTGTTGTTGTTTATTTGACGTTGTTGTTGTTGTTTTTTATTTGACGTAGTTGTTGTTGTTGACGGTGTTGTTGTTGTTGTTGTTTATTTGACATTGTTGTTGTTGTTGTTTATTTGACGTTGTTGTTGTTGTTGTTGTTTATTTGACATTGTTGTTGTTGTTGTTTATTTGACGTTGTTGTTGTTTATTTGAGGTTGTTGTTGTTGTTTATTTGACGTTTTTGTTGACGTTGTTGTTGTTGTTGTTATTGTTTATTTGACGTTGTTGTTGTTGTTTATTTGACGTAGTTGTTGTTGTTGACGTTGTTGTTGTTGTTTATTTGACGTTTTTGTTGTTGATGTTGTTGTTGTTGTTGTTGTTTATTTGACATTGTTGTTGTTGTTGTTGTTGTTGTTTATTTGACGTTGTTGTTGTTGACGGTGTTGTTAATGTTATTTATTTGACGTTGTTGTTGACGTTGTTGTTGTTGTTGTTTATTTGTCGTTTTTGTTGTTGTTGACATAGTTGTTGTTATTGTTGTTTATTTGACGTTGTTGTTGTTGTTGACGTTGTTGTTGTTGTTGTTTATTTGACGTTGTTGTTGTTGTTGTTTATTTCACATTGTTGTTTTTGTTGACGTTGTTGTTGTTGTTGTTTATTTGACATTGTTATTGTTGTTGTTGACGTTGTTGTTGTTGTTTATTTGACTTTGTTGTTGTTGTTGTTATTGTTGTTTATTTGACGTTGTTGTTGTTGTTGACTTAGTTGTTGTTGTTGTTTATTTGACGTTGTTGTTGTTGTTGTTTATTTGACATTGTTGTTGTTGTTGTTGTTGTTGTTGACGTTGTTGTTGTTTATTTGACGTTGTTGTTGTTGTTGTTGTTCTTTATTTGACGTTGTTATTGTTTATTTGACGTTGTTATTGTTTATTTGACGTTGTTATTGTTGTTTATTTATAGTTGTTGTTGACATTGTTGTTGTTGTTATTGTTTATTTGACGTTGTTGTTGTTGTTTATTTGACGTAGTTCTTGTTGTTGACGTTGTTGTTGTTGTTGTTTATTTGACGTTTTTGTTGTTGATGTTGTTGTTGTTGTTGTTTATTTGACATTGTTGTTGTTGTTGTTGTTTATTTGACGTTGTTGTTGTTGACGGTGTTGTTGTTGTTATTTATTTGACGTTGTTGTTGTTGTTGTTGTTGTTTATTTGACGTTGTTGTTGTTGACGTTGTTGTTGTTGTTGTTGTTTATTTGACGTTGTTGTTGTTGTTGACATAGTTGTTGTTGTTGTTATTTATTTGACGTTTTTGTTGTTGTTGATGTTGTTGTTGTTTTCGTTGTTGTTTATTTGACGTTGTTGTAGTTGTTTAATTGACGTTGTTGTTGTTGTTGTTGTTTATTTAACGTTGTTGTTGTTGTTGTTATTGTTGTTGTTGTTGTTTATTTGACGTTGTTGTTGTTGTTCTTTATTTGACGTTGTTGTCGTTGTTGTTGTTTATTTGACGTTGTTGTTGTTGACGTTGTTGTTGTTGTTGTTTATTTGACGTTGTTGTTGTTGTTGTTTATTTGACGTTGTTGTTGTTGTTGTTTATTAGACATTGTTGTTGTTGTTAACATTGTTGTTGTTGTTGTTGTTTATTTGACGTTGTTGTTGTTGTTGACGTTGTTGTTGTTGTTGACGTTGTTGTTGTTGTTGTTTATTTGTCGTTGTTGTTGTTGTTGACATAGTTGTTGTTGTTGTTGTTTATTTGACGTTGTTGTTGTTGTTGACGTTGTTGTTGTTGTTGTTGTTTATTTGACGTTGTTGTTGTTGTTGTTTATTTGACATTGTTGTTATTGTTGACGTTGTTGTTGTTGTTGTTTATTTGACATTGTTATTGTTGTTGTTGACGTTGTTGTTGTTGTTTATTTGACTTTGTTGTTGTTGTTGTTGTTGTTTATTTGACGTTGTTGTTGTTGTTTACTTAGTTGTTGTTGTTGTTTATTTGACGTTGTTGTTGTTATTGTTTTTGACGGTGTTGTTTATTTGACGTTGTTGTTGTTGTTTATTTGACGTTGTTGTTGTTGTTGACGTTGTTGTTGTTGTTGACGTTGTTGTTGTTGTTGACGTTGTTGTTGTTGTTTATTTGACGTTGTTGTTGTTATTTATTTGACATTGTTGTTGTTGTTGACGTTGTTGTTGTTGTTGTTGTTGTTGTTTATTTGACATTGTTGTTGTTGTTGTTGACGTTGTTGTTGTTGTGGTTGTTTATTTGACATTGTTTTAGTATTGTTGTTTATTTGACATTGTTGTTGTTATTTATTTGACGTTGTTGTGGGTGACATTGTTGTTGTTGTTGTTGTTTATTTGACGTTGTTGTTGTTATTTTTTATTTGACGTAGTTGTTGTTGTTGACGGTGTTGTTGTTGTTGTTGTTGTTTATTTGACATTGTTGTTGTTGTTGTTGTTGACGTTGTTGTTGTTTATTTGACATTGTTGTTGTTGTTGTTCTTTATTTGACGTTGTTGTTGTTTATTTGACGTTGTTGTTGTTGTTTATTTGACATTGTTGTTGTTGTTGTTTATTTGACGTTGTTGTTGTTGTTTATTTGAGGTTGTTGTTGTTGTTTATTTGACGTTTTTGTTGACGTTGTTGTTGTTGTTGTTATTGTTTATTTGACGTTGTTGTTGTTGTTTATTTGAGGTAGTTGTTGTTGTTGATGTTGTTGTTGTTGTTTTATTGACGTTTTTGTTGTTGATGTTGTTGTTGTTTTCGTTGTTGTTTATTTGACGTTGTTGTAGTTGTTTAATTGACGTTGTTGTTGTTGTTGTTGTTTATTTGACGTTGTTGTTGTTATTGTTGTTATTGTTGTTGTTGTTGTTTATTTGACGTTGTTGTTGTTGTTTATTTGACGTTGTTGTTGTTGTTTATTTGACGTTGTTGTTATTGTTGTTGTTGTTGATGTTTATTTGACGTTGTTGTTGTTGTTGACGTTATTGTTGTTGTTTATTTGACGTTGTTGTTGTTGTTTATTTGACATTGTTGTTGTTGTTGTTATTGTTTATTTGACGTTGTTGTTGTTGTTTTTTTGGCATTGTTGTTGTTGTTGTTAACGTTGTTGTTGTTATTGTTGTTTATTTGACGTTGTTGTTGTTGACATTGTTGTTGTTGTTATTGTTTATTTGACGTTGTTGTTGTTGTTTATTTGACGTAGTTGTTGTTGTTGACGTTGTTGTTGACGTTGTTGTTGTTTATTTGACGTTTTTGTTGTTGATGTTGTTGTTGTTGTTGTTTATTTGACATTGTTGTTGTTGTTGTTGTTTATTTGACGTTGTTGTTGTTGACGGTGTTGTTGTTGTTATTTATTTGACGTTGTTGTTGTTCTTGTTGTTGTTTATTTAACGTTGTTGTTGTTGACGTTGTTGTTGTTGTTGTTGTTTATTTGACGTTGTTGTTGTTGTTGTTTATTTGACGTTTTTGTTGTTGTTGATGTTGTTGTTATTTTCGTTGTTGTTTATTTGACGTTGTTGTAGTTGTTTAATTGACGTTGTTGTTGTTGTTTATTTGACGTAGTTGTTGTTGTTGATGTTGTTGTTGTTGTTTTATTGACGTTTTTGTTGTTGATGTTGTTGTTGTTTTCGTTGTTGTTTATTTGACGTTGTTGTAGTTGTTTAATTGACGTTGTTGTTGTTGTTGTTTATTTGACGTTGTTGTTGTTATTGTTGTTATTGTTGTTGTTGTTGTTTATTTGACGTTGTTGTTGTTGTTTATTTGACGTTGTTGTTGTTTTTTATTTGACGTTGTTGTTATTGTTGTTGTTGTTGATGTTTATTTGACGTTGTTGTTGTTGTTGACGTTATTGTTGTTGTTTATTTGACGTTGTTGTTGTTGTTTATTTGACATTGTTGTTGTTGTTGTTATTGTTTATTTGACGTTGTTGTTGTTGTTTTTTTTGGCATTGTTGTTGTTGTTGTTGACGTTGTTGTTGTTATTGTTGTTTATTTGACGTTGTTGTTGTTGACATTGTTGTTGTTGTTATTGTTTATTTGACGTTGTTGTTGTTGTTTATTTGATGTAGTTGTTGTTGTTGACGTTGTTGTTGACGTTGTTGTTGTTGTTTATTTGACGTTTTTGTTGTTGATGTTGTTGTTGTTGTTGTTTATTTGACATTGTTGTTGTTGTTGTTGTTTATTTGACGTTGTTGTTGTTGACGGTGTTGTTGTTGTTATTTATTTGACGTTGTTGTTGTTCTTGTTGTTGTTTATTTGACGTTGTTGTTGTTGACGTTGTTGTTGTTGTTGTTGTTTATTTGACGTTGTTGTTGTTGTTGACATAGTTGTTGTTGTTGTTGTTTATTTGACGTTTTTGTTGTTGTTGATGTTGTTGTTGTAGTTGTTTAATTGACGTTGTTGTTGTTGTTGTTTATTTAATGTTGTTGTTGTTGTTGTTATTGTTGTTGTTATTGTTGTTTATTTGACGTTGTTGTTGTTGTTCTTTATTTGACGTTGTTGTCGTTGTTGTTGTTGACGTTGTTGTTGTTGTTGTTTATTTGAAATTGTTGTTGTTGTTGTTTATTTGGCGTTGTTGTTGTTGTATTTGACG
Organism: Vicia faba; assembly: GCA_948472305.1. NCBI lineage: Eukaryota > Viridiplantae > Streptophyta > Magnoliopsida > Fabales > Fabaceae > Vicia > Vicia faba. The sequence continues at coordinate 388,580,435 of OX451739.1, read as the reverse complement.
TTGTTGTTGTTTATTTGACGTTGTTGTTGTTGTTGTTGTTGACGTTGTTTTTCTTGTTGTTTATTTGACGTTGTTGTTGTTGTTGTTTATTTGACATTGTTGTTGTTGTTTTTTATTTGACATTGTTGTTATTGACGGTGTTGTTGTTGTTTATTTGACGTTGTTGTTGTTGGTGTTTATTTGACGTTGTTGTTGTTGTTGTTTATTAGACATTGTTGTTGTTGTTAACATAGTTGTTGTTGTTGTTTATTTGACGTTGTTGTTGACGTTGTTATTGTTGTTGACGTTGTTGTTGTTGTTGTTTATTTGCCGTTGTTTTTGTTGTTGACATAGTTGTTATTGTTGTTATTTATTTGACGTTGTTGTTGTTGTTGACGTTGTTGTTGTTGTTTATTTGACGTTGTTGTTGTTGTTGTTGTTGTTGTTTATTTGACGTTGTTGTTGTTGTTGACTTAGTTGTTGTTGTTGTTTATTTGACGTTGTTGTTGTTGTTGTTGACAGTGTTGTTTATTTGACGTTGTTGTTGTTGTTTATTTGACGTTGTTGTTGTTGTTGACGTTGTTGTTGTTGTTTATTTGACGTTGTTGTTGTTATTTATTTGACATTGTTGTTGTTGTTGACGTTGTTGTTGTTGTTGTTGACGTTGTTGTTGTTGTTGTTGTTGTTGTTGTTGTTGTTGTTTATTTGACATTGTTTTAGTATTGTTGTTTATTTGACGTTGTTATTGTTGTTGACATAGTTGTCGTTGTTGTTGTTGTTTATTTGACGATGTTGTTATTGTTGTTGATGTTGTTGTTGTTGTTGTTGTTGTTGTTGTTTATTTGACGTTGTTGTTGTTGTTGTTTATTTGACGTTGTTGTTGTTGTTGTTTATTTGACATTGTTGTTGTTGTTTATTTAATGTTGTTGTTGTTGACGTTGTTGTTGTTGTTGTTGTTTATTTGACGTTGTTGTTGTTGTTGACATAGTTGTTGTTGTTGTTGTTGTTTATTTGACATTTTTGTTGTTGTTGAAGTTGTTGTTGTTTTCGTTGTTGTTTATTTGACGTTGTTGTAGTTGTTTAATTGACGTTGTTGTTGTTGTTGTTTATTTAACGTTGTTGTTGTTGTTATTGTTGTTGTTGTTGTTTATTTGACGTTGTTGTTGTTGTTCTTTATTTGACGTTGTTGACGTTGTTGTTGTTGTTGTTGACGGTGTTGTTAATTTGACGTTGTTGTTGTTGTTTATTTGACGTTGTTGTTGTTGTTGACGTTGTTGTTGTTGTTTATTTGACGTTGTTGTTGTTATTTATTTGACATTGTTGTTGTTGTTGACGTTGTTGTTGTTGTTGTTGTTTATTTGACATTGTTGTTGTTGTTGTTGTTGTTGACGTTGTTGTTGTTGTTGTTGTTGTTTATTTGACATTGTTTTAGTATTGTTGTTTATTTGACATTGTTGTTGTTATTTATTTGACGTTGTTGTGGGTGACATTGTTGTTGTTGTTTATTTGACGTTGTTGTTGTTGTTGTTGTTTATTTGACGTAGTTGTTGTTGTTGACGTTGTTGTTGTTGTTGTTGTTTATTTGACGTTTTTGTTGTTGTTGATGTTGTTGTTGTTGTTGTATATTTGACGTTGTTGTAGTTGTTATTGTTGTTGTTGTTTATTTGACATTATTGTTGTTGTTGTTATTTGATGTTGTTGTTGTTGTTTATTTGACGTTGTTGTTGTTGTTTATTTGACGTTGTTGTTGTTCACGGTGTTGTTGTTGTTGTTGTTTATTTGACATTGTTGTTGTTCTTGTTATTGACGTTGTTGTTGTTTATTTAACGTTGTTGTTGTTGACGTTGTTGTTATTGTTTATTTGACATTGTTGTTGTTGTTGTTGTTTATTTGACGTTTTTGTTGTTGTTGATGTTGTTGTTGTTGTTGTTGTTTATTTGACATTATTGTTGTTGTTGTTGTTGTTTATTTGACGTTGTTGTTGTTGACGGCGTTGTTGTTGTTATTTATTTGACTTTGTTGTTGTTGTTGTTTATTTGATGTTGTTGTTGTTGACGTTGTTGTTGTTGTTGTTTATTTGACGTTGTTGTTGTTGACATAGTTGTTGTTGTTGTTGTTGTTTATTTGACGTTTTTGTTGTTGTTGATGTTGTTGTTGTTTTCGTTGTTGTTTATTTGACGTTGTTGTAGTTGTTTAATTGACGTTGTTGTTGTTGTTGTTGTTGTTGTTTATTTGACGTTGTTGTTGTTGTTGTTATTGTTGTTGTTGTTGTTTATTTGACGTTGTTGTTATTGTTTATTTGACATTGTTGTTGTTGTTGACGGTGTTGTTGTTGTTGTTAATTTGACATTGTTGTTGTTGTTGACGTTGTTGTTGTTGTTTATTTGACATTGTTGTTGTTGTTTATTTGACGTTGTTGTTGTTTATTTGACTTTGTTGTTGTTGTTTATTTGACGTTTTTGTTGACGTTGTTGTTGTTGTTATTGTTTATTTGACGTTGTTGTTGTTGTTTATTTGACGTAGTTGTTGTTGTTGATGTTGTTGTTGTTGTTTATTTGACGTTTTTGTTGTTGATGTTGTTGTTGTTTTCGTTGTTGTTTATTTGACGTTGTTGTAGTTGTTTAATTGACGTTGTTGTTGTTGTTGTTGTTTATTTGACGTTGTTGTTGTTGTTGTTGTTATTGTTGTTGTTGTTGTTTATTTGACGTTGTTGTTGTTGTTTATTTGACGCTGTTGTTATTGTTGTTGTTGTTGTTTATTTGACGTTGTTGTTGTTGTTGACGTTGTTGTTGTTGTTTATTTGACGTTGTTGTTGTTGTTTATTTGACATTGTTGTTGTTGTTGTTATTGTTTATTTGACGTTGTTGTTGTTGTTTTTTTTGGCATTGTTGTTGTTGACGTTGTTGTTGTTGTTGTTTATTTGACGTTGTTGTTATTGATGTTGTTTTTGTTGTTGTTTATTTGACGTTGTTGTTGTTATTATTGTTTATTTGACGTTGTTGTTGTTGTTGTTGTTTATTTGACGTTGTTGTTGTTGTTGTTGTTTATTTGACGTTGTAGTTGTTGTTGTTGTTGTTTAATTGACATTGTTGTTGTTAACGGTGTTGTTGTTGTTGTTTATTTGACGTTGTTGTTTATTTGACGTTGTTGTTGTTGACATTGTGGTTGTTGTTGTTGTTGTTTATTTGACGTTGTTGTTGTTGACATAGTTGTTATTGTTGTTGTTTATTTGACGTTGTTGTTGTTGTTGACGTTGTTGTTGATGTTGTTTATTTGACGTTGTTGTTGTAGTTGACATAGTTGTTGTTGTTGTTGTTTATTTGACGTTGTTGTTGTTGTTGACGTTGTTGTTGTTGTTGTTGTTTATTTGACGTTGTTGTTGTTGTTTATTTGACATTGTTGACGTTGTTGACGTTGTTGTTGTTGTTGTTTATTTGACATTGTTGTTGTTGTTATTGTTGTTGACGTTGTTGTTGTTTATTTGACTTTGTTGTTGTTGTTGTTTATTTGACGTTGTTGTTCTTGTTGTTGACTTAGTTGTTGTTGTTGTTTATTTGACGTTGTTGTTGTTGACGTTGTTGTTTATTTGACGTTGTTGTTGTTGTTTATTTGACGTTGTTGTTGTTGTTGACGTTGTTGTGTTGTTTATTTGACGTTGTTGTTGTTATTTATTTGACATTGTTGTTGTTGTTGACGTTGTTGTTGTTGTTGTTGTTGTTGTTTATTTGACATTGTTGTTGTTGTTGTTGACGTTGTTGTTGTTGTTGTTTATTTGACGTTATTTTAGTATTGTTGTTTATTTGACATTGTTGTTGTTATTTATTTGACGTTGTTATGGGTGACATTGTTGTTGTTGTTTATTTGACGTTGTTGTTGTTGTTTATTTGACATTATTGTTGTTGTTTATTTGACGTAGTTGTTGTTGTTGACGTTGTTGTTGTTGTTGTTTATTTGACGTTTTTGTTGTTGTTGATGTTGTTGTTGTATATTTGACGTTGTTGTAGTTGTTATTGTTGTTGTTGTTTATTTGACATTGTTGTTGTTGTTGTTTATTTGACGTTGTTGTTGTTTATTTGACGTTGTTGTTGTTGTTGTTTATTTGACGTTGTTGTTGTTGACGGTGTTGTTGTTGTTGTTGTTTATTTGACATTGTTGTTGTTGTTGTTGTTGACGTTGTTGTTGTTTATTTGACATTATTGTTGTTGTTGTTGTTGTTTATTTGACGTTGTTGTTGTTGACGGCGTTGTTGTTGTTATTTATTTGACTTTGTTGTTGTTGTTGTTTATTTGATGTTGTTGTTGTTGACGTTGTTGTTGTTGTTGTTTATTTGACGTTGTTGTTGTTGTTGACATAGTTGTTATTGTTGTTGTTTATTTGACATTTTTGTTGTTGTTGATGTTGTTGTTGTTTTCGTTGTTGTTTATTTGACGTTGTTGTAGTTGTTTAATTGACGTTGTTGTTGTTGTTGTTGTTGTTTATTTGACGTTGTTGTTGTTGTTGTTATTGTTGTTGTTGTTGTTTATTTGACGTTGTTGTTGTTGTTTATTTGACATTGTTGTTGTTGTTGACGGTGTTGTTGTTGTTGTTAATTTGACATTGTTGTTGTTGTTGACGTTGTTGTTGTTGTTTATTTGACATTGTTGTTGTTGTTTATTTGACGTTGTTGTTGTTTATTTGACTTTGTTGTTGTTGTTTATTTGACGTTTTTGTTGACGTTGTTGTTGTTGTTATTGTTTATTTGACGTTGTTGTTGTTGTTTATTTGACGTAGTTATTGTTGTTGATGTTGTTGTTGTTGTTTATTTGACGTTTTTGTTGTTGATGTTGTTGTTGTTTTCGTTGTTGTTTATTTGACGTTGTTGTAGTTGTTTAATTGACGTTGTTGTTGTTGTTGTTTATTTGACGTTGTTGTTGTTGTTGTTGTTATTGTTGTTGTTGTTGTTTATTTGACGTTGTTGTTGTTGTTTATTTGACGCTGTTGTTATTGTTGTTGTTGTTGTTTATTTGACGTTGTTGTTGTTGTTGACGTTGTTGTTGTTGTTTATTTGACGTTGTTGTTGTTGTTTATTTGACATTGTTGTTGTTGTTGTTATTGTTTATTTGACGTTGTTGTTGTTGTTTTTTTTGGCATTGTTGTTGTTGACGTTGTTGTTGTTGTTGTTTATTTGACGTTGTTGTTATTGATGTTGTTTTTGTTGTTGTTTATTTGACATTGTTGTTGTTATTATTGTTTATTTGACGTTGTTGTTGTTGTTGTTTATTTGACGTTGTTGTTGTTGTTGTTGTTGTTTATTTGACGTTGTTGTTGTTGTTGTTGTTGTTTAATTGACATTGTTGTTGTTAACGGTGTTGTTGTTGTTGTTTATTTGACGTTGTTGTTGTTGTTGTTTATTTGACGTTGTTGTTGTTGACATTGTGGTTGTTGTTGTTGTTGTTTATTTGACGTTGTTGTTGTTGACATAGTTGTTATTGTTGTTGTTTATTTGACGTTGTTGTTGTTGTTGTTGACGTTGTTGTTGATGTTGTTTATTTGACGTTGTTGTTGTAGTTGACATAGTTGTTGTTGTTGTTGTTTATTTGACGTTGTTGTTGTTGTTGACGTTGTTGTTGTTGTTGTTTATTTGACGTTGTTGTTGTTGTTTATTTGACATTGTTGTTGTTGTTGACGTTGTTGTTGTTGTTGTTTATTTGACATTGTTGTTGTTGTTATTGTTGTTGACGTTGTTGTTGTTTATTTGACTTTGTTGTTGTTGTTGTTTATTTGACGTTGTTGTTCTTGTTGTTGACTTAGTTGTTGTTGTTGTTTATTTGACGTTGTTGTTGTTGTTGACGTTGTTGTTTATTTGACGTTGTTGTTGTTGTTTATTTGACGTTGTTGTTGTTGTTGACGTTGTTGTGTTGTTTATTTGACGTTGTTGTTGTTATTTATTTGACATTGTTGTTGTTGTTGACGTTGTTGTTGTTGTTGTTGTTGTTGTTGTTTATTTGACATTGTTGTTGTTGTTGTTGACGTTGTTGTTGTTGTTGTTGTTTATTTGACGTTATTTTAGTATTGTTGTTTATTTGACATTGTTGTTGTTACTTATTTGACGTTGTTGTGGGTGACATTGTTGTTGTTGTTTATTTGACGTTGTTGTTGTTATTTATTTGACGTTATTGTTGTTGTTTATTTGACGTAGTTGTTGTTGTTGACGTTGTTGTTGTTGTTGTTTATTTGACGTTTTTGTTGTTGTTGATGTTGTTGTTGTATATTTGACGTTGTTGTAGTTGTTATTGTTGTTGTTGTTTATTTGACATTGTTGTTGTTGTTGTTTATTTGACGTTGTTGTTGTTGTTTATTTGACGTTGTTGTTGTTGTTGTTTATTTGACGTTGTTGTTGTTGACGGTGTTGTTGTTGTTGTTGTTTATTTGACATTGTTGTTGTTGTTGTTGTTGTTGACGTTGTTGTTGTTTATTTGACATTATTGTTGTTGTTGTTGTTGTTTATTTGACGTTGTTGTTGTTGACGGCGTTGTTGTTGTTATTTATTTGACTTTGTTGTTGTTGTTGTTTATTTGATGTTGCTGTTGTTGACGTTGTTGTTGTTGTTGTTTATTTGACGTTGTTGTTGTTGTTGACATAGTTGTTGTTGTTGTTGTTTATTTGACATTTTTGTTGTTGTTGATGTTGTTGTTGTTTTCGTTGTTGTTTATTTGACGTTGTTGTAGTTGTTTAATTGACGTTGTTGTTGTTGTTGTTGTTGTTTATTTGACGTTGTTGTTGTTGTTGTTATTGTTGTTGTTGTTGTTTATTTGACGTTGTTGTTGTTGTTTATTTGACATTGTTGTTGTTGTTGACGGTGTTGTTGTTGTTGTTAATTTGACATTGTTGTTGTTGTTGACGTTGTTGTTGTTGTTTATTTGACATTGTTGTTGTTGTTTATTTGACGTTGTTGTTGTTTATTTGACTTTGTTGTTGTTGTTTATTTGACGTTTTTGTTGACGTTGTTGTTGTTGTTATTGTTTATTTGACGTTGTTGTTGTTGTTTATTTGACGTAGTTGTTGTTGTTGATGTTGTTGTTGTTGTTTATTTGACGTTTTTGTTGTTGATGTTGTTGTTGTTTTCATTGTTGTTTATTTGACGTTGTTGTAGTTGTTTAATTGACGTTGTTGTTGTTGTTGTTTATTTGACGTTGTTGTTGTTGTTGTTGTTATTGTTGTTGTTGTTGTTTATTTGACGTTGTTGTTGTTGTTTATTTGACGCTGTTGTTATTGTTGTTGTTGTTGTTTATTTGACGTTGTTGTTGTTGTTGACGTTGTTGTTGTTGTTTATTTGACGTTGTTGTTGTTGTTTATTTGACATTGTTGTTGTTGTTGTTATTGTTTATTTGACGTTGTTGTTGTTGTTTTTTTTGGCATTGTTGTTGTTGACATTGTTGTTGTTGTTGTTTATTTGACGTTGTTGTTATTGATGTTGTTTTTGTTGTTGTTTATTTGACGTTGTTGTTGTTATTATTGTTTATTTGACGTTGTTGTTGTTGTTGTTGTTGTTTATTTGACGTTGTTGTTGTTGTTGTTGTTTATTTGACGTTGTTGTTGTTGTTGTTGTTTAATTGACATTGTTGTTGTTTATTTGACGTTGTTGTTGTTGTTGTTTATTTGACGTTGTTGTTGTTGACATTGTGGTTGTTGTTGTTGTTGTTTATTTGACGTTGTTGTTGTTGACATAGTTGTTATTGTTGTTGTTTATTTGACGTTGTTGTTGTTGTTGACGTTGTTGTTGATGTTGTTTATTTGACGTTGTTGTTGTAGTTGACATAGTTGTTGTTGTTGTTGTTTATTTGACGTTGTTGTTGTTGTTGACGTTGTTGTTGTTGTTGTTTATTTGACGTTGTTGTTGTTGTTTATTTGACCTTGTTGTTGTTGTTGACGTTGTTGTTGTTGTTGTTTATTTGACATTGTAGTTGTTGTTATTGTTGTTGACGTTGTTGTTGTTTATTTGACTTTGTTGTTGTTGTTGTTTATTTGACGTTGTTGTTGTTGTTGTTGACTTAGTTGTTGTTGTTGTTTATTTGACGTTGTTGTTGTTGTTGACGTTGTTGTTTATTTGACGTTGTTGTTGTTGTTTATTTGACGTTGTTGTTGTTGTTGACGTTGTTGTGTTGTTTATTTGACGTTGTTGTTGTTATTTATTTGACACTGTTGTTGTTGTTGACGTTGTTGTTGTTGTTGTTGTTGTTGTTGTTGTTTATTTGACATTGTTGTTGTTGTTGTTGACGTTGTTGTTGTTGTTGTTGTTTATTTGACGTTATTTTAGTATTGTTGTTTATTTGACATTGTTGTTGTTATTTATTTGACGTTGTTGTGGGTGACATTGTTGTTGTTGTTTATTTGACGTTGTTGTTGTTGTTTATTTGACGTTATTGTTGTTGTTTATTTGACGTAGTTGTTGTTGTTGACGTTGTTGTTGTTGTTGTTGTTGTTTATTTGACGTTTTTGTTGTTGTTGATGTTGTTGTTGTATATTTGACGTTGTTGTAGTTGTTATTGTTGTTGTTATTTATTTGACATTGTTGTTGTTGTTGTTGTTGTTTATTTGACGTTGTTGTTGTTGTTTATTAGACGTTGTTGTTGTTGTTGTTTATTTGACGTTGTTGTTGTTGACGGTGTTGTTGTTTTTGTTGTTTATTTGACATTGTTGTTGTTGTTGTTGTTGACGTTGTTGTTGTTTATTTGACGTTGTTGTTGTTGTTGTTGTTCTTTATTTGACGTTGTTATTGTTTATTTGACGTTGTTGTTGTTGTTGTTTATTTAACGTTGTTGTTGACATTGTTGTTGTTGTTATTGTTTATTTGACGTTGTTGTTGTTTATTTGACGTAGTTCTTGTTGTTGACGTTGTTGTTGTTGTTGTTGTTTATTTGACGTTTTTGTTGTTGATGTTGTTGTTGTTGTTGTTGTTTATTTGACATTGTTGTTGTTGTTGTTGTTTATTTGACGTTGTTGTTGTTGACGGTGTTGTTGTTGTTATTTATTTGACGTTGTCATTGTTGTTGTTGTTGTTGTTTATTTGACATTGTTGTTGTTGACGTTGTTGTTGTTGTTTATTTGACGTTGTTGTTGTTGTTGACATAGTTGTTGTTGTTGTTGTTGTTTATTTGACGTTTTTGTTGTTGTTGATGTTGTTGTTGTTTTCGTTGTTGTTTATTTGACGTTGTTGTAGTTGTTTAATTGACGTTGTTGTTGTTGTTTATTTAACGTTGTTGTTGTTGTTGTTATTGTTGTTGTTGTTGTTTATTTGACGTTGTTGTTGTTGTTCTTTATTTGACGTTGTTGTCGTTTATTTGACGTTGTTGTTGTTGACGTTGTTGTTGTTGTTTATTTGACATTGTTGTTGTTGTTGTTATTGTTAATTTGACGTTGTTATTGTTGTTGTTTATTTGGCGTTGTTGTTGTTGTATTTGACGTTGTTGTTGTTTATTTGACGTTGTTGTTGTTGTTGACGTGGTTTTTTTGTTGTTTATTTAACGTTGTTGTTGTTGTTGTTTATTTGACGTTGTTGTTGTTGTTTTTTATTTGACATTGTTGTTATTGACGGTGTTGTTGTTGTTTTTTTGACGTTGTTGTTGTTGTTGTTTATTTGACGTTGTTGTTGTTGTTGTTTATTAGACATTGTTGTTGTTGTTAACATAGTTGTTGTTGTTGTTGTTTATTTGACATTGTTATTGTTATTGTTGACGTTGTTGTTGTTGTTTATTTGACTTTGTTGTTGTTGTTGTTTATTTGACGTTGTTGTTGTTGACGGTGTTGTTGTTTATTTGACGTTGTTGTTGTTGACGGTGACGTTGTTGTTGTTGTTGTTTATTTGACATTGTTGTTGTTGTTGTTGTTGTTGACGTTGTTGGTTTTTATTTTACGTTGTTGTTGTTGTTGTTCTTTATTTGACGTTGTTATTGTTTATTTGACATTGTTGTTGTTGTTTATTTAACGTTGTTGTTGACATTGTTGTTGTTGTTATTTTTTATTTGACGTTGTTGTTGTTGTTTATTTGACGTAGTTCTTGTTGTTGACGTTGTTGTTGTTGTTGTTTATTTGACGTTTTTGTTGTTGATGTTGTTGTTGTTGTTGTTGTTTATTTGACATTGTTGTTGTTGTTGTTGTTTATTTGACGTTGTTGTTGTTGACGGTGTTGTTGTTGTTATTTATTTGACGTTGTTGTTGTTGTTGTTGTTGTTGTTGTTGTTGTTTATTTGACGTTGTTGTTGTTGACGTTGTTGTTGTTGTTTATTTGACGTTGTTGTTGTTGTTGTTGACATAGTTGTTGTTGTTGTTGTTTATTCGACGTTTTTGTTGTTGTTGATGTTGTTGTTGTTTTCGTTGTTGTTTATTTGACGTTGTTGTAGTTGTTTAATTGACGTTGTTGTTGTTGTTTATTTAACGTTGTTGTTGTTGTTGTTGATATTGTTGTTGTTGTTGTTTATTTGACGTTGTTGTTGTTGTTCTTTATTTGACGTTGTTGTTGTTTATTTGACGTTGTTGTTGTTGACGTTGTTGTTGTTGTTGTTTATTTGACATTGTTGTTGTTGTTGTTATTGTTAATTTGACGTTGTTGTTGTTGTTGTTTATTTGGCGTTGTTGTTGTTGTATTTGACGTTGTTGTTGTTTATTTGACGTTGTTGTTGTTGTTGACGTGGTTTTTTTGTTGTTTATTTGACGTTGTTGTTGTTGTTGTTTATTTGACGTTGTTGTTGTTGTTTATTTGACGTTGTTGTTGTTGTTGTTTATTTGACATCGTTGTTGTTGTTGTTTATTTGACATTGTTGTTATTGACGGTGTTGTTGTTGTTTATTTGACGTTGTTGTTGTTGTTGTTTATTTGACGTTGTTGTTGTTGTTGTTTATTAGACATTGTTGTTGTTGTTAACATTGTTGTTGTTGTTGTTTATTTGACGTTGTTGTTGTTGTTGTTGTTGACGTTGTTGTTGTTGTTGTTGTTGTTGTTGACATAGTTGTTGTTGTTGTTGTTTATTTGACGTTGTTGTTGTTGTTGACGTTGTTGTTGTTGTTGACGTTGTTGTTGTTGTTGTTTATTTGCCATTGTTGTTGTTGTTGACATAGTTGTTGTTGTTGTTGTTGTTGTTGTTGTTGTTGACGTTGTTGTTGTTGTTGTTTATTTGACGTTGTTGTTGTTGTTGTTTATTTGACATTGTTGTTTTTGTTGACGTTGTTGTTGTTGTTGTTTATTTGACATTGTTATTGTTATTGTTGACGTTGTTGTTGTTGTTTATTTGACTTTGTTGTTGTTGTTGTTGTTGTTGTTTATTTGACGTTGTTGTTGTTGTTGTTGACTTAGTTGTTGTTGTTTATTTGACGTTGTTGTTGTTGTTGTTTATTTGACATTGTTGTTGTTGTTGTTGTTGTTTACGTTGTTGTTGTTTATTTGACGTTGTTGTTGTTGTTGTTGTTCTTTATATTACGTTGTTATTGTTTATTTGACGTTGTTGTTGTTGTTGTTGTTTATTTAACGTTGTTGTTGACATTGTTGTTGTTGTTATTGTTTATTTGACGTTGTTGTTGTTGTTTATTTGACGTAGTTCTTGTTGTTGACGTTGTTGTTGTTGTTGTTTATTTGAAGTTTTTGTTGTTGATGTTGTTGTTGTTGTTGTTGTTTATTTGACATTGTTGTTGTTGTTGTTGTTTATTAGACGTTGTTGTTGTTGACGGTGTTGTTGTTGTTATTTATTTGACGTTGTTGTTGTTGTTGTTGTTGTTTATTTGACGTTGTTGTTGTTGACGTTGTTGTTGTTGTTTATTTGACGTTGTTGTTGTTGTTGACATAGTTGTTGTTGTTGTTTATTTGACGTTTTTGTTGATGTTGATGTTGTTGTTGTTTTCGTTGTTGTTTATTTGACGTTATTGTAGTTGTTTAATTGACGTTGTTGTTGTTGTTGTTTATTTAACGTTGTTGTTGTTGTTGTTATTGTTGTTGTTGTTGTTTATTTGACGTTGTTGTTGTTGTTCTTTATTTGACCTTGTTGTCGTTGTTGTTGTTTATTTGACGTTGTTGTTGTTGACGTTGTTGTTGTTGTTGTTTATTTGACATTGTTGTTGTTGTTGTTGTTATTGTTAATTTGACGTTGTTGTTGTTGTTGTTTATTTGGCGTTGTTGTTGTTTTATTTGACGTTGTTGTTGTTTATTTGACGTTGTTGTTGTTGTTGACGTGGTTTTTTTGTTGTTTATTTGACGTTGTTGTTGTTGTTTATTTGACGTTGTTGTTGTTGTTTATTTGACGTTGTTGTTGTTGTTGTTTATTTGACATCGTTGTTGTTGTTTATTTGACATTGTTGTTATTGACGGTGTTGTTGTTGTTTATTTGACGTTGTTGTTGTTGTTGTTTATTTGACGTTGTTGTTGTTGTTGTTTATTAGACATTGTTGTTGTTGTTAACATAGTTGTTGTTGTTGTTTATTTGACGTTGTTGTTGTTGTTGACGTTGTTGTTGTTGTTGTTTATTGGCCGTTGTTGTTGTTGTTGACATAGTTGTTGTTGTTGTTGTTTATTTGACGTTGTTGTTGTTGTTGACGTTGTTGTTGTTGTTGTTGTTTATTTGACGTTGTTGTTGTTGTTTATTTGACATTGTTATTTTTGTTGACGTTGTTGTTGTTGTTGTTTATTTGACATTGTTATTGTTATTGTTGACGTTGTTGTTGTTGTTTATTTGACTTTGTTGTTGTTGTTGTTATTGTTTATTTGACGTTGTTGTTGTTGTTGACTTAGTTGTTGTTGTTGTTTATTTGACGTTGTTGTTGTTGTTTATTTGACATTGTTGTTGTTGTTGTTGTTGTTGACGTTGTTGTTGTTTATTTGACGTTGTTGTTGTTGTTGTTCTTTATTTGACGTTGTTATTGTTTATTTGACGTTATTGTTGCTGTTTATTTAACGTTGTTGTTTACATTGTTGTTGTTGTTATTGTTTATTTGACGTTGTTGTTGTTTATTTGACGTAGTTCTTGTTGTTGACGTTGTTGTTGTTTATTTGACGTTTTTGTTGTTGATGTTGTTGTTGTTGTTGTTGTTTATTTGACATTGTTGTTGTTGTTGTTGTTTATTTGACGTTGTTGTTGTTGACGGTGTTGTTGTTGTTATTTATTTGACGTTGTTGTTGTTGTTGTTGTTTATTTGACGTTGTTGTTGTTGACGTTGTTGTTGTTGTTGTTTATTTGACGTTGTTGTTGTTGACGTTGTTGTTGTTGTTGTTGTTTATTTGACATTGTTGTTATTAACGATGTTGTTGTTGTTTATTTGACGTTGTTGTTGTTGTTGTTTATTTGACGTTGTTGTTGTTGTTGTTTATTAGACATTGTTGTTGTTGTTAACATAGTTGTTGTTGTTGTTGTTTATTTGACGTTGTTGTTGTTGTTGACGTTGTTGTTGTTGTAGTTTATTTGCCGTTGTTGTTGTTGTTGACATAGTTGTTGTTGTTGTTGTTTATTTGACGTTTTTGTTGTTGACGTTGTTGTTGTTGTTGTTTATTTGACGTTGTTGTTGTTGTTGTTTATTTGACATTGTTGTTATTGTTGACGTTGTTGTTGTTGTTGTTTATTTGACATTGTTATTGTTGTTGTTGACGTTGTTGTTGTTGTTGTTTATTTGACTTTGTTGTTGTTGTTGTTGTTTATTTGACGTTGTTGTTGTTGTTGACTTAGTTGTTGTTGTTGTTTATTTGACGTTGTTGTTGTTATTGTTTTTGACGGTGTTGTTTATTTGACGTTGTTGTTGTTGTTTATTTGACGTTGTTGTTGTTGTTGACGTTGTTGTTGTTGTTGACGTTGTTGTTGTTGTTGTTGTTTATTTGACGTTGTTGTTGTTATTTATTTGACATTGTTGTTGTTGTTGACGTTGTTGTTGTTGTTGTTGTTGTTTATTTGACATTGTTGTTGTTGTTGTTGACGTTGTTGTTGTTGTGGTTGTTTATTTGACATTGTTTTAGTATTGTTGTTTATTTGACATTGTTGTTGTTATTTATTTGACGTTGTTGTGGGTGACATTGTTGTTGTTGTTGTTGTTTATTTGACGTTGTTGTTGTTGTTGTTTATTTGACATAGTTGTTGTTGTTGACGGTGTTGTTGTTGTTGTTGTTGTTGTTTATTTGACATTGTTGTTGTTGTTGTTGTTGACGTTGTTGTTGTTTATTTGACATTGTTGTTGTTGTTGTTCTTTATTTGACGTTGTTGTTGTTTATTTGACGTTGTTGTTGTTGTTTATTTGACATTGTTGTTGTTGTTGTTTATTTGACGTTGTTGTTGTTTATTTGAGGTTGTTGTTGTTGTTTATTTGACGTTTTTGTTGACGTTGTTGTTGTTGTTGTTATTGTTTATTTGACGTTGTTGTTGTTGTTTAATTGACGTAGTTGTTGTTGTTGATGTTGTTGTTGTTATTTTATTGACGTTTTTGTTGTTGATGTTGTTGTTGTTTTCGTTGTTGTTTATTTGACGTTGTTGTAGTTGTTTAATTGACGTTGTTATTGTTGTTGTTTATTTGACGTTGTTGTTGTTATTGTTGTTATTGTTGTTGTTGTTGTTTATTTGACGTTGTTGTTGTTGTTTATTTGACGTTGTTGTTGTTGTTTATTTGACGTTGTTGTTATTGTTGTTGTTGTTGATGTTTATTTGACGTTGTTGTTGTTGTTGACGTTATTGTTGTTGTTTATTTGACGTTGTTGTTGTTGTTTATTTGACATTGTTGTTGTTGTTGTTATTGTTTATTTGACGTTGTTGTTCTTGTTTTTTTTGGCATTGTTGTTGTTGTTGTTGACGTTGTTGTTGTTATTGTTGTTTATTTGACGTTGTTGTTGTTGACTTGTTGTTGTTGTTATTGTTTATTTGACGTTGTTGTTGTTGTTTATTTGACGTAGTTGTTGTTGTTGACGTTGTTGTTGACGTTGTTGTTGTTGTTTATTTGACGTTTTTGTTGTTGATGTTGTTGTTGTTGTTGTTGTTTATTTGACATTGTTGTTGTTGTTGTTGTTTATTTGACGTTGTTGTTGTTGACGGTGTTGTTGTTGTTATTTATTTGACGTTGTTGTTGTTCTTGTTGTTGTTTATTTGACGTTGTTGTTGTTGACGTTGTTGTTGTTGTTGTTGTTTATTTGACGTTGTTGTTGTTGTTGACATAGTTGTTGTTGTTGTTGTTGTTTATTTGACGTTTTTGTTGTTGTTGATGTTGTTGTTGTTTTCGTTGTTGTTTATTTGACGTTGTTGTAGTTGTTTAATTGACGTTGTTGTTGTTGTTGTTTATTTAATGTTTTTGTTGTTGTTGTTATTGTTGTTGTTGTTGTTGTTTATTTGACGTTGTTGTTGTTGTTCTTTATTTGACGTTGTTGTCGTTGTTGTTGTTGACGTTGTTGTTGTTGTTTATTTGAAATTGTTGTTGTTGTTGTTTATTTGGCGTTGTTGTTGTTGTATTTGACGTTGTTGTTGTTTATTTGACGTTGTTGTTGTTGTTGTTGTTGTTGACGTTGTTTTTCTTGTTGTTTATTTGACGTTGTTGTTGTTGTTGTTTATTTGACGTTGTTGTTGTTGTTTTTTATTTGACATTGTTGTTATTGACGGTGTTGTTGTTGTTTATTTGACGTTGTTGTTGTTGTTGTTTATTTGACGTTGTTGTTGTTGTTGTTGACGTTGTTGTTGTTTATTTGACATTGTTGTTGTTGTTGTCCTTTATTTGACGTTGTTGTTGTTTATTTGACGTTGTTGTTGTTGTTTATTTGACATTGTTGTTGTGGTTGTTTATTTGACGTTGTTGTTGTTTATTTGAGGTTGTTGTTGTTGTTTATTTGACGTTTTTGTTGACGTTGTTGTTGTTGTTGTTATTGTTTATTTGACGTTGTTGTTGTTGTTTATTTGACGTAGTTGTTGTTGTTGATGTTGTTGTTGTTGTTTTATTGACGTTCTTGTTGTTGATGTTGTTGTTGTTTTCGTTGTTGTTTATTTGACGTTGTTGTAGTTGTTTAATTGACGTTGTTGTTGTTGTTGTTTATTTGACGTTGTAGTTGTTATTGTTGTTATTGTTGTTGTTGTTGTTTATTTGACGTTGTTGTTGTTGTTTATTTGACGTTGTTGTTGTTGTTTATTTGACGTTGTTGTTATTGTTGTTGTTGTTGATGTTTATTTGACGTTGTTGTTGTTGTTGACGTTATTGTTGTTGTTTATTTGACGTTGTTGTTGTTTATTTGACATTGTTGTTGTTGTTGTTATTGTTTATTTGACGTTGTTGTTGTTGTTTTTTTTGGCATTGTTGTTGTTGTTGTTGACGTTGTTGTTGTTATTGTTGTTTATTTGACATTGTTGTTGTTGACATTGTTGTTGTTGTTATTGTTTATTTGACGTTGTTGTTGTTGTTTATTTGACGTAGTTGTTGTTGTTGACGTTGTTGTTGTTGTTTATTTGACGTTTTTGTTGTTGATGTTGTTGTTGTTGTTGTTGTTTATTTGACATTGTTGTTGTTGTTGTTGTTTATTTGACGTTGTTGTTGTTGACGGTGTTGTTGTTGTTATTTATTTGACGTTGTTGTTGTTCTTGTTGTTGTTTATTTGACGTTGTTGTTGTTGACGTTGTTGTTGTTGTTGTTTATTTGACGTTGTTGTTGTTGTTGACATAGTTGTTGTTGTTGTTGTTGTTTATTTGACGTTTTTGTTGTTGTTGATTTGTTGTTGTTTTCGTTGTTATTTATTTGACGTTGTTGTAGTTGTTTAATTGACGTTGTTGTTGTTGTTGTTTATTTAATGTTGTTGTTGTTGTTGTTATTGTTGTTGTTGTTGTTGTTTATTTGACGTTGTTGTTGTTGTTCTTTATTTGACGTTGTTGTCGTTATTGTTGTTGACGTTGTTGTTGTTGTTGTTTATTTGAAATTGTTGTTGTTGTTGTTTATTTGGCGTTGTTGTTGTTGTATTTGACGTTGTTGTTGTTTATTTGACGTTGTTGTTGTTGTTGTTGTTGTTGACGTTGTTTTTCTTGTTGTTTATTTGACGTTGTTGTTGTTGTTATTTATTTGACGTTGTTGTTGTTGTTTTTTATTTGACATTGTTATTATTGACGGTGTTGTTGTTGTTTATTTGACGTTGTTGTTGTTGTTGTTTATTTGACGTTGTTGTTGTTGTTGTTTATTAGACATTGTTGTTGTTGTTAACATAGTTGTTGTTGTTGTTTATTTGACGTTGTTGTTGACGTTGTTGTTGTTGTTGACGTTGTTGTTGTTGTTGTTGTTTATTTGCCGTTGTTGTTGTTGTTGACATAGTTGTTATTGTTGTTGTTTATTTGACGTTGTTGTTGTTGTTGACGTTGTTGTTGTTGTTTATTTGACGTTGTTGTTGTTGTTGTTTATTTGACGTTGTTGTTGTTGTTGACTTAGTTGTTGTTGTTGTTGTTTATTTGACGTTGTTGTTGTTGTTGTTGTTGTTGACAGTGTTGTTTATTTGACGTTGTTGTTGTTGTTTATTTGACGTTGTTGTTGTTGTTGACGTTGTTGTTGTTGTTTATTTGACGTTGTTGTTGTTATTTATTTGACATTGTTGTTGTTGTTGACGTTGTTGTTGTTGTTGTTGACGTTGTTGTTGTTGTTGTTGTTGTTTATTTGACATTGTTTTAGTATTGTTGTTTATTTGACGTTGTTATTGTTGTTGACATAGTTGTTGTTGTTGTTGTTGTTTATTTGACGATGTTGTTATTGTTGTTGACGTTGTTGTTGTTGTTGTTTATTTGACGTTGTTGTTGTTGTTTATTTGACGTTGTTGTTGTTGTTGTTTATTTGACATTGTTGTTGTTGTTTATTTAATGTTGTTGTTGTTGACGTTGTTGTTGTTGTTGTTGTTTATTTGACGTTGTTGTTGTTGTTGACATAGTTGTTGTTGTTGTTGTTGTTTATTTGACGTTTTTGTTGTTGTTGAAGTTGTTGTTGTTTTCGTTGTTGTTTATTTGACGTTGTTGTAGTTGTTTAATTGACGTTGTTGTTGTTGTTGTTTATTTAACGTTGTTGTTGTTGTTATTGTTGTTGTTGTTGTTTATTTGACGTTGTTGTTGTTGTTCTTTATTTGACGTTATTGTCGTTGTTGTTGTTTATTTGACGTTGTTGTTATTGACGTTGTTGTTGTTGTTTATTTGACATTGTTGTTGTTGTTATTGTTAATTTGACGTTGTTGTTGTTGTTGTTTATTTGGCGTTGTTGTTGTTGTATTTGACGTTGTTGTTGTTTATTTGACGTTGTTGTTGTTGTTGACGTTGTTTTTCTTGTTGTTTATTTGACGTTGTTGTTGTTGTTGTTTATTTGACGTTGTCGTTGTTGTTTATTTGACGTTGTTGTTGTTGTTGTTGTTTATTTGACATTGTTGTTGTTGTTGTTTATTTGACATTGTTGTTGTTGTTGTTTATTTGACGTTGTTGTTGTTGTTGTTTATTAGACATTGTTGTTGTTGTTAACATAGTTGTTGTTGTTGTTGTTTATTTGACGTTGTTGTTGTTGTTGTTGACGTTGTTGTTGTTGTTGACGTTGTTGTTGTTGTTGTTGTTTTTTTGCCGTTGTTGTTGTTGTTGACATAGTTGTTGTTGTTGTTGTTTATTTGACGTTGTTGTTGTTGTTGACGTTGTTGTTGTTGTTGTTTATTTGACGTTGTTGTTGTTGTTGTTTATTTGATATTGTTGTTTTTGTTGACGCTGTTGTTGTTGTTGTTGTTTATTTGACATTGTTATTATTGTTGTTGACGTTGTTGTTGTTGTTTATTTGACTTTGTTGTTGTTGTTGTTGTTTATTTGACGTTGTTGTTGTTGTTGACTTAGTTGTTGTTGTTGTTGTTTATTTGACGTTGTTGTTGTTGTTGTTGTTGTTGACGGTGTTGTTAATTTGACGTTGTTGTTGTTGTTTATTTGACGTTGTTGTTGTTGTTGTTGACGTTGTTGTTGTTGTTTATTTGACGTTGTTGTTGTTATTTATTTGACATTGTTGTTGTTGTTGACGTTGTTGTTGTTGTTGTTGTTTATTTGACATTGTTGTTGTTGTTGTTGTTGACGTTGTTGTTGTTGTTGTTGTTTATTTGACATTGTTTTAGTATTGTTGTTTATTTGACATTGTTGTTGTTATTTATTTGACGTTGTTGTGGGTGACATTGTTGTTGTTGTTGTTTATTTGACGTTGTTGTTGTTGTTGTTTATTTGACGTAGTTGTTGTTGTTGACGTTGTTGTTGTTGTTGTTGTTTATTTGACGTTTTTGTTGTTGTTGATGTTGTTGTTGATGTTGTATATTTGACGTTGTTGTAGTTGTTATTGTTGTTGTTGTTTATTTGACATTATTCTTGTTGTTGTTTATTTGACGTTGTTGTTGTTGTTTATTTGACGTTGTTGTTGTTGTTTATTTGACGTTGTTGTTGTTCACGGTGTTGTTGTTGTTGTTTATTTGACATTGTTGTTGTTCTTGTTATTGACGTTGTTGTTGTTTATTTAACGTTGTTGTTGTTGACGTTGTTGTTATTGTTTATTTGACATTGTTGTTGTTGTTGTTGTTTATTTGACGTTTTTGTTGTTGTTGATGTTGTTGTTGTTGTTGTTGTTTATTTGACGTTATTGTTGTTGTTGTTGTTGTTGTTTATTTGACGTTGTTGTTGTTGACGGCGTTGTTGTTGTTATTTATTTGACTTTGTTGTTGTTGTTGTTTATTTGATGTTGTTGTTGACGTTGTTGTTGTTGTTGTTTATTTGACGTTGTTGTTGTTGTTGACATAGTTGTTGTTGTTGTTGTTTATTTGACGTTTTTGTTGTTGTTGATGTTGTTGTTGTTTTCGTTGTTGTTTATTTGACGTTGTTGTAGTTGTTTAATTGACGTTGTTGTTGTTGTTGTTGTTGTTGTTTATTTGACGTTGTTGTTGTTGTTGTTATTGTTGTTGTTGTTGTTTATTTGACGTTGTTGTTGTTGTTTATTTGACATTGTTGTTGTTGTTGACGGTGTTGTTGTTGTTGTTAATTTAACATTGTTGTTGTTGTTGACGTTGTTGTTGTTGTTTATTTGACATTGTTGTTGTTGTTTATTTGACGTTGTTGTTGTTTATTTGACTTTGTTGTTGTTGTTTATTTGACGTTTTTGTTGACGTTGTTGTTGTTGTTATTGTTTATTTGACGTTGTTGTTGTTGTTTATTTGACGTAGTTGTTGTTGTTGATGTTGTTGTTGTTTATTTGACGTTTTTGTTGTTGATGTTGTTGTTGTTTTCGTTGTTGTTTATTTGACGTTGTTGTAGTTGTTTAATTGACGTTGTTGTTGTTGTTGTTTATTTGACGTTGTTGTTGTTGTTGTTATTGTTGTTGTTGTTGTTTATTTGACGTTGTTGTTGTTGTTTATTTGACGCTGTTGTTATTGTTGTTGTTGTTGTTTATTTGACGTTGTTGTTGTTGTTGACGTTGTTGTTGTTGTTTATTTGACGTTGTTGTTGTTGTTTATTTGACATTGTTGTTGTTGTTGTTATTGTTTATTTGACGTTGTTGTTGTTGTTTTTTTTGGCATTGTTGTTGTTGACGTTGTTGTTGTTGTTTATTTGACGTTGTTGTTATTGATGTTGTTTTTGTTGTTGTTTATTTGACGTTGTTGTTTTTATTATTGTTTATTTGACGTTGTTGTTGTTGTTGTTGTTTATTTGACGTTGTTGTTGTTGTTGTTGTTTATTTGACGTTGTTGTTGTTGTTGTTGTTGTTTAATTGACATTGTTGTTGTTAACGGTGTTGTTGTTGTTGTTTATTTGACGTTGTTGTTGTTGTTGTGTATTTGACGTTGTTGTTGTTGACATTGTGGTTGTTGTTGTTGTTGTTTATTTGACGTTGTTGTTGTTGACATAGTTGTTATTGTTGTTGTTTATTTGACGTTGTTGTTGTTGTTGACGTTGTTGTTGATGTTGTTTATTTGACGTTGTTGTTGTAGTTGACATAGTTGTTGTTGTTGTTGTTTATTTGACGTTGTTGTTGTTGTTGACGTTGTTGTTGTTGTTGTTGTTTATTTGACGTTGTTGTTGTTGTTTATTTGACATTGTTGTTGTTGTTGACGTTGTTGTTGTTGTTGTTTATTTGACATTGTTGTTGTTGTTATTGTTGTTGACGTTGTTGTTGTTTATTTGACTTTGTTGTTGTTGTTGTTGTTTATTTGACGATGTTGTTCTTGTTGTTGACTTAGTTGTTGTTGATGTTTATTTGACGTTGTTGTTGTTGTTGACGTTGTTGTTTATTTGACGTTGTTGTTGTTGTTGTTTATTTGACGTTGTTGTTGTTGTTGACGTTGTTGTTTATTTGACGTTGTTGTTGTTGTTGTTTATTTGACGTTGTTGTTGTTGTTGACGTTGTTGTGTTGTTTATTTGACGTTGTTGTTGTTATTTATTTGACATTGTTGTTGTTGTTGTTGACGTTGTTGTTGTTGTTGTTTATTTGACGTTATTTTAGTATTGTTGTTTATTTGGCATTGTTGTTGTTATTTATTTCACGTTGTTGTGGGTGACATTGTTGTTGTTGTTTATTTGACGTTGTTGTTGTTGTTTATTTGACGTTATTGTTGTTGTTTATTTGACGTAGTTGTTGTTGTTGTTGTTTATTTGACTTTTTTGTTGTTGTTGATGTTGTTGTTGTATATTTGACGTTGTTGTAGTTGTTATTGTTGTTGTTGTTTATTTGACATTGTTGTTGTTGTTGTTGTTTATTTGACGTTGTTGTTGTTGTTTATTTGACGTTGTTGTTGTTGTTGTTTATTTGACGTTGTTGTTGTTGACGGTGTTTTTGTTGTTGTTGTTTATTTGACATTGTTGTTGTTGTTGTTGTTGTTGTTGACGTTGTTGTTGTTTATTTGACATTATTGTTGTTGTTGTTGTTTATTTGACGTTGTTGTTGTTGACGGCGTTGTTGTTGTTATTTATTTGACTTTGTTGTTGTTGTTGTTTATTGGATGTTGTTGTTGTTGACGTTGTTGTTATTGTTGTTTATTTGACGTTGTTGTTGTTGTTGACATAGTTGTTGTTGTTGTTGTTGTTTATTTGACGTTTTTGTTGTTGTTGATGTTGTTGTTGTTTTCGTTGTTGTTTATTTGACGTTGTTGTAGTTGTTTAATTGACGTTGTTGTTGTTGTTGTTGTTTATTTGACGTTGTTGTTGTTGTTGTTATTGTTGTTGTTGTTGTTTATTTGACGTTGTTGTTGTTGTTTATTTGACATTGTTGTTGTTGTTGACGGTGTTGTTGTTGTTGTTAATTTGACATTGTTGTTGTTGTTGACGTTGTTGTTGTTGTTTATTTGACATTGTTGTTGTTGTTTATTTGACGTTGTTGTTGTTTATTTGACTTTGTTGTTGTTGTTTATTTGACGTTTTTGTTGACGTTGTTGTTGTTGTTATTGTTTATTTGACGTTTTTGTTGTTGATGTTGTTGTTGTTTTCGTTGTTGTTTATTTGACGTTGTTGTAGTTGTTTAATTGACGTTGTTGTTGTTGTTGTTTATTTGACGTTGTTGTTGTTGTTGTTGTTATTGTTGTTGTTGTTGTTTATTTGACGTTGTTGTTGTTGTTTATTTGACGCTGTTGTTATTGTTGTTGTTGTTGTTTATTTGACGTTGTTGTTGTTGTTGACGTTGTTGTTGTTGTTTATTTGACGTTGTTGTTGTTGTTTATTTGACATTGTTGTTGTTGTTGTTATTGTTTATTTGACGTTGTTGTTGTTGTTTTTTTTGGCATTGTTGTTGTTGACGTTGTTGTTGTTGTTGTTTATTTGACGTTGTTGTTATTGATGTTGTTTTTGTTGTTGTTTATTTGACGTTGTTGTTGTTATTATTGTTTATTTGACGTTGTTGTTGTTGTTGTTGTTTATTTGACGTTGTTGTTGTTGTTGTTGTTTATTTGACGTTGTTGTTGTTGTTGTTGTTTAATTGACATTGTTGTTGTTAACGGTGTTGTTGTTGTTGTTTATTTGACGTTGTTGTTGTTGTTATTTATTTGACATTGTTGTTGTTGACATTGTGGTTGTCGTTGTTGTTGTTTATTTGACGTTGTTGTTGTTGACATAGTTGTTATTGTTGTTGTTTATTTGACGTTGTTGTTGTTGTTGACGTTGTTGTTGATGTTGTTTATTTGACGTTGTTGTTGTAGTTGACATAGTTGTTGTTGTTGTTGTTTATTTGACGTTGTTGTTGTTGTTGACGTTGTTGTTGTTGTTTATTTGACGTTGTTGTTGTTGTTTATTTGACATTGTTGTTGTTGTTGACGTTGTTGTTATTGTTGTTTATTTGACATTGTTGTTGTTGTTATTGTTGTTGACGTTGTTGTTGTTTATTTGACTTTGTTGTTGTTGTTGTTTATTTGACGTTGTTGTTGTTGTTGTTGACTTTGTTGTTGTTGTTGTTTATTTGACGTTGTTGTTGTTGTTGACGTTGTTGTTTATTTGACGTTGTTGTTGTTGTTTATTTGACGTTGTTGTTGTTGTTGACGTTGTTGTGTTGTTTATTTGACGTTGTTGTTGTTATTTATTTGACATTGTTGTTGTTGTTGACGTTGTTGTTGTTGTTGTTGTTGTTGTTTATTTGACATTGTCGTTGTTGTTGTTGACGTTGTTGTTGTTGTTGTTTATTTGACGTTATTTTAGTATTGTTGTTTATTTGACATTGTTGTTGTTATTTATTTGACGTTGTTATGGGTGACATTGTTGTTGTTGTTTATTTGACGTTGTTGTTGTTGTTTATTTGACGTTATTGTTGTTGTTTATTTGACGTAGTTGTTGTTGTTGACGTTGTTGTTGTTGTTGTTTATTTGACGTTTTTGTTGTTGTTGATGTTGTTGTTGTATATTTGACGTTGTTGTAGTTGTTATTGTTGTTGTTGTTTATTTGACATTGTTGTTGTTGTTGTTGTTTATTTGACGTTGTTGTTGTTGTTTATTTGACGTTGTTGTTGTTGTTGTTGTTTATTTGACGTTGTTGTTGTTGACGGTGTTGTTGTTGTTGTTGTTTATTTGACATTGTTGTTGTTGTTGTTGTTGTTGACGTTGTTGTTGTTTATTTGACGTTGTTGTTGTTGTTGTTCTTTATTTGACGTTGTTATTGTTTATTTGACGTTGTTGTTGTTGTTGTTTATTTAACGTTGTTGTTGACATTGTTGTTGTTGTTATTGTTTATTTGACGTTGTTGTTGTTGTTTATTTGACGTAGTTCTTGTTGTTGACGTTGTTGTTGTTGTTGTTGTTTATTTGACGATTTTGTTGTTGATGTTGTTGTTGTTGTTGTTGTTTATTTGACATTGTTGTTGTTGTTGTTGTTTATTTGACGTTGTTGTTGTTGACGGTGTTGTTGTTGTTATTTATTTGACGTTGTCATTGTTGTTGTTGTTGTTGTTTATTTGACGTTGTTGTTGTTGACGTTGTTGTTGTTGTTTATTTGACGTTGTTGTTGTTGTTGACATAGTTGTTGTTGTTGTTGTTGTTTATTTGACGTTTTTGTTGTTGTTGATGTTGTTGTTGTTTTCGTTGTTGTTTATTTGACGTTGTTGTAGTTGTTTAATTGACGTTGTTGTTGTTGTTTATTTAACGTTGTTGTTGTTGTTGTTATTGTTGTTGTTGTTGTTTATTTGACGTTGTTGTTGTTCTTCTTTATTTGACGTTGTTGTCGTTGTTGTTGTTTATTTGACGTTGTTGTTGTTGACGTTGTTGTTGTTGTTTATTTGACATTGTTGTTGTTGTTGTTATTGTTAATTTGACGTTGTTGTTGTTGTTGTTTATTTGGCGTTGTTGTTGTTGTATTTGACGTTGTTGTTGTTTATTTGACGTTGTTGTTGTTGACGTGGTTTTTTTGTTGTTTATTTAACGTTGTTGTTGTTGTTGTTTATTTGACGTTGTTGTTGTTGTTTTTTATTTGACATTGTTGTTATTGACGGTGTTGTTGTTGTTTATTTGACGTTGTTGTTGTTGTTGTTGTTTATTTGACGTTGTTTTTGTTGTTGTTGTTTATTAGACATTGTTGTTGTTGTTAACATAGTTGTTGTTGTTGTTGTTTATTTGGCGTTGTTGTTGTTGTTGACGTTGTTGTTGTTGTTGTTTATTTGTCGTTGTTGTTGTTGTTGACATAGTTGTTGTTGTTGTTGTTTATTTGACGTTGTTCTTGTTGTTGACGTTGTTGTTGTTGTTGTTGTTTATTTGACGTTGTTGTTGTTGTTGTTTATTTGACATTGTTGTTTTTGTTGACGTTGTTGTTGTTGTTGTTTATTTGACATTGTTATTGTTATTGTTGACGTTGTTGTTGTTGTTTATTTGACTTTGTTGTTGTTGTTGTTGTTGTTGTTGTTGTTTATTTGACGTTGTTGTTGTTGTTGACGTTGTTGTTGTTGTTGTTTATTTGACATTGTTGTTGTTGTTGTTGTTGTTGACGTTGTTGGTTTTTATTTTACGTTGTTGTTGTTGTTGTTCTTTATTTGACGTTGTTATTGTTTATTTGACGTTGTTGTTGTTGTTTATTTAACGTTGTTGTTGACATTGTTGTTGTTGTTATTTTTTATTTGACGTTGTTGTTGTTGTTTATTTGACGTAGTTCTTGTTGTTGACGTTGTTGTTGTTGTTGTTTATTTGACGTTTTTGTTGTTGATGTTGTTGTTGTTGTTGTTTATTTGACATTGTTGTTGTTGTTGTTGTTTATTTGACGTTGTTGTTGTTGACGGTGTTGTTGTTGTTATTTATTTGACGTTGTTGTTGTTGTTGTTGTTTATTTGACGTTGTTGTTGTTGACGTTGTTGTTGTTGTTTATTTGACGTTGTTGTTGTTGTTGACATAGTTGTTGTTGTTGTTGTTGTTTATTTGACGTTTTTGTTGTTGTTGATGTTGTTGTTTTTTTCGTTGTTTTTTATTTGACGTTGTTGTAGTTGTTTAATTGACGTTGTTGTTGTTGTTGTTTATTTAACGTTGTTGTTGTTGTTGTTGTTATTGTTGTTGTTGTTGTTTATTTGACGTTGTTGTTGTTGTTCTTTATTTGACGTTGTTGTTGTTTATTTGACGTTGTTGTTGTTGTTGTTTATTTGACATTGTTGTTGTTGTTGTTATTGTTAATTTGACGTTGTTGTTGTTGTTGTTTATTTGGCGTTGTTGTTGTTGTATTTGACGTTGTTGTTGTTTATTTGACGTTGTTGTTGTTGTTGACGTGGTTTTTTTGTTGTTTATTTGACTTTGTTGTTGTTGTTGTTTATTTGACGTTGTTGTTGTTGTTTATTTGACGTTGTTGTTGTTGTTGTTTATTTGACATCGTTGTTGTTGTTGTTTATTTGACATTGTTGTTATTGACGGTGTTGTTGTTGTTTATTTGACGTTGTTGTTGTTGTTGTTTATTTGACGTTGTTGTTGTTGTTGTTTATTAGACATTGTTGTTGTTAACATAGTTGTTGTTGTTGTTGTTTATTTGACGTTGTTGTTGTTGTTGACGTTGTTGTTGTTGTTGTTGTTTATTTGCCGTTGTTGTTGTTGTTGACATAGTTGTTGTTGTTGTTGTTTATTTGACGTTGTTGTTGTTGTTGACGTTGTTGTTGTTGTTGTTTATTTGACGTTGTTGTTGTTGTTGTTTATTTGACATTGTTGTTTTTGTTGACGTTGTTGTTGTTGTTGTTTATTTGACATTGTTATTGTTATTGTTGACGTTGTTGTTGTTGTTTATTTGACTTTGTTGTTGTTGTTGTTGTTGTTGTTTATTTGATGTTGTTGTTGTTGTTGACTTAGTTGTTGTTGTTTATTTGACGTTGTTGATATTGTTGTTTATTTGACATTGTTGTTGTTGTTGTTGTTGTTGTTGACGTTGTTGTTGTTTATTTGACGTTGTTGTTGTTATTGTTGTTGTTCTTTATTTGACGTTGTTATTGTTTATTTGACGTTGTTGTTGTTGTTTATTTAACGTTGTTGTTGACATTGTTGTTGTTGTTATTGTTTATTTGACGTTGTTGTTGTTGTTTATTTGACGTAGTTCTTGTTGTTGACGTTGTTGTTGTTGTTGTTTATTTGACGTTTTTGTTGTTGATGTTGTTGTTGTTGTTGTTGTTTATTTGACATTGTTGTTGTTGTTGTTTATTTGACGTTGTTGTTGTTGACGGTGTTGTTGTTGTTATTTATTTGACGTTGTTGTTGTTGTTGTTGTTGTTGTTTATTTGACGTTGTTGTTGTTGACGTTGTTGTTGTTGTTTATTTGACGTTGTTGTTGTTGTTGACATAGTTGTTGTTGTTTTTGTTGTTTATTTGACGTTTTTGTTGATGTTGATGTTGTTGTTGTTTTTGTTGTTGTTTATTTGACGTTGTTGTAGTTGTTTAATTGACGTTGTTGTTGTTGTTGTTTATTTAACGTTGTTGTTGTTGTTGTTGTTGTTGTTATTGTTGTTGTTGTTGTTTATTTGACGTTGTTGTTGTTGTTCTTTATTTGACGTTGTTGTCGTTGTTGTTGTTTATTTTACGTTGTTGTTGTTGACGTTGTTGTTGTTGTTGTTTATTTGACATTGTTGTTGTTGTTGTTGTTATTGTTAATTTGACGTTGTTGTTGTTGTTGTTTATTTGACATTGTTGTTGTTGACGGTGTTGTTGTTGTTGTTGTTGTTTTTTTGACATTGTTGTTGTTGTTGTTGTTGTTGACGTTGTTGTTGTTTATTTGACGCTGTTGTTGTTGTTGTTCTTTATTTGACGTTGTTATTGTTTATTTGACGTTGTTGTTGTTGTTGTTTATTTAACGTTGTTGTTGACATTGTTGTTGTTGTTATTGTTTATTTGACGTTGTTGTTTATTTGACGTAGTTCTTGTTGTTGACGTTGTTGTTGTTGTTGTTGTTTATTTGACGTTTTTGTTGTTAATGTTGTTGTTGTTGTTGTTTATTTGACATTGTTGTTGTTGTTGTTGTTTATTTGACGTTGTTGTTGTTGACGGTGTTGTTGTTGTTATTTATTTGACGTTGTCGTTGTTGTTGTTGTTGTTGTTTATTTGACGTTGTTGTTGTTGACGTTGTTGTTGTTGTTTATTTGACGTTGTTGTTGTTGTTGACATAGTTGTTGTTGTTGTTGTTTTTTATTTGACGTTTTTGTTGTTGTTGATGTTGTTGTTGTTTTCGTTGTTGTTTATTTGGCGTTGTTGTAGTTGTTTAATTGACGTTGTTGTTGTTGTTTATTTAACGTTGTTGTTGTTGTTGTTGTTTATTTGACGTTGTTGTTGTTGTTCTTTATTTGACGTTGTTGTCGTTGTTGTTGTTTATTTGACGTTGTTGTTGTTGACGTTGTTGTTGTTGTTTATTTGACATTGTTGTTGTTGTTGTTATTGTTAATTTGACGTTGTTGTTGTTGTTGTTTATTTGGCGTTGTTGTTGTTGTATTTGACGTTGTTGTTGTTTATTTGACGTTGTTGTTGTTGTTGACGTGGTTTTTTTGTTGTTTATTTAACGTTGTTGTTGTTGTTGTTTATTTGACGTTGTTGTTGTTGTTTTTTATTTGACATTGTTGTTATTGACGGTGTTGTTGTTGTTTATTTGACGTTGTTGTTGTTGTTGTTTATTTGACGTTGTTGTTGTTGTTTATTAGACATTGTTGTTGTTGTTAACATAGTTGTTGTTGTTGTTGTTTATTTGGCGTTGTTGTTGTTGTTGACGTTGTTGTTGTTGTTGTTTATTTGCCGTTGTTGTTGTTGTTGACATAGTTGTTGTTGTTGTTGTTGTTTATTTGACGTTGTTCTTGTTGTTGACGTTGTTGTTGTTGTTGTTTATTTGACGTTGTTGTTGTTGTTGTTTATTTGACATTGTTGTTTTTGTTGACGTTGCTGTTGTTGTTCTTTATTTGACATTGTTATTGTTATTGTTGATGTTGTTGTTGTTGTTTATTTGACTTTGTTGTTGTTGTTGTTGTTGTTGTTTATTTGACGTTGTTGTTGTTGTTGACGTTGTTGTTGTTGTTGTTGTTTATTTGACATTGTTGTTGTTGTTGTTGTTGTTGACGTTGTTGGTTTTTATTTTACGTTGTTGTTGTTGTTGTTCTTTATTTGACGTTGTTATTGTTTATTTGACGTTGTTGTTGTTGTTTATTTAACGTTGTTGTTGACATTGTTGTTGTTGTTATTTTTTATTTGACGTTGTTGTTGTTGTTTATTTGACGTAGTTCTTGTTGTTGACGTTGTTGTTGTTGTTGTTTATTTGACGTAGTTCTTGTTGTTGACGTTGTTGTTGTTGTTGTTTATTTGACGTTTTTGTTGTTGATGTTGTTGTTGTTGTTGTTGTTGTTTATTTGACATTGTTGTTGTTGTTGTTGTTTATTTGACGTTGTTGTTGTTGACGGTGTTGTTGTTGTTATTTATTTGACGTTGTTGTTGTTGTTGTTGTTTATTTGACGTTGTTGTTGTTGACGTTGTTGTTGTTGTTTATTTGACGTTGTTGTTGTTGTTGACATAGTTGTTGTTGTTGTTGTTGTTGTTTATTTGACGTTTTTGTTGTTGTTGATGTTGTTGTTGTTTTCGTTGTTTTTTATTTGACGTTGTTGTAGTTGTTTAATTGACGTTGTTGTTGTTGTTGTTTATTTAACGTTGTTGTTGTTGTTGTTGTTATTGTTGTTGTTGTTGTTTATTTGACGTTGTTGTTGTTGTTCTTTATTTGACGTTGTTGTTGTTTATTTGACGTTGTTGTTGTTGACGTTGTTGTTGTTGTTGTTTATTTGACATTGTTGTTGTTGTTGTTATTGTTAATTTGACGTTGTTGTTGTTGTTGTTTATTTGGCGTTGTTGTTGTTGTATTTGACGTTGTTGTTGTTTATTTGACGTTGTTGTTGTTGTTGACGTGGTTTTTTTGTTGTTTATTTGACGTTGTTGTTGTGGTTGTTGTTTATTTGACGTTGTTGTTGTTGTTTATTTGACGTTGTTGTTGTTGTTGTTTATTTGACATCGTTGTTGTTGTTGTTTATTTGACATTGTTGTTATTGACGGTGTTGTTGTTGTTTATTTGACGTTGTTGTTGTTGTTGTTTATTTGACGTTGTTGTTGTTGTTGTTTATTAGACATTGTTGTTGTTAACATAGTTGTTGTTGTTGTTGTTTATTTGACGTTGTTGTTGTTGTTGACGTTGTTGTTGTTGTTGTTGTTTATTTGCCGTTGTTGTTGTTGTTGACATAGTTGTTGTTGTTGTTGTTGTTTATTTGACGTTGTTGTTGTTGTTGACGTTGTTGTTGTTGTTGTTTATTTGACGTTGTTGTTGTTGTTGTTTATTTGACATTGTTGTTTTTGTTGACGTTGTTGTTGTTGTTGTTTATTTGACATTGTTATTGTTATTGTTGACGTTGTTGTTGTTGTTTATTTGACTTTGTTGTTGTTGTTGTTGTTGTTGTTTATTTGATGTTGTTGTTGTTGTTGTTGACTTAGTTGTTGTTGTTGTTTATTTGACGTTGTTGATATTGTTGTTTATTTGACATTGTTGTTGTTGTTGTTGTTGTTTATTTGACGTTGTTGTTGTTATTGTTGTTGTTCTTTATTTGACGTTGTTATTGTTTATTTGACGTTGTTGTTGTTGTTTATTTAACGTTGTTGTTGACATTGTTGTTGTTGTTATTGTTTATTTGACGTTGTTGTTGTTGTTTATTTGACGTAGTTCTTGTTGTTGACGTTGTTGTTGTTGTTGTTTATTTGACGTTTTTGTTGTTGATGTTGTTGTTGTTGTTGTTGTTTATTTGACATTGTTGTTGTTGTTGTTGTTGTTTATTTGACGTTGTTGTTGTTGACGGTGTTGTTGTTGTTATTTATTTGACGTTGTTGTTGTTGTTGTTGTTGTTGTTTATTTGACGTTGTTGTTGTTGACGTTGTTGTTGTTGTTTATTTGACGTTGTTGTTGTTGTTGACATAGTTGTTGTTGTTGTTGTTGTTTATTTGACGTTTTTGTTGATGTTGATGTTGTTGTTGTTTTTGTTGTTGTTTATTTGACGTTGTTGTAGTTGTTTAATTGACGTTGTTGTTGTTGTTGTTTATTTAACGTTGTTGTTGTTGTTGTTGTTATTGTTGTTGTTGTTGTTTATTTGACGTTGTTGTTGTTGTTCTTTATTTGACGTTGTTGTCGTTGTTGTTGTTTATTTTACGTTGTTGTTGTTGACGTTGTTGTTGTTGTTGTTTATTTGACATTGTTGTTGTTGTTGTTGTTATTGTTAATTTGACGTTGTTGTTGTTGTTGTTTATTTGACATTGTTGTTGTTGACGGTGTTGTTGTTGTTGTTGTTGTTTATTTGACATTGTTGTTGTTATTGTTGTTGTTGACGTTGTTGTTGTTTATTTGACGTTGTTGTTGTTGTTGTTCTTTATTTGACGTTGTTATTGTTTATTTGACGTTGTTGTTGTTGTTGTTGTTTATTTAACGTTGTTGTTGACATTGTTGTTGTTGTTATTGTTTATTTGACGTTGTTGTTTATTTGACGTAGTTCTTGTTGTTGACGTTGTTGTTGTTGTTGTTGTTTATTTGACGTTTTTGTTGTTAATGTTGTTGTTGTTGTTGTTGTTTATTTGACATTGTTGTTGTTATTGTTGTTTATTTGACGTTGTTGTTGTTGACGGTGTTGTTGTTGTTATTTATTTGACGTTGTCGTTGTTGTTGTTGTTGTTGTTTATTTGACGTTGTTGTTGTTGACGTTGTTGTTGTTGTTTATTTGACGTTGTTGTTGTTGTTGACATAGTTGTTATTGTTGTTGTTTTTTATTTGACGTTTTTGTTGTTGTTGATGTTGTTGTTGTTTTCGTTGTTGTTTATTTGACGTTGTTGTAGTTGTTTAATTGACGTTGTTGTTGTTGTTTATTTAACGTTGTTGTTGTTGTTGTTGTTTATTTGACGTTGTTGTTGTTGTTCTTTATTTGACGTTGTTGTCGTTGTTGTTGTTTATTTGACGTTGTTGTTGTTGACGTTGTTGTTGTTGTTTATTTGACATTGTTGTTGTTGTTGTTATTGTTAATTTGACGTTGTTGTTGTTGTTATTTATTTGGCGTTGTTGTTGTTGTATTTGACGTTGTTGTTGTTTATTTGACGTTGTTGTTGTTGTTGACGTGGTTTTTTTGTTGTTTATTTAACGTTGTTGTTGTTGTTGTTTATTTGACGTTGTTGTTGTTGTTTTTTATTTGACATTGTTGTTATTGACGGTGTTGTTGTTGTTTATTTGACGTTGTTGTTGTTGTTGTTTATTTGACGTTGTTGTTGTTGTTTATTAGACATTGTTGTTGTTGTTAACATAGTTGTTGTTGTTGTTTATTTGGCGTTGTTGTTGTTGTTGACGTTGTTGTTGTTGTTGTTTATTTGCCGTTGTTGTTGTTGTTGACATAGTTGTTGTTGTTGTTGTTGTTTATTTGACGTTGTTCTTGTTGTTGACGTTGTTGTTGTTGTTGTTTATTTGACGTTGTTGTTGTTGTTGTTTATTTGACATTGTTGTTTTTGTTGACGTTGTTGTTGTTGTTGTTTATTTGACATTGTTATTGTTATTGTTGACGTTGTTGTTGTTGTTTATTTGACTTTGTTGTTGTTGTTGTTGTTGTTGTTGTTTATTTGACGTTGTTGTTGTTGTTGACGTTGTTGTTGTTGTTGTTTATTTGACATTGTTGTTGTTGTTGTTGTTGTTGACGTTGTTGGTTTTTATTTTACGTTGTTGTTGTTGTTGTTCTTTATTTGACGTTGTTATTGTTTATTTGACGTTGTTGTTGTTGTTTATTTAACGTTGTTGTTGACATTGTTGTTGTTGTTATTTTTTATTTGACGTTGTTGTTGTTGTTTATTTGACGTAGTTCTTGTTGTTGACGTTGTTGTTGTTGTTGTTTATTTGACGTTTTTGTTGTTGATGTTGTTGTTGTTGTTGTTGTTTATTTGACATTGTTGTTGTTGTTGTTGTTTATTTGACGTTGTTGTTGTTGACGGTGTTGTTGTTGTTATTTATTTGACGTTGTTGTTGTTGTTGTTGTTGTTGTTGTTGTTTATTTGACGTTGTTGTTGTTGACGTTGTTGTTGTTGTTGTTTATTTGACGTTGTTGTTGTTGACATAGTTGTTGTTGTTGTTGTTTATTTGACGTTTTTGTTGTTGTTGATGTTGTTGTTGTTTTCGTTGTTGTTTATTTGACATTGTTGTAGTTGTTTAATTGACGTTGTTGTTGTTGTTGTTTATTTAACGTTGTTGTTGTTGTTGTTGTTATTGTTGTTGTTGTTGTTTATTTGACGTTGTTGTTGTTGTTCTTTATTTGACGTTGTTGTTGTTTATTTGACGTTGTTGTTGTTGTTGTTTATTTGACATTGTTGTTGTTGTTGTTATTGTTAATTTGACGTTGTTGTTGTTGTTGTTTATTTGGCGTTGTTGTTGTTGTATTTGACGTTGTTGTTGTTTGTTTGACGTTGTTGTTGTTGTTGACGTGGTTTTTTTGTTGTTTATTTGACGTTGTTGTTGTTGTTGTTTATTTGACGTTGTTGTTGTTGTTTATTTGACGTTGTTGTTGTTGTTGTTTATTTGACATCGTTGTTGTTGTTGTTTATTTGACATTGTTGTTATTGACGGTGTTGTTGTTGTTTATTTGACGTTGTTGTTGTTGTATTTTATTTGACGTTGTTGTTGTTGTTGTTTATTAGACATTGTTGTTGTTGTTAACATAGTTGTTGTTGTTGTTGTTTATTTGACGTTGTTGTTGTTGTTGACGTTGTTGTTGTTGTTGTTGTTTATTTGCCGTTGTTGTTGTTGTTGACATAGTTGTTGTTGTTGTTGTTTATTTGACGTTGTTGTTGTTGTTGACGTTGTTGTTGTTGTTGTTTATTTGACGTTGTTGTTGTTGTTGTTTATTTGACATTGTTGTTTTTGTTGACGTTGTTGTTGTTGTTGTTTATTTGACATTGTTATTGTTATTGTTGACGTTGTTGTTGTTGTTTATTTGACTTTGTTGTTGTTGTTGTTGTTTATTTGACGTTGTTGTTGTTGTTGTTGACTTAGTTGTTGTTGTTGTTTATTTGACGTTGTTGTTGTTGTTTATTTGACATTGTTGTTGTTGTTGTTGTTGTTGACGTTGTTGTTGTTTATTTGACGTTGTTGTTGTTGTTGTTGTTCTTTATTTGACGTTGTTATTGTTTATTTGACGTTGTTGTTGTTGTTTATTTAACGTTGTTGTTGACATTGTTGTTGTTGTTATTGTTTATTTGACGTTGTTGTTGTTGTTTATTTGACGTAGTTCTTGTTGTTGACGTTGTTGTTGTTGTTGTTTATTTGACGTTTTTGTTGTTGATGTTGTTGTTGTTGTTGTTGTTTATTTGACATTGTTGTTGTTGTTGTTGTTTATTTGACGTTGTTGTTGTTGACGGTGTTGTTGTTGTTATTTATTTGACGTTGTTGTTGTTGTTGTTGTTTATTTGACGTTGTTGTTGTTGACGTTGTTGTTGTTGTTTATTTGACGTTGTTGTTGTTGTTGACATAGTTGTTGTTGTTGTTGTTGTTTATTTGACATTTTTGTTGATGTTGATGTTGTTGTTGTTTTCGTTGTTGTTTATTTGACGTTGTTGTAGTTATTTAATTGACGTTGTTGTTGTTGTTGTTTATTTAACGTTGTTGTTGTTGATGTTATTGTTGTTGTTGTTGTTTATTTGACGTTGTTGTTGTTGTTCTTTATTTGACGTTGTTGTCGTTGTTGTTGTTTATTTTACGTTGTTGTTGTTGACGTTGTTGTTGTTGTTGTTTATTTGACATTGTTGTTGTTGTTGTTGTTATTGTTAATTTGACGTTGTTGTTATTGTTGTTTATTTGGCGTTGTTGTTGTTGTATTTGACGTTGTTGTTGTTTATTTGACGTTGTTGTTGTTGTTGTCGTGGTTTTTTTGTTGTTTATTTGACGTTGTTGTTGTTGTTGTTTATTTGACGTTGTTGTTGTTGTTTATTTGACGTTGTTGTTGTTGTTGTTTATTTGACATCGTTGTTGTTGTTGTTTATTTGACATTGTTGTTATTGACGGTGTTGTTGTTGTTTATTTGACGTTGTTGTTGTTGTTGTTTATTTGACGTTGTTGTTGTTGTTTATTAGACATTGTTGTTGTTGTTAACATAGTTGTTGTTGTTGTTGTTTATTTGACGTTGTTGTTGTTGTTGACGTTGTTGTTGTTGTTGTTTATTTGTCGTTGTTGTTGTTGTTGACATAGTTGTTGTTGTTGTTGTTTATTTGACGTTGTTGTTGTTGTTTATTTGACGTTGTTGTTGTTGTTGTTTATTTGACGTTGTTGTTGTTGTTGACGTTGTTGTTGTTGTTGTTTATTTGACATTGTTATTGTTATTGTTGACGTTGTTGTTGTTGTTTATTTGACTTTGTTGTTGTTGTTATTGTTTATTTGACGTTGTTGTTGTTGTTGACTTAGTTGTTGTTGTTGTTTATTTGACGTTGTTGTTGTTGTTGTTTATTTGACATTGTTGTTGTTGTTGTTGTTGTTGTTGACGTTGTTGTTGTTTATTTGACGTTGTTATTGTTGTTGTTCTTTATTTGACGTTGTTATTGTTTATTTGACGTTGTTGTTGCTGTTTATTTAACGTTGTTGTTTACATTGTTGTTGTTGTTATTGTTTATTTGACGTTGTTGTTGTTTATTTGACGTAGTTCTTGTTGTTGACGTTGTTGTTGTTTATTTGACGTTTTTGTTGTTGATGTTGTTGTTGTTGTTGTTGTTTATTTGACATTGTTGTTGTTGTTGTTGTTTATTTGACGTTGTTGTTGTTGACGGTGTTGTTGTTGTTATTTATTTGACGTTGTTGTTGTTGTTGTTGTTGTTTATTTGATGTTGTTGTTGTTGACGTTGTTGTTGTTGTTGTTGTTTATTTGACGTTGTTGTTGTTGTTGACATAGTTGTTGTTGTTGTTGTTGTTGTTTATTTGACGTTTTTGTTGTTGTTGATGTTGTTGTTGTTTTCGTTGTTGTTTATTTGACGTTGTTGTAGTTGTTTAATTGACGTTGTTGTTGTTGTTGTTTATTTAACGTTGTTGTTGTTGTTGTTATTGTTGTTGTTGTTGTTTATTTGACGTTGTTGTCATTGTTGTTGTTTATTTGACGTTGTTGTTGTTGACGTTGTTGTTGTTGTTGTTTATTTGACATTGTTGTTGTTGTTGTTATTGTTAATTTGACGTTGTTGTTGTTGTTGTTTATTTGGCGTTGTTGTTGTTGTATTTGACGTTGTTGTTGTTTATTTGACATTGTTGTTGTTGTTGACGTGGTTTTTTTGTTGTTTATTTGACGTTGTTGTTGTTGTTGTTTATTTGACGTTGTTGTTATTGTTTATTTGACGTTGTTGTTGTTGTTTATTTGACATCGTTGTTGTTGTTGTTTATTTGACATTGTTGTTATTGACGGTGTTGTTGTTGTTTATTTGACGTTGTTGTTGTTTATTTGACGTTGTTGTTGTTGTTGTTTATTAGACATTGTTGTTGTTGTTAACATAGTTGTTGTTGTTGTTGTTTATTTGACGTTGTTGTTGTTGTTGACGTTGTTGTTGTTGTTGTTTATTTGCCATTGTTGTTGTTGTTGACATAGTTGTTGTTGTTGTTGTTTATTTGACGTTGTTGTTGTTGTTGACGTTGTTGTTGTTGTTGTTTATTTGACGTTGTTGTTGTTGTTGTTTATTTGACATTGTTGTTTTTGTTGACGTTGTTATTGTTGTTGTTTATTTGACATTGTTATTGTTGTTGTTGACGTTGTTGTTGTTGTTTATTTGACTTTGTTGTTGTTGTTGTTGTTGTTGTTGTTGTTTATTTGACGTTGTTATTGTTGTTGACTTAGTTGTTGTTGTTGTTTATTTGACGTTGTTGTTGTTATTGTTTTTGACGGTGTTGTTTATTTGACGTTGTTGTTGTTGTTTATTTGACGTTGTTGTTGTTGTTGACGTTGTTGTTGTTGTTGACGTTGTTGTTGTTGTTGTATTTGACGTTGTTGTTGTTATTTATTTGACATTGTTGTTGTTGTTGACATTGTTGTTGTTGTTGTTGTTGTTGTTTATTTGACAATGTTGTTGTTGTTGTTGACGTTGTTGTTGTTGTTGTTGTTGTTTATTTGACATTGTTTTAGTATTGTTGTTTATTTGACATTGTTGTTGTTATTTATTTGACGTTGTTTTGGGTGACATTGTTGTTGTTGTTGTTGTTTATTTGACGTTGTTGTTGTTGTTGACGTTGTTGTTGTTGTTGTTTATTTGCCGTTGTTGTTGTTGTTGACATAGTTGTTGTTGTTGTTGTTGTTTATTTGACGTTGTTGTTGTTGTTGACGTTGTTGTTGTTGTTGTTTATTTGACGTTGTTGTTGTTGTTGTTTATTTGACATTGTTGTTTTTGTTGACGTTGTTGTTGTTGTTGTTTATTTGACATTGTTATTGTTATTGTTGACGTTGTTGTTGTTGTTTATTTGACTTTGTTGTTGTTGTTGTTGTTGTTGTTTATTTGACGTTGTTGTTGTTGTTGACTTAGTTGTTGTTGTTGTTTATTTGACGTTGTTGTTGTTGTTGTTTATTTGACATTGTTGTTGTTGTTGTTGTTGACGTTGTTGTTGTTTATTTGACGTTGTTGTTGTTGTTGTTCTTTATTTGACGTTGTTATTGTTTATTTGACGTTGTTGTTGTTGTTTATTTAACGTTGTTGTTGACATTGTTGTTGTTGTTATTGTTTATTTGACGTTGTTGTTATTTATTTGACGTAGTTCTTGTTGTTGACGTTGTTGTTGTTGTTGTTTATTTGACGTTTTTGTTGTTGATGTTGTTGTTGTTGTTGTTGTTTATTTGACATTGTTGTTGTTGTTGTTGTTGTTTATTTGACATTGTTGTTGTTGACGGTGTTGTTGTTGTTATTTATTTGACGTTGTTGTTGTTGTTGTTGTTTATTTGACGTTGTTGTTGTTGACGTTGTTGTTGTTGTTGTTGTTGTTTATTTGCCGTTGTTGTTGTTGTTGACATAGTTGTTGTTGTTGTTGTTTATTTGACGTTGTTGTTGTTGTTGACGTTGTTGTTGTTGTTGTTTATTTGACGTTGTTGTTGTTGTTGTTTATTTGACATTGTTGTTTTTGTTGACGT
Organism: Vicia faba; assembly: GCA_948472305.1. Lineage (NCBI taxonomy): Eukaryota > Viridiplantae > Streptophyta > Magnoliopsida > Fabales > Fabaceae > Vicia > Vicia faba. Next base: position 388,542,426 of record OX451739.1, on the reverse strand, counting down.
TGTTGTTGTTGTTGTTGTTTATTTGACATTGTTATTGTTATTGTTGACGTTGTTGTTGTTGTTTATTTGACTTTGTTGTTGTTGTTGTTGTTGTTGTTGTTTATTTGACGTTGTTGTTGTTGTTGTTGACTTAGTTGTTGTTGTTGTTTATTTGACGTTGTTGTTGTTGTTGTTTATTTGACATTGTTGTTGTTGTTGTTGTTGTTGACGTTGTTGTTGTTTATTTGACGTTGTTGTTGTTGTTGTTGTTCTTTATTTGACGTTGTTATTGTTTATTTGACGTTGTTGTTGTTGTTTATTTAACGTTGTTGTTGACATTGTTGTTGTTGTTATTGTTTATTTGACGTTGTTGTTGTTGTTTATTTGACGTAGTTCTTGTTGTTGACGTTGTTGTTGTTGTTGTTTATTTGACGTTTTTGTTGTTGATGTTGTTGTTGTTGTTGTTTATTTGACATTGTTGTTGTTGTTGTTGTTTATTTGACGTTGTTGTTGTTGACGGTGTTGTTGTTGTTATTTATTTGACGTTGTTGTTGTTGTTGTTGTTTATTTGACGTTGTTGTTGTTGACGTTGTTGTTGTTGTTTATTTGACGTTGTTGTTGTTGTTGACATAGTTGTTGTTGTTGTTGTTGTTTATTTGACATTTTTGTTGATGTTGATGTTGTTGTTGTTTTCGTTGTTCTTTATTTGACGTTGTTGTAGTTATTTAATTGACGTTGTTGTTGTTGTTGTTTATTTAACGTTGTTGTTGTTGTTGTTATTGTTGTTGTTGTTGTTTATTTGACGTTGTTGTTGTTCTTTATTTGACGTTGTTGTCATTGTTGTTGTTTATTTTACGTTGTTGTTGTTGACGTTGTTGTTGTTGTTGTTTATTTGACATTGTTGTTGTTGTTGTTGTTATTGTTAATTTGACGTTGTTGTTGTTGTTGTTTATTTGGCGTTGTTGTTGTTGTATTTGACGTTGTTGTTGTTTATTTGACGTTGTTGTTGTTGTTGTCGTGGTTTTTTTGTTGTTTATTTGACGTTGTTGTTGTTGTTGTTTATTTGACGTTGTTGTTGTTGTTTATTTGACGTTGTTGTTGTTGTTGTTTATTTGACATCGTTGTTGTTGTTGTTTATTTGACATTGTTGTTATTGACGGTGTTGTTGTTGTTTATTTGACGTTGTTGTTGTTGTTGTTTATTTGACGTTGTTGTTGTTGTTGTTTATTAGACATTGTTGTTGTTGTTAACATAGTTGTTGTTGTTGTTGTTTATTTGACGTTGTTGTTGTTGTTGACGTTGTTGTTGTTGTTGTTTATTTGTCGTTGTTGTTGTTGTTGACATAGTTGTTGTTGTTGTTGTTTATTTGACGTTGTTGTTGTTGTTTATTTGACGTTGTTGTTGTTGTTTATTTGACGTTGTTGTTGTTGTTGACGTTGTTGTTGTTGTTGTTTATTTGACATTGTTATTGTTATTGTTGACGTTGTTGTTGTTGTTTATTTGACTTTGTTGTTGTTGTTGTTATTGTTTATTTGACGTTGTTGTTGTTGTTGTTGTTGACTTAGTTGTTGTTGTTGTTTATTTGACGTTGTTGTTGTTGTTGTTTATTTGACATTGTTGTTGTTGTTGTTGTTGTTGACGTTGTTGTTGTTTATTTGACGTTGTTATTGTTGTTGTTCTTTATTTGACGTTGTTATTGTTTATTTGACGTTGTTGTTGCTGTTTATTTAACGTTGTTGTTTACATTTTTGTTGTTGTTATTGTTTATTTGACGTTGTTGTTGTTTATTTGACGTAGTTCTTGTTGTTGACGTTGTTGTTGTTTATTTGACGTTTTTGTTGTTGATGTTGTTGTTGTTGTTGTTTATTTGACATTGTTGTTGTTGTTGTTGTTTATTTGACGTTGTTGTTGTTGACGGTGTTGTTGTTGTTATTTATTTGACGTTGTTGTTGTTGTTGTTGTTTATTTGATGTTGTTGTTGTTGACGTTGTTGTTGTTGTTGTTGTTTATTTGACGTTGTTGTTGTTGTTGACATAGTTGTTGTTGTTGTTGTTGTTGTTTATTTGACGTTTTTGTTGTTGTTGATGTTGTTGTTGTTTTCGTTGTTGTTTATTTGACGTTGTTGTAGTTGTTTAATTGACGTTGTTGTTGTTGTTGTTTATTTAACGTTGTTGTTGTTGTTGTTATTGTTGTTGTTGTTGTTTATTTGACGTTGTTGTCATTGTTGTTGTTTATTTGACGTTGTTGTTGTTGACGTTGTTGTTGTTGTTGTTTATTTGACATTGTTGTTGTTGTTGTTATTGTTAATTTGACGTTGTTGTTGTTGTTGTTTATTTGGCGTTGTTGTTGTTGTATTTGACGTTGTTGTTGTTTATTTGACATTGTTGTTGTTGTTGACGTGGTTTTTTTGTTGTTTATTTGACGTTGTTGTTGTTGTTGTTTATTTGACGTTGTTGTTATTGTTTATTTGACGTTGTTGTTGTTGTTTATTTGACATCGTTGTTGTTGTTGTTTATTTGACATTGTTGTTATTGACGGTGTTGTTGTTGTTTATTTGACGTTGTTGTTGTTTATTTGACGTTGTTGTTGTTGTTGTTTATTAGACATTGTTGTTGTTGTTAACATAGTTGTTGTTGTTGTTGTTTATTTGACGTTGTTGTTGTTGTTGACGTTGTTGTTGTTGTTGTTTATTTGCCATTGTTGTTGTTGTTGACATAGTTGTTGTTGTTGTTGTTGTTGTTTATTTGACGTTGTTGTTGTTGTTGACGTTGTTGTTGTTGTTGTTTATTTGACGTTGTTGTTGTTGTTGTTTATTTGACATTGTTGTTTTTGTTGACGTTGTTATTGTTGTTGTTTATTTGACATTGTTATTGTTGTTGTTGACGTTGTTGTTGTTGTTTATTTGACTTTGTTGTTGTTGTTGTTGTTGTTGTTGTTGTTTATTTGACGTTGTTATTGTTGTTGACTTAGTTGTTGTTGTTGTTTATTTGACGTTGTTGTTGTTATTGTTTTTGACGGTGTTGTTTATTTGACGTTGTTGTTGTTGTTTATTTGACGTTGTTGTTGTTGTTGACGTTGTTGTTGTTGTTGACGTTGTTGTTGTTGTTGTATTTGACGTTGTTGTTGTTATTTATTTGACATTGTTGTTGTTGTTGACATTGTTGTTGTTGTTGTTGTTGTTGTTTATTTGACAATGTTGTTGTTGTTGTTGACGTTGTTGTTGTTGTTGTTGTTGTTTATTTGACATTGTTTTAGTATTGTTGTTTATTTGACATTGTTGTTGTTATTTATTTGACGTTGTTTTGGGTGACATTGTTGTTGTTGTTGTTGTTGTTTATTTGACATTGTTGTTGTTGTTGACGTTGTTGTTGTTGTTGTTTATTTGCCGTTGTTGTTGTTGACATAGTTGTTGTTGTTGTTGTTGTTGTTTATTTGACGTTGTTGTTGTTGTTGTTGACGTTGTTGTTGTTGTTGTTTATTTGACGTTGTTGTTGTTGTTGTTTATTTGACATTGTTGTTTTTGTTGACGTTGTTGTTGTTGTTGTTTATTTGACATTGTTATTGTTATTGTTGACGTTGTTGTTGTTGTTTATTTGACTTTGTTGTTGTTGTTGTTGTTGTTGTTTATTTGACGTTGTTGTTGTTGTTGACTTAGTTGTTGTTGTTGTTTATTTGACGTTGTTGTTGTTGTTGTTTATTTGACATTGTTGTTGTTGTTGTTGTTGACGTTGTTGTTGTTTATTTGACGTTGTTGTTGTTGTTGTTCTTTATTTGACGTTGTTATTGTTTATTTGACGTTGTTGTTGTTGTTTATTTAACGTTGTTGTTGACATTGTTGTTGTTGTTATTGTTTATTTGACGTTGTTGTTATTTATTTGACGTAGTTCTTGTTGTTGACGTTGTTGTTGTTGTTGTTTATTTGACGTTTTTGTTGTTGATGTTGTTGTTGTTGTTGTTGTTTATTTGACATTGTTGTTGTTGTTGTTGTTGTTTATTTGACATTGTTGTTGTTGACGGTGTTGTTGTTGTTATTTATTTGACGTTGTTGTTGTTGTTGTTTATTTGACGTTGTTGTTGTTGACGTTGTTGTTGTTGTTGTTGTTGTTTATTTGACGTTGTTGTTGTTGTTGACATAGTTGTTGTTGTTGTTGTTGTTTATTTGACGTTTTTGTTGTTGTTGATGTTGTTGTTGTTGTTGTTTATTTGACGTTGTTGTTGTTGTTCTTTATTTGACGTTGTTGTCATTGTTGTTGTTTATTTGATGTTGTTGTTGTTGACGTTGTTGTTGTTGTTGTTTATTTGACATTGTTGTTGTTGTTGTTATTGTTAATTTGACGTTGTTGTTGTTGTTGTTTATTTGGCGTTGTTGTTGTTGTATTTGATGTTGTTGTTGTTTATTTGACATTGTTGTTGTTGTTGACGTGGTTTTTTTGTTGTTTATTTGACGTTGTTGTTGTAGTTGTTTATTTGACGTTGTTGTTGTTGTTTATTTGACGTTGTTGTTGTTGTTGTTTATTTGACATCGTTGTTGTTGTTGTTTATTTGACATTGTTATTATTGACGGTGTTGTTGTTGTTTATTTGACGTTGTTGTTGTTGTTGTTTATTTGACGTTGTTGTTGTTGTTGTTTATTAGACATTGTTGTTGTTGTTAACATAGTTGTTGTTGTTGTTGTTTATTTGACGTTGTTGTTGTTGTTGACGTTGTTGTTGTTGTTGTTGACGTTGTTGTTGTTGTTGTTTATTTGCCGTTGTTGTTGTTGACATAGTTGTTGTCGTTGTTGTTTATTTGACGTTGTTGTTGTTGTTGACGTTGTTGTTGTTGTTGTTTATTTGACGTTGTTGTTGTTGTTGTTTATTTGACATTGTTGTTTTTGTTGACGTTGTTATTGTTGTTGTTTATTTGACATTGTTATTGTTGTTGTTGACGTTGTTGTTGTTGTTTATTTGACTTTGTTGTTGTTGTTGTTGTTGTTGTTTATTTGACGTTGTTGTTGTTGTTGACTTAGTTGTTGTTGTTCTTTATTTGACGTTGTTGTTGTTATTGTTTTTGACGGTGTTGTTTATTTGACGTTGTTGTTGTTGTTTATTGGACGTTGTTGTTGTTGTTGACGTTGTTGTTGTTGTTGACGTTGTTGTTGTTGTTGTTTATTTGACGTTGTTGTTGTTATTTATTTGACATTGTTGTTGTTGTTGACGTTGTTGTTGTTGTTGTTGTTGTTTATTTGACAATGTTGTTGTTGTTGTTGACGTTGTTGTTGTTGTTGTTGTTTATTTGACATTGTTTTAGTATTGTTGTTTATTTGACATTGTTGTTGTTATTTATTTGACGTTGTTGTGGGTGACATTGTTGTTGTTGTTGTTGTTTATTTGACGTTGTTGTTGTTGTTTTTTATTTGACGTAGTTGTTGTTGTTGACATTGTTGTTATTGTTGTTGTTGTTGTTTATTTGACGTTTTTGTTGTTGTTGATGTTGTTGTTGTTGTTGTATATTTGACGTTGTTGTAGTTGTTATTGTTGTTGTTTATTTGACATTATTGTTGTTGTTGTTGTTTATTTGACGTTGTTGTTGTTTATTTGACGTTGTTGTTGCTTATTTGACGTTGTTGTTGTTCATGGTGTTGTTGTTGTTGTTTATTTGACATTGTTGTTGTTCTTGTTATTGACGTTGTTGTTGTTTATTTGACGTTGTTGTTATTGTTCTTTATTTGACGTTATTATTGTTTATTTGACGTTGTTGTTGTTTATTTAACGTTGTTGTTGTTGACATTGTTGTTGTTGTTATTGTTTATTTGACATTGTTGTTGTTGTTGTTGTTTATTTGACGTTTTTGTTGTTGTTGATGTTGTTGTTGTTGTTGTTTATTTGACGTTGTTGTTGTTGTTGTTTATTTGACGTTGTTGTTGTTGACGGTGTTGTTGTTGTTATTTATTTGACGTTGTTGTTGTTGTTTATTTGATGTTGTTGTTGTTGACGTTGTTGTTGTTGTTGTTTATTTGACGTTGTTGTTGTTGTTGTTGACATAGTTGTTGTTGTTGTTGTTTATTTGACGTTTTTGTTGTTGTTGATGTTGTTGTTATTTTCGTTGTTGTTTATTTGACGTTGTTGTAGTTGTTTAATTGACGTGGTTGTTGTTGTTGTTGTTTATTTGACGTTGTTGTTGTTGTTGTTATTGTTGTTGTTGTTGTTTATTTGACGTTGTTGTTGTTGTTTATTTGACATTGTTGTTGTTGTTGACGGTGTTGTTGTTGTTGTTTATTTGACATTGTTGTTGTTGTTGTTGTTGACGTTGTTGTTGTTGTTTATTTGACATTGTTGTTGTTGTTGTTTATTTGACGTTGTTGTTGTTGTTTATTTGACGTTTTTGTTGACGTTGTTGTTGTTGTTATTGTTTTTTTGACGTTGTTGTTGTTGTTTATTTGACGTAGTTGTTGTTGTTGATGTTGTTGTTGTTGTTTATTTGACGTTTTTGTTGTTGATGTTGTTGTTGTTTTCGTTGTTGTATATTTGACGTTGTTGTTGTTGTTTAATTGACGTTGTTGTTGTTGTTGTTTATTTGACGTTGTTGTTGTTGTTGTTATTGTTGTTGTAGTTGTTTATTTGACGTTGTTGTTGTTGTTTAGTTGACGTTGTTGTTGTTGTTGTTGTTGTTTATTTGACATTATTGTTGTTGTTAACATAGTTGTTGTTGTTGTTGTTTATTTGGCGTTGTTGTTGTTGTTGACGTTGTTGTTGTTGTTGTTTATTTGCCGTTGTTGTTGTTGTTGACATAGTTGTTGTTGTTTATTTGACGTTGTTCTTGTTGTTGACGTTGTTGTTGTTGTTGTTTATTTGACGTTGTTGTTGTTGTTGTTTATTTGACATTGTTGTTTTTGTTGACGTTGTTGTTGTTGTTGTTTATTTGACATTGTTATTGTTATTGTTGACGTTGTTGTTGTTGTTTATTTGACTTTGTTGTTGTTGTTGTTGTTGTTGTTGTTTATTTGACGTTGTTGTTGTTGTTGACGTTGTTGTTGTTGTTGTTTATTTGACATTGTTGTTGTTGTTGTTGTTGACGTTGTTGGTTTTTATTTTACGTTGTTGTTGTTGTTGTTCTTTATTTGACGTTGTTATTGTTTATTTGACGTTGTTGTTGTTGTTTATTTAACGTTGTTGTTGACATTGTTGTTGTTGTTATTTTTTATTTGACGTTGTTGTTGTTGTTTATTTGACGTAGTTCTTGTTGTTGACGTTGTTGTTGTTGTTGTTTATTAGACGTTTTTGTTGTTGATGTTGTTGTTGTTGTTGTTGTTTATTTGACATTGTTGTTGTTGTTGTTATTGTTTATTTGACGTTGTTGTTGTTGACGGTGTTGTTCTTGTTATTTATTTGACGTTGTTGTTGTTGTTGTTGTTGTTGTTTATTTGACGTTGTTGTTGTTGACGTTGTTGTTGTTGTTTATTTGACGTTGTTGTTGTTGTTGTTGTTGTTGTTTATTTGACGTTTTTGTTGTTGTTGATGTTGTTGTTGTTTTCGTTGTTGTTTATTTGACGTTGTTGTAGTTGTTTAATTGACGTTGTTGTTGTTGTAGTTTATTTAACGTTGTTGTTGTTGTTGTTATTGTTGTTGTTGTTGTTTATTTGACGTTGTTGTTGTTGTTCTTTATTTGACGTTGTTGTTGTTTATTTGACGTTGTTGTTGTTGACGTTGTTGTTGTTGTTGTTTATTTGACATTGTTGTTGTTGTTGTTATTGTTAATTTGACGTTGTTGTTGTTGTTGTTTATTTGGCGTTGTTGTTGTTGTTGTATTTGACGTTGTTGTTGGTTATTTGACGTTGTTGTTGTTGTTGACGTGGTTTTTTTGTTGTTTATTTGACGTTGTTGTTGTTGTTGTTTATTTGACGTTGTTGTTGTTGTTTATTTGACGTTGTTGTTGTTGTTGTTGTTGTTTATTTGACATCGTTGTTGTTGTTGTTTATTTGACATTGTTGTTATTGACGGTGTTGTTGTTGTTTATTTGACGTTGTTGTTGTTGTTGTTTATTTGACGTTGTTGTTGTTGTTGTTTATTAGACATTGTTGTTGTTGTTAACATAGTTGTTGTTGTTGTTGTTTATTTGACGTTGTTGTTGTTGTTGACGTTGTTGTTGTTGTTGTTGTTTATTTGTCGTTGTTGTTGTTGTTGACATAGTTGTTGTTGTTGTTGTTGTTTATTTGACGTTGTTGTTGTTGTTGTTTATTTGACATTGTTATTTTTGTTGACGTTGTTGTTGTTGTTGTTGTTTATTTGACATTGTTATTATTATTGTTGACGTTGTTGTTGTTGTTGTTTATTTGACTTTGTTGTTGTTGTTGTTATTGTTTATTTGACGTTGTTGTTGTTGTTGACTTAGTTGTTGTTGTTGTTTATTTGACGTTGTTGTTGTTGTTGTTTATTTGACATTGTTGTTGTTGTTGTTGTTGTTGTTGACGTTGTTGTTGTTTATTTGACGTTGTTGTTGTTGTTGTTCTTTATTTGACGTTGTTATTGTTTATTTGACGTTGTTGTTGCTGTTTATTTAACGTTGTTGTTTACATTGTTGTTGTTATTATTGTTTATTTGACGTTGTTGTTGTTTATTTGACGTAGTTCTTGTTGTTGACGTTGTTGTTGTTTATTTGACGTTTTTGTTGTTGATGTTGTTGTTGTTGTTGTTGTTTATTTGACATTGTTGTTGTTGTTGTTGTTGTTTATTTGACGTTGTTGTTGTTGACGGTGTTGTTGTTGTTATTTATTTGACGTTGTTGTTGTTGTTGTAGTTGTTTATTTGACGTTGTTGTTGTTGACGTTGTTGTTGTTGTTGTTGTTTATTTGACGTTGTTGTTGTTGACATAGTTGTTGTTGTTGTTGTTGTTTATTTGACGTTTTTTTTGTTGTTGATGTTGTTGTTGTTTTCGTTGTTGTTTATTTGACGTTGTTGTAGTTGTTTAATTGACGTTGTTGTTGTTGTTGTTTATTTAACGTTGTTGTTGTTGTTGTTATTGTTGTTGTTGTTGTTTATTTGACGTTGTTGTCATTGTTGTTGTTTATTTGACGTTGTTGTTGTTGACGTTGTTGTTGTTGTTGTTTATTTGACATTGTTGTTGTTGTTGTTATTGTTAATTTGACGTTGTTGTTGTTGTTTATTTGGCGTTGTTGTTGTTGTATTTGACGTTGTTGTTGTTTATTTGACATTGTTGTTGTTGTTGACGTGGTTTTTTTGTTGTTTATTTGACGTTGTTGTTGTTGTTGTTTATTTGACGTTGTTGTTATTGTTTATTTGATGTTGTTGTTGTTGTTTATTTGACATCGTTGTTGTTGTTGTTTATTTGACATTGTTGTTATTGACGGTGTTGTTGTTGTTTATTTGACGTTGTTGTTGTTGTTGTTTATTTGACGTTGTTGTTGTTGTTGTTTATTAGACATTGTTGTTGTTGTTAACATAGTTGTTGTTGTTGTTGTTTATTTGACGTTGTTGTTGTTGTTGACGTTGTTGTTGTTGTTGACGTTGTTGTTGTTGTTGTTTATTTGCCATTGTTGTTGTTGTTGACATAGTTGTTGTTGTTGTTGTGGTTTATTTGACGTTGTTGTTGTTGTTGACGTTGTTGTTGTTGTTGTTTATTTGACGTTGTTGTTGTTGTTGTTTATTTGACATTGTTGTTTTTGTTGACGTTGTTATTGTTGTTGTTTATTTGACATTGTTATTGTTGTTGTTGACGTTGTTGTTGTTGTTTATTTGACTTTGTTGTTGTTGTTGTTGTTGTTGTTTATTTGACATTGTTGTTGTTGTTGACTTAGTTGTTGTTGTTGTTTATTTGACGTTGTTGTTGTTATTGTTTTTGACGGTGTTGTTTATTTGACGTTGTTGTTGTTGTTTATTTGACGTTGTTGTTGTTGTTGACGTTGTTGTTGTTGTTGACGTTGTTGTTGTTGTTTATTTGACGTTGTTGTTGTTATTTATTTGACATTATTGTTGTTGTTGACATTGTTGTTGTTGTTGTTGTTGTTGTTTATTTGACAATGTTGTTGTTGTTGTTGACGTTGTTGTTGTTGTTGTTGTTGTTTATTTGACATTGTTTTAGTATTGTTGTTTATTTGACATTGTTGTTGTTATTTATTTGACGTTGTTGTGGGTGACATTGTTGTTGTTGTTGTTTATTTGACGTTGTTGTTGTTGTTGACGTTGTTGTTGTTGTTGTTTATTTGCCGTTGTTGTTGTTGTTGTTGACATAGTTGTTGTTGTTGTTGTTGTTTATTTGACGTTGTTGTTGTTGTTGACGTTGTTGTTGTTGTTGTTTATTTGACGTTGTTGTTGTTGTTGTTTATTTGACATTGTTGTTTTTGTTGACGTTGTTGTTGTTGTTGTTTATTTGACATTGTTATTGTTATTGTTGACGTTGTTGTTGTTGTTTATTTGACTTTGTTGTTGTTGTTGTTGTTGTTTATTTGACGTTGTTGTTGTTGTTGACTTAGTTGTTGTTGTTGTTTATTTGACGTTGTTGTTGTTGTTGTTTATTTGACATTGTTGTTGTTGTTGTTGTTGTTGACGTTGTTGTTGTTTATTTGACGTTGTTGTTGTTGTTGTTCTTTATTTGACGTTGTTATTGTTTATTTGACGTTGTTGTTGTTTATTTAACGTTGTTGTTGACATTGTTGTTGTTGTTATTGTTTATTTGACGTTGTTGTTGTTTATTTGACATAGTTCTTGTTGTTGACGTTGTTGTTGTTGTTGTTTATTTGACGTTTTTGTTGTTGATATTGTTGTTGTTGTTGTTGTTTATTTGACATTGTTGTTGTTGTTGTTGTTTATTTGACATTGTTGTTGTTGACGGTGTTGTTGTTGTTATTTATTTGACGTTGTTGTTGTTGTTGTTGTTGTTTATTTGACGTTGTTGTTGTTGACGTTGTTGTTGTTGTTGTTTATTTGACGTTGTTGTTGTTGTTGACATAGTTGTTGTTGTTTTTGTTGTTTATTTGACGTTTTTGTTGTTGTTGATGTTGTTGTTGTTGTTGTTTATTTGACGTTGTTGTTGTTGTTCTTTATTTGACGTTGTTGTCATTGTTGTTGTTTATTTGATGTTGTTGTTGTTGACGTTGTTGTTGTTGTTGTTTATTTGACATTGTTGTTGTTGTTGTTATTGTTAATTTGACATTGTTGTTGTTGTTGTTTATTTGGCGTTGTTGTTGTTGTATTTGACGTTGTTGTTGTTTATTTGACATTGTTGTTGTTGTTGACGTGGTTTTTTTGTTGTTTATTTGACGTTGTTGTTGTAGTTGTTTATTTGACGTTGTTGTTGTTGTTTATTTGACGTTGTTGTTGTTGTTGTTTATTTGACATCGTTGTTGTTGTTGTTTATTTGACATTGTTATTATTGACGGTGTTGTTGTTGTTTATTTGACGTTGTTGTTGTTGTTGTTTATTTGACGTTGTTGTTGTTGTTGTTTATTAGACATTGTTGTTGTTGTTAACATAGTTGTTCTTGTTGTTGTTTATTTGACGTTGTTGTTGTTGTTGACGTTGTTGTTGTTGTTGACGTTGTTGTTGTTGTTGTTTATTTGCCGTTGTTGTTGTTGACATAGTTGTTGTTGTTGTTGTTTATTTGACGTTGTTGTTGTTGTTGACGTTGTTGTTGTTGTTGTTTATTTGACGTTGTTGTTGTTGTTGTTTATTTGACATTGTTGTTTTTGTTGACGTTGTTATTGTTGTTATTTATTTGACATTGTTATTGTTGTTGTTGACGTTGTTGTTGTTGTTTATTTGACTTTGTTGTTGTTGTTGTTGTTGTTTATTTGACGTTGTTGTTGTTGTTGACTTAGTTGTTGTTGTTCTTTATTTGACGTTGTTGTTGTTATTGTTTTTGACGGTGTTGTTTATTTGACGTTGTTGTTGTTGTTGACGTTTTTATTGTTGTTGACGTTGTTGTTGTTGTTGTTTATTTGACGTTGTTGTCGTTATTTATTTGACATTGTTGTTGTTGTTGACGTTGTTGTTGTTGTTGTTGTTGTTTATTTGACAATGTTGTTGTTGTTGTTGACGTTGTTGTTGTTGTTGTTGTTTATTTGACATTGTTTTAGTATTGTTGTTTATTTGACATTGTTGTTGTTATTTATTTGACGTTGTTGTGGGTGACATTGTTGTTGTTGTTGTTGTTTATTTGACGTTGTTGTTGTTGTTTTTTATTTGACGTAGTTGTTGTTGTTGACATTGTTGTTATTGTTGTTGTTGTTGTTGTTTATTTGACGTTTTTGTTGTTGTTGATGTTGTTGTTGTTGTATATTTGACGTTGTTGTAGTTGTTATTATTGTTGTTTATTTGACATTATTGTTGTTGTTGTTGTTTATTTGACGTTGTTGTTGTTTATTTGACGTTGTTGTTGCTTATTTGACATTGTTGTTGTTCATGGTGTTGTTGTTGTTGTTTATTTGACATTGTTGTTGTTCTTGTTATTGACGTTGTTGTTGTTTATTTGACGTTGTTGTTGTTGTTGTTCTTTATTTGACGTTATTATTGTTTATTTGACGTTGTTGTTGTTTATTTAACGTTGTTGTTGTTGACATTGTTGTTGTTGTTATTGTTTATTTGACATTGTTGTTGTTGTTGTTGTTGTTTATTTGACGTTTTTGTTGTTGTTGATGTTGTTGTTGTTGTTGTTTATTTGACGTTGTTGTTGTTGTTGTTTATTTGACGTTGTTGTTGTTGACGGTGTTGTTGTTGTTATTTATTTGACGTTGTTGTTGTTGTTTATTTGATGTTGTTGTTGTTGACGTTGTTGTTGTTGTTGTTTATTTGACGTTGTTGTTGTTGTTGTTGACATAGTTGTTGTTGTTGTTGTTTATTTGACGTTTTTGTTGTTGTTGATGTTGTTGTTATTTTCGTTGTTGTTTATTTGACGTTGTTGTAGTTGTTTAATTGACGTGGTTGTTGTTGTTGTTGTTTATTTGACGTTGTTGTTGTTGTTGTTATTGTTGTTGTTGTTGTTTATTTGACGTTGTTGTTGTTTATTTGACATTGTTGTTGTTGTTGACGGTGTTGTTGTTGTTGTTTATTTGACATTGTTGTTGTTGTTGTTGTTGACGTTGTTGTTGTGGTTTATTTGACATTGTTGTTGTTGTTGTTTATTTGACGTTGTTGTTGTTTATTTGACGTTGTTGTTGTTGTTGTTTATTTGACGTTTTTGTTGACGTTGTTGTTGTTGTTGTTATTGTTTATTTGACGTTGTTGTTGTTGTTTATTTGACGTAGTTGTTGTTGTTGATGTTGTTGTTGTTGTTTATTTGACGTTTTTGTTGTTGATGTTGTTGTTGTTTTCGTTGTTGTATATTTGACGTTGTTGTTGTTGTTTAATTGACGTTGTTGTTGTTGTTGTTTATTTGACGTTGTTGTTGTTGTTGTTATTGTTGTTGTAGTTGTTTATTTGACGTTGTTGTTGTTGTTTAGTTGACGTTGTTGTTGTTGTTGTTGTTTATTTGACGTTGTTGTTGTTGTTGACGTTGTTGTTGTTGTTTATTTGACGTTGTTGTTGTTGTTTATTTGACATTATTGTTGTTGTTAACATAGTTGTTGTTGTTGTTGTTTATTTGGCATTGTTGTTGTTGTTGACGTTGTTGTTGTTGTTGTTTATTTGCCGTTGTTGTTGTTGTTGACATAGTTGTTGTTGTTGTTGTTGTTTATTTGACGTTGTTCTTGTTGTTGACGTTGTTGTTGTTGTTGTTTATTTGACGTTGTTGTTGTTGTTTATTTGACATTGTTGTTTTTGTTGACGTTGTTGTTGTTGTTGTTTATTTGACATTGTTCTTGTTATTGTTGACGTTGTTGTTGTTGTTTATTTGACTTTGTTGTTGTTTTTGTTGTTGTTTATTTGACGTTGTTGTTGTTGTTGACGTTGTTGTTGTTGTTGTTTATTTGACATTGTGGTTGTTGTTGTTGTTGACGTTGTTGGTTTTTATTTTACGTTGTTGTTGTTGTTGTTCTTTATTTGACGTTGTTATTGTTTATTTGACGTTGTTGTTGTTGTTTATTTAACGTTGTTGTTGACATTGTTGTTGTTGTTATTTTTTATTTGACGTTGTTGTTGTTGTTTATTTGACGTAGTTCTTGTTGTTGACGTTGTTGTTGTTGTTGTTTATTAGACGTTTTTGTTGTTGATGTTGTTGTTGTTGTTGTTGTTTATTTGACATTGTTGTTGTTGTTGTTGTTTATTTGACGTTGTTGTTGTTGACGGTGTTGTTGTTGTTATTTATTTGACGTTGTTGTTGTTGTTGTTGTTTATTTGACGTTGTTGTTGTTGACGTTGTTGTTGTTGTTTATTTGACGTTGTTGTTGTTGTTGACATAGTTGTTGTTGTTGTTGTTGTTTATTTGACGTTTTTGTTGTTGTTGATGTTGTTGTTGTTTTCGTTGTTGTTTATTTGACGTTGTTGTAGTTGTTTAATTGACGTTGTTGTTGTTGTTGTTTATTTAACGTTGTTGTTGTTGTTGTTGTTGTTATTGTTGTTGTTGTTGTTTATTTGACGTTGTTGTTGTTGTTCTTTATTTGACGTTGTTGTTGTTTATTTGACGTTGTTGTTGTTGACGTTGTTGTTGTTGTTGTTTATTTGACATTGTTGTTGTTATTGTTATTGTTAATTTGACGTTGTTGTTGTTGTTGTTTATTTGGCGTTGTTGTTGTTGTTGTATTTGACGTTGTTGTTGTTTATTTGACGTTGTTGTTGTTGTTGACGTGGTTTTTTTGTTGTTTATTTGACGTTGTTGTTGTTGTTGTTTATTTGACGTTGTTGTTGTTGTTTATTTGACGTTGTTGTTGTTGTTGTTTATTTGACATCGTTGTTGTTGTTGTTTATTTGACATTGTTGTTATTGACGGTGTTGTTGTTGTTTATTTGACGTTGTTGTTGTTGTTGTTTATTTGACGTTGTTTTTGTTGTTGTTTATTAGACATTGTTGTTGTTGTTAACATAGTTGTGGTTGTTGTTGTTTATTTGACGTTGTTGTTGTTGTTGACGTTGTTGTTGTTGTTGTTGTTTATTTGCCGTTGTTGTTGTTGTTGACATAGTTGTTGTTGTTGTTGTTTATTTGACGTTGTTGTTGTTGTTGACGTTGTTGTTGTTGTTGTTTATTTGACGTTGTTGTTGTTATTGTTGACGTTGTTGTTGTTGTTTATTTGACTTTGTTGTTGTTGTTGTTGTTTATTTGACGTTGTTGTTGACTTTGTTGTTGTTGACTTAGTTGTTGTTGTTGTTTATTTGACGTTGTTGTTGTTGTTGTTTATTTGACATTGTTGTTGTTGTTGTTGTTGTTGACGTTGTTGTTGTTTATTTGACGTTGTTGTTGTTGTTGTTGTTGTTCTTTATTTGACGTTGTTATTGTTTATTTGACGTTGTTGTTGTTGTTTATTTAACGTTGTTGTTGACATTGTTGTTGTTGTTATTGTTTATTTGACGTTGTTGTTGTTGTTTTTTTGACGTAGTTCTTGTTGTTGACGTTGTTGTTGTTGTTATTTATTTGACGTTTTTGTTGTTGATGTTGTTGTTGTTGTTGTTGTTGTTTATTTGACATTGTTGTTGTTGTTGTTGTTTATTTGACGTTGTTGTTGTTGACGGTGTTGTTGTTGTTATTTATTTGACGTTGTTGTTGTTGTTGTTGTTGTTGTTGTTTATTTGACGTTGTTGTTGTTGACGTTGTTGTTGTTATTTATTTGCCGTTGTTGTTGTTGTTGACATAGTTGTTGTTGTTGTTGTTGTTGTTTATTTGACGTTGTTGTTGTTGTTGACGTTGTTATTGTTGTTGTTTATTTGACGTTGTTGTTGTTGTTGTTTATTTGACATTGTTGTTTTTGTTGACGTTGTTGTTGTTGTTGTTTATTTGACATTGTTATTGTTATTGTTGACGTTGTTGTTGTTGTTTATTTGACTTTGTTGTTGTTGTTGTTGTTGTTGTTTATTTGACGTTGTTGTTGTTGTTGTTGACTTAGTTGTTGTTGTTGTTTATTTGACGTTGTTGTTGTTGTTGTTTATTTGACATTGTTGTTGTTGTTGTTGTTGACGTTGTTGTTGTGGTTTATTTGACATTGTTGTTGTTGTTGTTTATTTGACGTTGTTGTTGTTTATTTGACGTTGTTGTTGTTGTTGTTTATTTGACGTTTTTGTTGACGTTGTTGTTGTTGTTGTTATTGTTTATTTGACGTTGTTGTTGTTGTTTATTTGACGTAGTTGTTGTTGTTGATGTTGTTGTTGTTGTTTATTTGACGTTTTTGTTGTTGATGTTGTTGTTGTTTTCGTTGTTGTATATTTGACGTTGTTGTTGTTGTTTAATTGACGTTGTTGTTGTTGTTGTTTATTTGACGTTGTTGTTGTTGTTGTTATTGTTGTTGTAGTTGTTTATTTGACGTTGTTGTTGTTGTTTAGTTGACGTTGTTGTTGTTGTTGTTGTTTATTTGACGTTGTTGTTGTTGTTGACGTTGTTGTTGTTGTTTATTTGACGTTGTTGTTGTTGTTTATTTGACATTATTGTTGTTGTTAACATAGTTGTTGTTGTTGTTGTTTATTTGGCATTGTTGTTGTTGTTGACGTTGTTGTTGTTGTTGTTTATTTGCCGTTGTTGTTGTTGTTGACATAGTTGTTGTTGTTGTTGTTGTTTATTTGACGTTGTTCTTGTTGTTGACGTTGTTGTTGTTGTTGTTTATTTGACGTTGTTGTTGTTGTTTATTTGACATTGTTGTTTTTGTTGACGTTGTTGTTGTTGTTGTTTATTTGACATTGTTCTTGTTATTGTTGACGTTGTTGTTGTTGTTTATTTGACTTTGTTGTTGTTTTTGTTGTTGTTTATTTGACGTTGTTGTTGTTGTTGACGTTGTTGTTGTTGTTGTTTATTTGACATTGTGGTTGTTGTTGTTGTTGACGTTGTTGGTTTTTATTTTACGTTGTTGTTGTTGTTGTTCTTTATTTGACGTTGTTATTGTTTATTTGACGTTGTTGTTGTTGTTTATTTAACGTTGTTGTTGACATTGTTGTTGTTGTTATTTTTTATTTGACGTTGTTGTTGTTGTTTATTTGACGTAGTTCTTGTTGTTGACGTTGTTGTTGTTGTTGTTTATTAGACGTTTTTGTTGTTGATGTTGTTGTTGTTGTTGTTGTTTATTTGACATTGTTGTTGTTGTTGTTGTTTATTTGACGTTGTTGTTGTTGACGGTGTTGTTGTTGTTATTTATTTGACGTTGTTGTTGTTGTTGTTGTTTATTTGACGTTGTTGTTGTTGACGTTGTTGTTGTTGTTTATTTGACGTTGTTGTTGTTGTTGACATAGTTGTTGTTGTTGTTGTTGTTTATTTGACGTTTTTGTTGTTGTTGATGTTGTTGTTGTTTTCGTTGTTGTTTATTTGACGTTGTTGTAGTTGTTTAATTGACGTTGTTGTTGTTGTTGTTTATTTAACGTTGTTGTTGTTGTTGTTGTTGTTATTGTTGTTGTTGTTGTTTATTTGACGTTGTTGTTGTTGTTCTTTATTTGACGTTGTTGTTGTTTATTTGACGTTGTTGTTGTTGACGTTGTTGTTGTTGTTGTTTATTTGACATTGTTGTTGTTATTGTTATTGTTAATTTGACGTTGTTGTTGTTGTTGTTTATTTGGCGTTGTTGTTGTTGTTGTATTTGACGTTGTTGTTGTTTATTTGACGTTGTTGTTGTTGTTGACGTGGTTTTTTTGTTGTTTATTTGACGTTGTTGTTGTTGTTGTTTATTTGACGTTGTTGTTGTTGTTTATTTGACGTTGTTGTTGTTGTTGTTTATTTGACATCGTTGTTGTTGTTGTTTATTTGACATTGTTGTTATTGACGGTGTTGTTGTTGTTTATTTGACGTTGTTGTTGTTGTTGTTTATTTGACGTTGTTTTTGTTGTTGTTTATTAGACATTGTTGTTGTTGTTAACATAGTTGTGGTTGTTGTTGTTTATTTGACGTTGTTGTTGTTGTTGACGTTGTTGTTGTTGTTGTTGTTTATTTGCCGTTGTTGTTGTTGTTGACATAGTTGTTGTTGTTGTTGTTTATTTGACGTTGTTGTTGTTGTTGACGTTGTTGTTGTTGTTGTTTATTTGACGTTGTTGTTGTTATTGTTGACGTTGTTGTTGTTGTTTATTTGACTTTGTTGTTGTTGTTGTTGTTTATTTGACGTTGTTGTTGACTTTGTTGTTGTTGACTTAGTTGTTGTTGTTGTTTATTTGACGTTGTTGTTGTTGTTGTTTATTTGACATTGTTGTTGTTGTTGTTGTTGTTGACGTTGTTGTTGTTTATTTGACGTTGTTGTTGTTGTTGTTGTTGTTCTTTATTTGACGTTGTTATTGTTTATTTGACGTTGTTGTTGTTGTTTATTTAACGTTGTTGTTGACATTGTTGTTGTTGTTATTGTTTATTTGACGTTGTTGTTGTTGTTTTTTTGACGTAGTTCTTGTTGTTGACGTTGTTGTTGTTGTTATTTATTTGACGTTTTTGTTGTTGATGTTGTTGTTGTTGTTGTTGTTGTTTATTTGACATTGTTGTTGTTGTTGTTGTTTATTTGACGTTGTTGTTGTTGACGGTGTTGTTGTTGTTATTTATTTGACGTTGTTGTTGTTGTTGTTGTTGTTGTTGTTTATTTGACGTTGTTGTTGTTGACGTTGTTGTTGTTATTTATTTGCCGTTGTTGTTGTTGTTGACATAGTTGTTGTTGTTGTTGTTGTTGTTTATTTGACGTTGTTGTTGTTGTTGACGTTGTTATTGTTGTTGTTTATTTGACGTTGTTGTTGTTGTTGTTTATTTGACATTGTTGTTTTTGTTGACGTTGTTGTTGTTGTTGTTTATTTGACATTGTTATTGTTATTGTTGACGTTGTTGTTGTTGTTTATTTGACTTTGTTGTTGTTGTTGTTGTTGTTGTTTATTTGACGTTGTTGTTGTTGTTGTTGACTTAGTTGTTGTTGTTGTTTATTTGACGTTGTTGTTGTTGTTGTTTATTTGACATTGTTGTTGTTGTTGTTGTTGTTGACGTTGTTGTTGTTTATTTGACGTTGTTGTTGTTGTTGTTCTTTATTTTACGTTGTTATTGTTTATTTGACGTTGTTGTTGTTGTTTATTTAACGTTGTTGTTGACATTATTGTTGTTGTTATTGTTTATTTGACGTTGTTGTTGTTTATTTGACGTAGTTCTTGTTGTTGACGTTGTTGTTGTTGTTGTTTATTTGATGTTTTTGTTGTTGATATTGTTGTTGTTGTTGTTGTTTATTTGACATTGTTGTTGTTGTTGTTGTTTATTTGACATTGTTGTTGTTGACGGTGTTGTTGTTGTTATTTATTTGACGTTGTTGTTGTTGTTGTTGTTGTTTATTTGACGTTGTTGTTGTTGACGTTGTTGTTGTTGTTGTTTATTTGACGTTGTTGTTGTTGTTGACATAGTTGTTGT
This sequence comes from Vicia faba, assembly GCA_948472305.1. NCBI lineage: Eukaryota > Viridiplantae > Streptophyta > Magnoliopsida > Fabales > Fabaceae > Vicia > Vicia faba. Next base: position 388,523,032 of record OX451739.1, on the reverse strand, counting down.
TGTTGTTGTTGTTTATTTGACGTTTTTGTTGTTGTTGATGTTGTTGTTGTTGTTGTTTATTTGACGTTGTTGTTGTTGTTCTTTATTTGACGTTGTTGTCATTGTTGTTGTTTATTTGATGTTGTTGTTGTTGACGTTGTTGTTGTTGTTGTTTATTTGACATTGTTGTTGTTGTTGTTATTGTTAATTTGACGTTGTTGTTGTTGTTGTTTATTTGGCGTTGTTGTTGTTGTATTTGACGTTGTTGTTGTTTATTTGACATTGTTGTTGTTGTTGACGTGGTTTTTTTGTTGTTTATTTGACGTTGTTGTTGTAGTTGTTTATTTGTCGTTGTTGTTGTTGTTTATTTGACGTTGTTGTTGTTGTTGTTTATTTGACATCGTTGTTGTTGTTGTTTATTCGACATTGTTATTATTGACGGTGTTGTTGTTGTTTATTTGACGTTGTTGTTGTTGTTGTTTATTTGACGTTGTTGTTGTTGTTGTTTATTAGACATTGTTGTTGTTGTTAACATAGTTGTTCTTGTTGTTGTTTATTTGACGTTGTTGTTGTTGTTGACGTTGTTGTTGTTGTTGACGTTGTTGTTGTTGTTGTTTATTTGCCGTTGTTGTTGTTGACATAGTTGTTGTTGTTGTTGTTTATTTGACGTTGTTGTTGTTGTTGACGTTGTTGTTGTTGTTGTTTATTTGACGTTGTTGTTGTTGTTGTTTATTTGACATTGTTGTTTTTGTTGACGTTGTTATTGTTGTTATTTATTTGACATTGTTATTGTTGTTGTTGACGTTGTTGTTGTTGTTTATTTGACTTTGTTGTTGTTGTTGTTGTTGTTGTTTATTTGACGTTGTTGTTGTTGTTGACTTAGTTGTTGTTGTTCTTTATTTGACGTTGTTGTTGTTATTGTTTTTGACGGTGTTGTTTATTTGACATTGTTGTTGTTGTTGACGTTGTTATTGTTGTTGACGTTGTTGTTGTTGTTGTTTATTTGACATTGTTGTTGTTATTTATTTGACATTGTTGTTGTTGTTGACGTTGTTGTTGTTGTTGTTGTTGTTTATTTGACAATGTTGTTGTTGTTGTTGACGTTGTTGTTGTTGTTGTTGTTTATTTCACATTGTTTTAGTATTGTTGTTTATTTGACATTGTTGTTGTTATTTATTTGACGTTGTTGTGGGTGACATTGTTGTTGTTGTTGTTTATTTGACGTTGTTGTTGTTGTTTTTTATTTGACGTAGTTGTTGTTGTTGACATTGTTGTTATTGTTGTTGTTGTTGTTTATTTGACGTTTTTGTTGTTGTTGATGTTGTTGTTGTTGTATATTTGACGTTGTTGTAGTTGTTATTGTTGTTGTTTATTTGACATTATTGTTGTTGTTGTTGTTTATTTGACGTTGTTGTTGTTTATTTGACGTTGTTGTTGCTTATTTGACGTTGTTGTTGTTCATGGTGTTGTTGTTGTTGTTTATTTGACATTGTTGTTGTTCTTGTTATTGACGTTGTTGTTGTTTATTTGACGTTGTTGTTGTTGTTCTTTATTTGACGTTATTATTGTTTATTTGACGTTGTTGTTGTTTATCTAACGTTGTTGTTGTTGACATTGTTGTTGTTGTTATTGTTTATTTGACATTGTTGTTGTTGTTGTTGTTTATTTGACGTTTTTGTTGTTGTTGATGTTGTTGTTGTTGTTGTTTATTTGACGTTGTTGTTGTTGTTGTTTATTTGACGTTGTTGTTGTTGACGGTGTTGTTGTTGTTATTTATTTGACGTTGTTGTTGTTGTTTATTTGATGTTGTTGTTGTTGACGTTGTTGTTGTTGTTGTTTATTTGACGTTGTTGTTGTTGTTGTTGACATAGTTGTTGTTGTTGTTGTTTATTTGACGTTTTTGTTGTTGTTGATGTTGTTGTTATTTTCGTTGTTGTTTATTTGACGTTGTTGTAGTTGTTTAATTGACGTGGTTGTTGTTGTTGTTGTTTATTTGACGTTGTTGTTGTTGTTGTTATTGTTGTTGTTGTTGTTTATTTGACGTTGTTGTTGTTTATTTGACATTGTTGTTGTTGTTGACGGTGTTGTTGTTGTTGTTTATTTGACATTGTTGTTGTTGTTGACGGTGTTGTTGTTGTTGTTTATTTGACGTTGTTGTTGTTTATTTGACGTTGTTGTTGTTGTTGTTTATTTGACGTTTTTGTTGACGTTGTTGTTGTTGTTGTTATTGTTTATTTGACGTTGTTGTTGTTGTTTATTTGACGTAGTTGTTGTTGTTGATGTTGTTGTTGTTGTTTATTTGACGTTTTTGTTGTTGATGTTGTTGTTGTTTTCGTTGTTGTATATTTGACGTTGTTGTTGTTGTTTAATTGACGTTGTTGTTGTTGTTGTTTATTTGACGTTGTTGTTGTTGTTGTTATTGTTGTTGTAGTTGTTTATTTGACGTTGTTGTTGTTGTTTAGTTGACGTTGTTGTTGTTGTTGTTGTTTATTTGACGTTGTTGTTGTTGTTGACGTTGTTGTTGTTGTTTATTTGACGTTGTTGTTGTTTATTTGACATTATTGTTGTTGTTAACATAGTTGTTGTTGTTGTTGTTTATTTGGCGTTGTTGTTGTTGTTGACGTTGTTGTTGTTGTTGTTTATTTTCCGTTTTTGTTGTTGTTGACATAGTTGTTGTTGTTGTTGTTGTTTATTTGACGTTGTTCTTGTTGTTGACGTTGTTGTTGTTGTTGTTTATTTGACGTTGTTGTTGTTGTTGTTTATTTGACATTGTTGTTTTTGTTGACGTTGTTGTTGTTGTTGTTTATTTGACATTGTTATTGTTATTGTTGACGTTGTTGTTGTTGTTTATTTGACTTTGTTGTTGTTGTTGTTGTTGTTGTTTATTTGACGTTGTTGTTGTTGTTGACGTTGTTGTTGTTGTTGTTTATTTGACATTGTGGTTGTTGTTGTTGTTGACGTTGTTGGTTTTTATTTTACGTTGTTGTTGTTGTTGTTCTTTATTTGACGTTGTTATTGTTTATTTGACGTTGTTGTTGTTGTTTATTTAACGTTGTTGTTGACATTGTTGTTGTTGTTATTTTTTATTTGACGTTGTTGTTGTTGTTTATTTGACGTAGTTCTTGTTGTTGACGTTGTTGTTGTTGTTGTTTATTAGACGTTTTTGTTGTTGATGTTGTTGTTGTTGTTGTTGTTTATTTGACATTGTTGTTGTTGTTGTTGTTTATTTGACGTTGTTGTTGTTGACGGTGTTGTTGTTGTTATTTATTTGACGTTGTTGTTGTTGTTGTTGTTTATTTGACGTTGTTGTTGTTGACGTTGTTGTTGTTGTTTATTTGACGTTGTTGTTGTTGTTGACATAGTTGTTGTTGTTGTTGTTGTTTATTTGACGTTTTTGTTGTTGTTGATGTTGTTGTTGTTTTCGTTGTTGTTTATTTGACGTTGTTGTAGTTGTTTAATTGACGTTGTTGTTGTTGTTAGTTATTTAACGTTGTTGTTGTTGTTGTTGTTGTTATTGTTGTTGTTGTTGTTTATTTGACGTTGTTGTTGTTGTTCTTTATTTGACGTTGTTGTTGTTTACTTGACATTGTTGTTGTTGACGTTGTTGTTGTTGTTGTTTATTTGACATTGTTGTTGTTGTTGTTATTGTTAATTTGACGTTGTTGTTGTTGTTGTTTATTTGGCGTTGTTGTTGTTGTATTTGACGTTGTTGTTGTTTATTTGACGTTGTTGTTGTTGTTGACGTGGTTTTTTTGTTGTTTATTTGACGTTGTTGTTGTTGTTGTTTATTTGACGTTGTTGTTGTTGTTTATTTGACGTTGTTGTTGTTGTTGTTTATTTGACATCGTTGTTGTTGTTGTTTATTTGACATTGTTGTTATTGACGGTGTTGTTGTTGTTTATTTGACGTTGTTGTTGTTGTTGTTTATTTGACATTGTTGTTGTTGTTGTTTATTAGACATTGTTGTTGTTGTTAACATAGTTGTTGTTGTTGTTGTTTATTTGACGTTGTTGTTGTTGTTGACGTTGTTGTTGTTGTTGTTGTTGTTGTTTATTTTCCGTTGTTGTTGTTGTTGACATAGTTGTTGTTGTTGTTGTTTATTTGACGTTGTTGTTGTTGTTGACGTTGTTGTTGTTGTTGTTTATTTGACGTTGTTGTTGTTATTGTTGACGTTGTTGTTGTTGTTTATTTGACTTTGTTGTTGTTGTTGTTGTTGTTTATTTGACGTTGTTGTTGACTTAGTTGTTGTTGACTTAGTTGTTGTTGTTGTTTATTTGACGTTGTTGTTGTTGTTGTTTATTTGACATTGTTGTTGTTGTTGTTGTTGACGTTGTTGTTGTTTATTTGACGTTGTTGTTGTTGTTGTTCTTTATTTGACGTTGTTATTGTTTATTTGACGTTGTTGTTGTTGTTTATTTAACGTTGTTGTTGACATTGTTGTTGTTGTTATTGTTTATTTGACGTTGTTGTTGTTGTTTTTTTGACGTAGTTCTTGTTGTTGACGTTGTTGTTGTTGTTATTTATTTGACGTTTTTGTTGTTGATGTTGTTGTTGTTGTTGTTGTTTATTTGACATTGTTGTTGTTGTTGTTGTTTATTTGACGTTGTTGTTGTTGACGGTGTTGTTGTTGTTATTTATTTGACATTGTTGTTGTTGTTGTTGTTGTTTATTTGACGTTGTTGTTGTTGACGTTGTTGTTGTTGTTTATTTGACGTTGTTGTTGTTGTTGACATAGTTGTTGTTGTTGTTGTTGTTTATTTGACGTTTTTGTTGATGTTGATGTTGTTGTTGTTTTCGTTGTTGTTTATTTGACGTTGTTGTAGTTGTTTAATTGACATTGTTGTTGTTGTTGTTTATTTAACGTTGTTGTTGTTGTTGTTGTTATTGTTGTTGTTGTTGTTTATTTGACGTTGTTGTTGTTGTTGTTTATTTGACGTTGTTGTCGTTGTTGTTGTTTATTTGACGTTGTTGTTGTTGACGTTGTTGTTGTTGTTGTTTATTTGACATTGTTGTTGTTGTTGTTGTTATTGTTAATTTGACGTTGTTGTTGTTGTTGTTTATTTGGCGTTGTTGTTGTTGTATTTGACGTTGTTGTTGTTTATTTGACGTTGTTGTTGTTGACGTGGTTTTTTTGTTGTTTATTTGACGTTGTTGTTGTTGTTTATTTGACGTTGTTGTTGTTGTTTATTTGACGTTGTTGTTGTTGTTGTTTATTTGACATCGTTGTTATTGTTGTTTATTTGACATTGTTGTTATTAACGGTGTTGTTGTTGTTTATTTGACGTTGTTGTTGTTGTTGTTGTTTATTTGACGTTGTTGTTGTTGTTGTTTATTAGACATTGTTGTTGTTGTTAACATAGTTGTTGTTGTTGTTGTTTATTTGACGTTGTTGTTGTTGTTGACATTGTTGTTGTTGTTGTTTATTTGTCGTTGTTGTTGTTGTTGACATAGTTGTTATTGTTGTTGTTTATTTGACGTTGTTGTTGTTGTTGACGTTGTTGTTGTTGTTGTTTATTTGACGTTGTTGTTGTTGTTGTTTATTTGACATTGTTGTTTTTGTTGACGTTGTTGTTGTTGTTGTTTATTTGACATTGTTATTGTTATTGTTGACGTTGTTGTTGTTGTTTATTTGACTTTGTTGTTGTTGTTGTTGTTGTTGTTTATTTGACGTTGTTGTTGTTGTTGTTTATTTGACATTGTTGTTGTTGTTGTTGTTGACGTTGTTGGTTTTTATTTTACGTTGTTGTTGTTGTTGTTCTTTATTTGACGTTGTTATTGTTTATTTGACGTTGTTGTTGTTGTTTATTTAACGTTGTTGTTGACATTGTTGTTGTTGTTATTGTTTATTTGACGTTGTTGTTGTTGATGTTGTTGTTGTTGTTGTTGTTTATTTGACATTGTTGTTGTTGTTGTTGTTTATTTGACGTTGTTGTTGTTGACGGTGTTGTTGTTGTTATTTATTTGACGTTGTTGTTGTTGTTGTTGTTGTTGTTTATTTGACGTTGTTGTTGTTGACGTTGTTGTTGTTGTTTATTTGACGTTGTTGTTGTTGTTGACATAGTTGTTGTTGTTGTTGTTGTTTATTTGACGTTTTTGTTGATGTTGATGTTGTTGTTGTTTTCGTTGTTGTTTATTTGACGTTGTTGTAGTTGTTTAATTGACGTTGTTGTTGTTGTTGTTTATTTAACGTTGTTGTTGTTGTTGTTGTTATTGTTGTTGTTGTTGTTTATTTGACGTTGTTGTTGTTGTTCTTTATTTGACGTTGTTGTCGTTGTTGTTGTTTATTTGACGTTGTTGTTGTTGTTGTTTATTTGACATTGTTGTTGTTGTTATTGTTATTGTTAATTTGACGTTGTTGTTGTTGTTGTTGTTTATTTGGCGTTGTTGTTGTTGTATTTGACGTTGTTGTTGTTTATTTGACGTTGTTGTTGTTGTTGACGTGGTTTTTTTGTTGTTTATTTGACGTTGTTGTTGTTGTTGTTTATTTGACGTTGTTGTTGTTGTTTATTTGACGTTGTTGTTGTTGTTGTTTATTTGACATCGTTGTTGTTGTTGTTTATTTGACATTGTTGTTATTGACGGTGTTGTTGTTGTTTATTTGACATTGTTGTTGTTGTTGACGTTGTTGTTGTTGTTGTTTATTTGACGTTGTTGTTGTTGTTGTTTATTTGACATTGTTGTTTTTGTTGACGTTGTTGTTGTTGTTGTTGTTTATTTGACATTGTTATTGTTATTGTTGACGTTGTTGTTGTTGTTTATTTGACTTTGTTGTTGTTGTTGTTGTTGTTGTTGTTGTTTATTTGACGTTGTTGTTGTTGTTGTTTATTTGACATTGTTGTTGTTGTTGTTGTTGACGTTGTTGGTTTTTATTTTACGTTGTTGTTGTTGTTGTTCTTTATTTGACGTTGTTATTGTTTATTTGACGTTGTTGTTGTTGTTTATTTAACGTTGTTGTTGACATTGTTGTTGTTGTTATTGTTTATTTGACGTTGTTGTTGTTGATGTTGTTGTTGTTGTTGTTGTTTATTTGACATTGTTGTTGTTGTTGTTGTTTATTTGACGTTGTTGTTGTTGACGGTGTTGTTGTTGTTATTTATTTGACGTTGTTGTTGTTGTTGTTGTTGTTGTTTATTTGACGTTGTTGTTGTTGACGTTGTTGTTGTTGTTTATTTGACGTTGTTGTTGTTGTTGACATAGTTGTTGTTGTTGTTGTTGTTTATTTGACGTTTTTGTTGATGTTGATGTTGTTGTTGTTTTCGTTGTTGTTTATTTGACGTTGTTGTAGTTGTTTAATTGACGTTGTTGTTGTTGTTGTTTATTTAACGTTGTTGTTGTTGTTGTTGTTATTGTTGTTGTTGTTGTTTATTTGACGTTGTTGTTGTTGTTCTTTATTTGACGTTGTTGTCGTTGTTGTTGTTTATTTGACGTTGTTGTTGTTGTTGTTTATTTGACATTGTTGTTGTTGTTATTGTTATTGTTAATTTGACGTTGTTGTTGTTGTTGTTTATTTGGCGTTGTTGTTGTTGTATTTGACGTTGTTGTTGTTTATTTGACGTTGTTGTTGTTGTTGACGTGGTTTTTTTGTTGTTTATTTGACGTTGTTGTTGTTGTTGTTTATTTGACGTTGTTGTTGTTGTTTATTTGACGTTGTTGTTGTTGTTGTTTATTTGACATCGTTGTTGTTGTTGTTTATTTGACATTGTTGTTATTGACGGTGTTGTTGTTGTTTATTTGACATTGTTGTTGTTGTTGACATAGTTGTTGTTGTTGTTTATTTGACGTTGTTGTTGTTGTTGTTTATTAGACATTGTTGTTGTTGTTAACATAGTTGTTGTTGTTGTTGTTTATTTGACGTTGTTGTTGTTGTTGACATTGTTGTTGTTGTTGTTTATTTGTCGTTGTTGTTGTTGTTGACATAGTTGTTGTTGTTGTTGTTTATTTGACGTTGTTGTTGTTGTTGACGTTGTTGTTGTTGTTGTTGTTTATTTGACGTTGTTGTTGTTGTTGTTTATTTGACATTGTTGTTTTTGTTGACGTTGTTGTTGTTGTTGTTTATTTGACATTGTTATTGTTATTGTTGACGTTGTTGTTGTTGTTTATTTGACTTTGTTGTTGTTGTTGTTGTTGTTGTTTATTTGACGTTGTTGTTGTTGTTGACTTAGTTGTTGTTGTTGTTTATTTGACGTTATTGTTGTTGTTGTTGTTGACGTTGTTGGTTTTTATTTTACGTTGTTGTTGTTGTTGTTCTTTATTTGACGTTGTTATTGTTTATTTGACGTTGTTGTTGTTGTTTATTTAACGTTGTTGTTGACATTGTTGTTGTTGTTATTTTTTATTTGACGTTGTTGTTGTTGTTTATTTGACGTAGTTCTTGTTGTTGACGTTGTTGTTGTTGTTGTTTATTAGACGTTTTTGTTGTTGATGTTGTTGTTGTTGTTGTTGTTTATTTGACATTGTTGTTGTTGTTGTTGTTTATTTGACGTTGTTGTTGTTGACGGTGTTGTTGTTGTTATTTATTTGACGTTGTTGTTGTTGTTGTTGTTGTTGTTTATTTGACGTTGTTGTTATTGACGTTGTTGTTGTTGTTTATTTGACGTTGTTGTTGTTGTTGACATAGTTGTTGTTGTTGTTGTTGTTTATTTGACGTTTTTGTTGTTGTTGATGTTGTTGTTGTTTTCGTTGTTGTTTATTTGACGTTGTTGTAGTTGTTTAATTGACGTTGTTGTTGTTGTTGTTTATTTAACGTTGTTGTTGTTGTTGTTATTGTTGTTGTTGTTGTTTATTTGACGTTGTTGTTGTTGTTCTTTATTTGACGTTGTTGTTGTTTATTTGACGTTGTTGTTGTTGACGTTGTTGTTGTTGTTGTTTATTTGACATTGTTGTTGTTGTTGTTATTGTTAATTTGACGTTGTTGTTGTTGTTGTTTATTTGGCGTTGTTGTTGTTGTATTTGACGTTGTTGTTGTTTATTTGACGTTGTTGTTGTTGTTGACGTGGTTTTTTTGTTGTTTATTTGACGTTGTTGTTGTTGTTGTTTATTTGACGTTGTTGTTGTTGTTTATTTGACGTTGTTGTTGTTGTTGTTTATTTGACATCATTGTTGTTGTTGTTTATTTGACATTGTTGTTATTGACGGTGTTGTTGTTGTTTATTTGACGTTGTTGTTGTTGTTGTTTATTTGACGTTGTTGTTGTTGTTGTTTATTAGACATTGTTGTTGTTGTTAACATAGTTGTTGTTGTTGTTGTTTATTTGACGTTGTTGTTGTTGTTGACGTTGTTGTTGTTGTTGTTGTTTATTTGCCGTTGTTGTTGTTGACATAGTTGTTGTTGTTGTTGTTTATTTGACGTTGTTATTGTTGTTGACGTTGTTGTTGTTGTTGTTTATTTGACGTTGTTGTTGTTGTTGTTTATTTGACATTGTTGTTTTTGTTGACGTTGTTGTTGTTGTTGTTTATTTGACATTGTTATTGTTATTGTTGACGTTGTTGTTGTTGTTTATTTGACTTTGTTGTTGTTGTTGTTGTTTATTTGACGTTGTTGTTGACTTTGTTGTTGTTGACTTAGTTGTTGTTGTTGTTTATTTGACGTTGTTGTTGTTGTTGTTTATTTGACATTGTTGTTGTTGTTGTTGTTGTTTACGTTGTTGTTGTTTATTTGACGTTGTTGTTGTTGTTGTTGTTCTTTATTTGACGTTGTTATTGTTTATTTGACGTTGTTGTTGTTGTTTATTTAACGTTGTTGTTGACATTGTTGTTGTTGTTATTGTTTATTTGACGTTGTTGTTGTTTTTTTGACGTAGTTCTTGTTGTTGACGTTGTTGTTGTTGTTGTTTATTTGACATTTTTGTTGTTGATGTTGTTGTTGTTGTTGTTTATTTGACATTGTTGTTGTTGTTGTTGTTTATTTGACGTTGTTGTTGTTGACGGTGTTGTTGTTGTTATTTATTTGACGTTGTTGTTGTTGTTGTTGTTGTTGTTGTTGTTTATTTGACGTTGTTGTTGTTGACGTTGTTGTTGTTGTTTATTTGACGTTGTTGTTGTTGTTGACATAGTTGTTGTTGTTGTTGTTTATTTGACGTTTTTGTTGATGTTGATGTTGTTGTTGTTTTCGTTGTTGTTTATTTGACGTTGTTGTAGTTGTTTAATTGACGTTGTTGTTGTTGTTGTTTATTTAACGTTGTTGTTATTGTTGTTATTGTTGTTGTTGTTGTTTATTTGACGTTGTTGTTGTTGTTCTTTATTTGACGTTGTTGTCGTTGTTGTTGTTTATTTGACGTTGTTGTTGTTGACGTTGTTGTTGTTGTTGTTTATTTGACATTGTTGTTGTTGTTGTTGTTATTCTTAATTTGACGTTGTTGTTGTTGTTGTTTATTTGGCGTTGTTGTTGTTGTATTTGACGTTGTTGTTGTTTATTTGACGTTGTTGTTGTTGTTGACGTGGTTTTTTTGTTGTTTATTTGACGTTGTTGTTGTTGTTGTTTATTTGACGTTGTCGTTGTTGTTTATTTGACGTTGTTGTTGTTGTTGTTTATTTGACATCGTTGTTGTTGTTGTTTATTTGACATTGTTGTTATTGACGGTGTTGTTGTTGTTTATTTGACGTTGTTGTTGTTGTTGTTTATATGACGTTGTTGTTGTTGTTGTTTATTAGACATTGTTGTTGTTGTTAACATAGTTGTTGTTGTTGTTGTTTATTTGACGTTGTTGTTGTTGTTGACATTGTTGTTGTTGTTGTTTATTTGTCGTTGTTGTTGTTGTTGACATAGTTGTTGTTCTTGTTGTTTATTTGACGTTGTTGTTGTTGTTGACGTTGTTGTTGTTGTTGTTTATTTGACGTTGTTGTTGTTGTTGTTTATTTGACATTGTTGTTTTTGTTGACGTTGTTGTTGTTGTTGTTTATTTGACATTGTTATTTTTATTGTTGACGTTGTTGTTGTTGTTTATTTGACTATGTTGTTGTTGTTGTTATTGTTTATTTGATGTTGTTGTTGTTGTTGACTTAGTTGTTGTTGTTGTTTATTTGACGTTATTGTTGTTGTTGTTTATTTGACATTGTTGTTGTTGTTGTTGTTGACGTTGTTGTTGTTTATTTGATGTTGTTGTTGTTGTTGTTCTTTCTTTGACGTTGTTATTGTTTATTTGACGTTGTTGTTGCTGTTTATTTAACGTTGTTGTTTACATTGTTGTTGTTGTTATTGTTTATTTGACGTTGTTGTTGTTTATTTGACGTAGTTCTTGTTGTTGACGTTGTTGTTGTTTATTTGACGTTTTTGTTGTTGTTGTTGTTGTTGTTGTTTATTTGACATTGTTGTTGTTGTTGTTGTTGTTTATTTGACGTTGTTGTTGTTGACGGTGTTGTTGTTGTTATTTATTTGACGTTGTTGTTGTTGTTGTTGTTGTTTATTTGACGTTGTTGTTGTTGACGTTGTTGTTGTTGTTGTTGTTTATTTGACGTTGTTGTTGTTGTTGACATAGTTGTTGTTGTTGTTGTTGTTTATTTGACGTTTTTGTTGTTGTTGATGTTGTTGTTGTTTTCGTTGTTGTTTATTTGACGTTGTTGTAGTTGTTTAATTGACGTTGTTGTTGTTGTTGTTTATTTAACGTTGTTGTTGTTGTTATTGTTGTTGTTGTTGTTTATTTGACGTTGTTGTTGTTGTTCTTTATTTGACGTTGTTGTCATTGTTGTTGTTTATTTGACGTTGTTGTTGTTGACGTTGTTGTTATTGTTGGTTATTTGACATTGTTGTTGTTGTTGTTGTTGTTAATTTGACGTTGTTGTTGTTGTTTATTTGGCGTTGTTGTTGTTGTATTTGACGTTGTTGTTGTTTATTTGACAATGTTGTTGTTGTTGACGTGGTTTTTTTGTTGTTTATTTGACGTTGTTGTTGTTGTTGTTTATTTGACGTTGTTGTTATTGTTTATTTGACGTTGTTGTTGTTGTTTATTTGACATCGTTGTTGTTGTTGTTTATTTGACATTGTTGTTATTGACGGTGTTGTTGTTGTTTATTTGACGTTGTTGTTGTTGTTGTTTATTTGACGTTGTTATTGTTGTTGTTTATTAGACATTGTTGTTGTTGTTAACATAGTTGTTGTTGTTGTTGTTTATTTGACGTTGTTGTTGTTGTTGACGTTGTTGTTGTTGTTGACGTTGTTGTTGTTGTTGTTTATTTGCCATTGTTGTTGTTGTTGACATAGTTGTTGTTGTTGTTGTTGTTGTTGTTGTTGTTGACGTTGTTGTTGTTGTTGTTTATTTGACGTTGTTGTTTTTGTTGACGTTGTTATTGTTGTTGTTTATTTGACATTGTTGTTTTTGTTGACGTTGTTATTGTTGTTGTTTATTTGACATTGTTATTGTTGTTGTTGACGTTGTTGTTGTTTATTTGACGTTGTTGTTGTTGTTGACTTAGTTGTTGTTGTTGTTTATTTGACGTTGTTGTTGTTATTGTTTTTAACGGTGTTGTTTATTTGACGTTGTTGTTGTTTATTTGACGTTGTTGTTGTTGTTGACGTTGTTGTTGTTGTTGACGTTGTTGTTGTTGTTTATTTGACGTTGTTGTTGTTATTTATTTGACATTGTTGTTGTTGACATTGTTGTTGTTGTTGTTGTTGTTGTTTATTTGACAATGTTGTTGTTGTTGTTGACGTTGTTGTTGTTGTTGTTTATTTGACATTGTTTTAGTATTGTTGTTTATTTGACATTGTTGTTGTTATTTATTTGACGTTGTTGTGGGTGACATTGTTGTTGTTGTTGTTGTTTATTTGACGTTGTTGTTGTTGTTGACGTTGTTGTTGTTGTTGTTTATTTGCCGTTGTTGTTGTTGTTGACATAGTTGTTGTTGTTGTTGTTGTTTATTTGACGTTGTTGTTGTTGTTGACGTTGTTGTTGTTGTTGTTTATTTGACGTTGTTGTTGTTGTTGTTTATTTGACATTGTTGTTTTTGTTGACGTTGTTGTTGTTGTTGTTTATTTGACATTGTTATTGTTATTGTTGACGTTGTTGTTGTTGTTTATTTGACTTTGTTGTTGTTGTTGTTGTTGTTGTTTATTTGACGTTGTTGTTGTTGTTGACTTAGTTGTTGTTGTTGTTTATTTGACGTTGTTGTTGTTGTTGTTGTTGTTTATTTGACAATGTTGTTGTTGTTGTTGTTGTTGACGTTGTTGTTGTTTATTTGACGTTGTTGTTGTTGTTGTTCTTTATTTGACGTTGTTATTGTTTATTTGACGTTGTTGTTGTTGTTTATTTAACGTTGTTGTTGACATTGTTGTTGTTGTTATTGTTTATTTGACGTTGTTGTTGTTTATTTGACGTAGTTCTTGTTGTTGACGTTGTTGTTGTTGTTTATTTGACGTTTTTGTTGTTGATGTTGTTGTTGTTGTTGTTTATTTGACATTGTTGTTGTTGTTGTTGTTTATTTGACGTTGTTGTTGTTGACGGTGTTGTTGTTGTTATTTATTTGACGTTGTTGTTGTTGTTGTTGTTGTTTATTTGACGTTGTTGTTGTTGACGTTGTTGTTGTTGTTGTTGTTTATTTGACGTTGTTGTTGTTGTTGACATAGTTGTTGTTGTTGTTGTTGTTGTTTATTTGACGTTTTTGTTGTTGTTGATGTTGTTGTTGTTGTTATTTATTTGACGTTGTTGCTGTTGTTCTTTATTTGACGTTGTTGTCATTGTTGTTGTTTATTTGATGTTGTTGTTGTTGACGTTGTTGTTGTTGTTGTTTATTTGACATTGTTGTTGTTGTTGTTATTGTTAATTTGACGTTGTTGTTGTTGTTGTTTATTTGGCGTTGTTGTTGTTGTATTTGACGTTGTTGTTGTTTATTTGACATTGTTGTTGTTGTTGACGTGGTTTTTTTGTTGTTTATTTGACGTTGTTGTTGTAGTTGTTTATTTGACGTTGTTGTTGTTGTTTATTTGACGTTGTTGTTGTTGTTGTTTATTTGACATCATTGTTGTTGTTGTTTATTTGACATTGTTATTATTGACGGTGTTGTTGTTGTTTATTTGACGTTGTTGTTGTTGTTTATTTGACGTTGTTGTTGTTGTTGTTTATTAGACATTGTTGTTGTTGTTAACATAGTTGTTGTTGTTGTTGTTTATTTGACGTTGTTGTTGTTGTTTACGTTGTTGTTGTTGTTGACGTTGTTGTTGTTGTTTATTTGTCGTTGTTGTTGTTGTTGACATAGTTGTTGTTGTTGTTGTTTATTTGACGTTGTTGTTGTTGTTGACGTTGTTGTTGTTGTTGTTTATTTGACGTTGTTGTTGTTGTTGTTTATTTGACATTGTTGTTTTTGTTGACGTTGTTATTGTTGTTGTTTACTTGACATTGTTATTGTTGTTGTTGACTTTGTTGTTGTTGTTTATTTGACTTTGTTGTTGTTGTTGTTGTTGTTGTTGTTTATTTGACGTTGTTGTTGTTGTTGACTTAGTTGTTGTTGTTCTTTATTTGACGTTGTTGTTGTTATTGTTTTTGACGGTGTTGTTTATTTGACGTTGTTGTTGTTGTTTATTTGACGTTGTTGTTGTTGTTGTTGACGTTGTTGTTGTTGTTGACGTTGTTGTTGTTGTTGTTTATTTGATGTTTTTGTTGTTATTTATTTGACATTGTTGTTGTTGTTGACGTTGTTGTTGTTGTTGTTGTTTATTTGACAATGTTGTTGTTGTTGTTGACGTTGTTGTTGTTGTTGTTGTTTATTTGACATTGTTTTAGTATTGTTGTTTATTTGACATTGTTGTTGTTATTTATTTGACGTTGTTGTGGGTGACATTGTTGTTGTTGTTGTTGTTTATTTGACGTTGTTGTTGTTGTTTTTTATTTGACGTAGTTGTTGTTGTTGACATTGTTGTTATTGTTGTTGTTGTTGTTTATTTGACGTTTTTGTTGTTGTTGATGGTGTTGTTGTTGTTGTATATTTGACGTTGTTGTAGTTGTTATTGTTGTTGTTTATTTGACATTATTGTTGTTGCTGTTGTTTATTTGACGTTGTTGTTGTTTATTTGACGTTGTTGTTGCTTATTTGACGTTGTTGTTGTTCATGGTGTTGTTGTTGTTGTTGTTTATTTGACATTGTTGTTGTTCTTGTTATTGACGTTGTTGTTGTTTATTTGACGTTGTTGTTGTTGTTCTTTATTTGACGTTATTATTGTTTATTTGACGTTGTTGTTGTTTATTTAACGTTGTTGTTGTTGACATTGTTGTTGTTGTTATTGTTTATTTGACATTGTTGTTGTTGTTGTTTATTTGACGTTTTTGTTGTTGTTGATGTTGTTGTTGTTGTTGTTTATTTGACGTTGTTGTTGTTGTTTTTTATTTGACGTTGTTGTTGTTGACGGTGTTGTTGTTGTTATTTATTTGACGTTGTTGTTGTTGTTTATTTGATGTTGTTGTTGTTGACGTTGTTGTTGTTGTTGTTGTTGTTTATTTGACGTTGTTGTTGTTGTTGTTGTTGTTGTTGACATAGTTGTTGTTGTTGTTGTTGTTTATTTGACGTTTTTGTTGTTGTTGATGTTGTTGTTATTTTCGTTGTTGTTTATTTGACGTTGTTGTAGTTGTTTAATTGACGTGGTTGTTGTTGTTGTTGTTTATTTGACGTTGTTGTTGTTGTTGTTATTGTTGTTGTTGTTGTTTATTTGACGTTGTTGTTGTTGTTTATTTGTCATTGTTGTTGTTGTTGACGGTGTTGTTGTTGTTGTTTATTTGACATTGTTGTTGTTGTTGTTGTTGTTGACGTTGTTGTTGTTGTTTATTTGACATTGTTGTTGTTGTTGTTTATTTGACGTTGTTGTTGTTTATTTGACGTTGTTGTTGTTGTTTATTTGACGTTTTTGTTGACGTTGTTGTTGTTGTTGTTATTGTTTATTTGACGTTGTTGTTGTTGTTTATTTGACGTAGTTGTTGTTGTTGATGTTGTTGTTGTTGTTTATTTGACGTTTTTGTTATTGATGTTGTTGTTGTTTTCGTTGTTGTATATTTGACGTTGTTGTTGTTGTTTAATTGACGTTGTTGTTGTTGTTGTTTATTTGACGTTGTTGTTGTTGTTGTTGTTATTGTTGTTGTTGTTGTTTATTTGACGTTGTTGTTGTTGTTTAGTTGACGTTGTTGTTGTTTATTTGACGTTGTTGTTGTTGTTGACGTTGTTGTTGTTGCTTATTTGACGTTGTTGTTGTTGTTTATTTGACATTATTGTTGTTGTTGTTATTGTTTATTTGACGTTGTTGTTGTTGTTTTTTTTGGCATTGTTGTTGTTGTTGTTGACGTTGTTGTTGTTGTTGTTTATTTGACGTTGTTGTTATTGATGTTGTTTTTGTTGTTGTTTATTTGACGTTGTTGTTGTTGTTGTTGTTTATTTGACGTTGTTGTAGTTGTTTAATTGACGTTGTTGTTGTTGTTGTTATTGTTTATTTGACGTTGTTGTTGTTGTTATTGTTGTTGTTGTTGTTTATTTGACGTTGTTGTTGTTGTTTATTTGACATTGTTGTTGTTGTTGACGGTGTTGTTGTTGTTGTTGTTTATTTGACGTTTTTGTTGATGTTGATGTTGTTGTTGTTTTCGTTGTTGTTTATTTGACGTTGTTGTAGTTGTTTAATTGACGTTGTTGTTGTTGTTGTTTATTTAACGTTGTTGTTGTTGTTGTTGTTATTGTTGTTGTTGTTGTTTATTTGACGTTGTTGTTGTTGTTCTTTATTTGACGTTGTTGTCGTTGTTGTTGTTTATTTGACGTTGTTGTTGTTGACGTTGTTGTTGTTGTTGTTTATTTGACATTGTTGTTGTTGTTGTTGTTATTGTTAATTTGACGTTGTTGTTGTTGTTGTTTATTTGGCGTTGTTGTTGTTGTATTTGACGTTGTTGTTGTTTATTTGACGTTGTTGTTGTTGACGTGGTTTTTTTGTTGTTTATTTGACGTTGTTGTTGTTGTTTATTTGACGTTGTTGTTGTTGTTTATTTGACGTTGTTGTTGTTGTTTTTTATTTGACGTTGTTGTTGTTGACGGTGTTGTTGTTGTTATTTATTTGACGTTGTTGTTGTTGTTTATTTGATGTTGTTGTTGTTGACGTTGTTGTTGTTGTTGTTGTTGTTTATTTGACGTTGTTGTTGTTGTTGTTGTTGTTGACATAGTTGTTGTTGTTGTTGTTTATTTGACGTTTTTGTTGTTGTTGATGTTGTTGTTATTTTCGTTGTTGTTTATTTGACGTTGTTGTAGTTGTTTAATTGACGTGGTTGTTGTTGTTGTTGTTTATTTGACGTTGTTGTTGTTGTTGTTATTGTTGTTGTTGTTGTTTATTTGACGTTGTTGTTGTTGTTTATTTGACATTGTTGTTGTTGTTGACGGTGTTGTTGTTGTTGTTTATTTGACATTGTTGTTGTTGTTGTTGTTGTTGACGTTGTTGTTGTTGTTTATTTGACATTGTTGTTGTTGTTGTTTATTTGACGTTGTTGTTGTTTATTTGACGTTGTTGTTGTTGTTTATTTGACGTTTTTGTTGACGTTGTTGTTGTTGTTGTTATTGTTTATTTGACGTTGTTGTTGTTGTTTATTTGACGTAGTTGTTGTTGTTGATGTTGTTGTTGTTGTTTATTTGACGTTTTTGTTATTGATGTTGTTGTTGTTTTCGTTGTTGTATATTTGACGTTGTTGTTGTTGTTTAATTGACGTTGTTGTTGTTGTTGTTTATTTGACGTTGTTGTTGTTGTTGTTGTTATTGTTGTTGTTGTTGTTTATTTGACGTTGTTGTTGTTGTTTAGTTGACGTTGTTGTTGTTTATTTGACGTTGTTGTTGTTGTTGACGTTGTTGTTGTTGCTTATTTGACGTTGTTGTTGTTGTTTATTTGACATTATTGTTGTTGTTGTTATTGTTTATTTGACGTTGTTGTTGTTGTTTTTTTTGGCATTGTTGTTGTTGTTGTTGACGTTGTTGTTGTTGTTGTTTATTTGACGTTGTTGTTATTGATGTTGTTTTTGTTGTTGTTTATTTGACGTTGTTGTTGTTGTTGTTGTTTATTTGACGTTGTTGTAGTTGTTTAATTGACGTTGTTGTTGTTGTTATTGTTTATTTGACGTTGTTGTTGTTGTTGTTATTGTTGTTGTTGTTGTTTATTTGACGTTGTTGTTGTTGTTTATTTGACATTGTTGTTGTTGTTGACGGTGTTGTTGTTGTTGTTGTTTATTTGACGTTTTTGTTGATGTTGATGTTGTTGTTGTTTTCGTTGTTGTTTATTTGACGTTGTTGTAGTTGTTTAATTGACGTTGTTGTTGTTGTTGTTTATTTAACGTTGTTGTTGTTGTTGTTGTTATTGTTGTTGTTGTTGTTTATTTGACGTTGTTGTTGTTGTTCTTTATTTGACGTTGTTGTCGTTGTTGTTGTTTATTTGACGTTGTTGTTGTTGACGTTGTTGTTGTTGTTGTTTATTTGACATTGTTGTTGTTGTTGTTGTTATTGTTAATTTGACGTTGTTGTTGTTGTTGTTTATTTGGCGTTGTTGTTGTTGTATTTGACGTTGTTGTTGTTTATTTGACGTTGTTGTTGTTGACGTGGTTTTTTTGTTGTTTATTTGACGTTGTTGTTGTTGTTTATTTGACGTTGTTGTTGTTGTTTATTTGACGTTGTTGTTGTTGTTGTTTATTTGACATCGTTGTTGTTGTTGTTTATTTGACATTGTTGTTATTGACGGTGTTGTTGTTGTTTATTTGACGTTGTTGTTGTTGTTGTTGTTTATTTGACGTTGTTGTTGTTGTTGTTTATTAGACATTGTTGTTGTTGTTAACATAGTTGTTGTTGTTGTTGTTTATTTGACGTTGTTGTTGTTGTTGACATTGTTGTTGTTGTTGTTTATTTGTCGTTGTTGTTGTTGTTGACATAGTTGTTGTTGTTGTTGTTTATTTGACGTTGTTGTTGTTGTTGACGTTGTTGTTGTTGTTGTTTATTTGACGTTGTTGTTGTTGTTGTTTATTTGACATTGTTGTTTTTGTTGACGTTGTTGTTGTTGTTGTTTATTTGACATTGTTATTGTTATTGTTGACGTTGTTGTTGTTGTTTATTTGACTTTGTTGTTGTTGTTGTTGTTGTTGTTTATTTGACGTTGTTGTTGTTGTTGTTTATTTGACATTGTTGTTGTTGTTGTTGTTGACGTTGTTGGTTTTTATTTTACGTTATTGTTGTTGTTGTTCTTTATTTGACGTTGTTATTGTTTATTTGACGTTGTTGTTGTTGTTTATTTAACGTTGTTGTTGACATTGTTGTTGTTGTTATTGTTTATTTGATGTTGTTGTTGTTGATGTTGTTGTTGTTGTTGTTGTTTATTTGACATTGTTGTTGTTGTTGTTGTTTATTTGACGTTGTTGTTGTTGACGGTGTTGTTGTTGTTATTTATTTGACGTTGTTGTTGTTGTTGTTGTTGTTGTTGTTGTTGTTGTTTATTTGACGTTGTTGTTGTTGACGTTGTTGTTGTTGTTTATTTGACGTTGTTGTTGTTGTTGACATAGTTGTTGTTGTTGTTGTTGTTTATTTGACGTTTTTGTTGATGTTGATGTTGTTGTTGTTTTCGTTGTTGTTTATTTGACGTTGTTGTAGTTGTTTAATTGACGTTGTTGTTGTTGTTGTTTATTTAACGTTGTTGTTGTTGTTGTTGTTATTGTTGTTGTTGTTGTTTATTTGACGTTGTTGTTGTTGTTCTTTATTTGACGTTGTTGTCGTTGTTGTTGTTTATTTGACGTTGTTGTTGTTGACGTTGTTGTTGTTGTTGTTTATTTGACATTGTTGTTGTTGTTATTGTTATTGTTAATTTGACGTTGTTGTTGTTGTTGTTGTTTATTTGGCGTTGTTGTTGTTGTATTTGACGTTGTTGTTGTTTATTTGACGTTGTTGTTGTTGTTGACGTGGTTTTTTTGTTGTTTATTTGACGTTGTTGTTGTTGTTGTTTATTTGACGTTGTTGTTGTTGTTTATTTGACGTTGTTGTTGTTGTTGTTTATTTGACATCGTTGTTGTTGTTGTTTATTTGACATTGTTGTTATTGACGGTGTTGTTGTTGTTTATTTGACATTGTTGTTGTTGTTGACATAGTTGTTGTTGTTGTTTATTTGACGTTGTTGTTGTTGTTGTTTATTAGACATTGTTGTTGTTGTTAACATAGTTGTTGTTGTTGTTGTTTATTTGACGTTGTTGTTGTTGTTGACATTGTTGTTGTTGTTGTTTATTTGTCGTTGTTGTTGTTGTTGACATAGTTGTTTATTTGACGTTGTTGTTGTTGTTGACGTTGTTGTTGTTGTTGTTGTTTATTTGACGTTGTTGTTGTTGTTGTTTATTTGACATTGTTGTTTTTGTTGACGTTGTTGTTGTTGTTGTTTATTTGACATTGTTATTGTTATTGTTGACGTTGTTGTTGTTGTTTATTTGACTTTGTTGTTGTTGTTGTTGTTGTTGTTGTTTATTTAACGTTGTTGTTGTTGACGTTGTTGTTGTTGTTGTTTATTTGACATTGTTGTTGTTGTTGTTGTTGACGTTGTTGGTTTTTATTTTACGTTGTTGTTGTTGTTGTTCTTTATTTGACGTTGTTATTGTTTATTTGACGTTGTTGTTGTTGTTTATTTAACGTTGTTGTTGACATTGTTGTTGTTGTTATTTTTTATTTGACGTTGTTGTTGTTGTTTATTTGACGTAGTTCTTGTTGTTGACGTTGTTGTTGTTGTTGTTTATTAGACGTTTTTGTTGTTGATGTTGTTGTTGTTGTTGTTGTTGTTGTTGTTTATTTGACATTGTTGTTGTTGTTGTTGTTTATTTGACGTTGTTGTTGTTGACGGTGTTGTTGTTGTTATTTATTTGACGTTGTTGTTGTTGTTGTTGTTGTTGTTTATTTGACGTTGTTGTTATTGACGTTGTTGTTGTTGTTTATTTGACGTTGTTCTTGTTGTTGACATAGTTGTTGTTGTTGTTGTTGTTTATTTGACGTTTTTGTTGTTGTTGATGTTGTTGTTGTTTTCGTTGTTGTTTATTTGACGTTGTTGTAGTTGTTTAATTGACGTTGTTGTTGTTGTTGTTTATTTAACGTTGTTGTTGTTGTTGTTGTTATTGTTGTTGTTGTTGTTTATTTGACGTTGTTGTTGTTGTTCTTTATTTGACGTTGTTGTTGTTTATTTGACGTTGTTGTTGTTGACGTTGTTGTTGTTGTTGTTTATTTGACATTGTTGTTGTTGTTGTTATTGTTAATTTGGCGTTGTTGTTGTTGTTGTTTATTTGGCGTTGTTGTTGTTGTATTTGACGTTGTTGTTGTTTATTTGACGTTGTTGTTGTTGTTGACGTGGTTTTTTTGTTGTTTATTTGACGTTGTTGTTATTGTTGTTTATTTGACGTTGTTGTTGTTGTTTATTTGACGTTGTTGTTGTTGTTGTTTATTTGACATCGTTGTTGTTGTTGTTTATTTGACATTGTTGTTATTGACGGTGTTGTTGTTGTTTATTTGACGTTGTTGTTGTTGTTGTTTATTTGACGTTGTTGTTGTTGTTGTTTATTAGACATTGTTGTTGTTGTTAACATAGTTGTTGTTGTTGTTGTTTATTTGACGTTGTTGTTGTTGTTGACGTTGTTGTTGTTGTTGTTTATTTGCCGTTGTTGTTGTTGTTGACATAGTTGTTGTTGTTGTTTATTTGACGTTGTTGTTGTTGTTGACGTTGTTGTTGTTGTTGTTTATTTGACGTTGTTGTTGTTGTTGTTTATTTGACATTGTTGTTTTTGTTGACGTTGTTGTTGTTGTTGTTTATTTGACATTGTTATTGTTATTGTTGACGTTGTTGTTGTTGTTTATTTGACTTTGTTGTTGTTGTTGTTGTTGTTGTTGTTTATTTGACGTTGTTGTTGACTTTGTTGTTGTTGACTTAGTTGTTGTTGTTGTTTATTTGACGTTGTTGTTGTTGTTGTTTATTTGACATTGTTGTTGTTGTTGTTGTTGACGTTGTTGTTGTTTATTTGACGTTGTTGTTGTTGTTGTTGTTCTTTATTTGACGTTGTTATTGTTTATTTGACGTTGTTGTTGTTGTTTATTTAACGTTGTTGTTGACATTGTTGTTGTTGTTATTGTTTATTTGACGTTGTTGTTGTTGTTTTTTTGACGTAGTTCTTGTTGTTGACGTTGTTGTTGTTGTTTATTTGACGTTTTTGTTGTTGATGTTGTTGTTGTTGTTGTTGTTTATTTGACATTGTTGTTGTTGTTGTTGTTTATTTGACGTTGTTGTTGTTGACGGTGTTGTTGTTGTTATTTATTTGACGTTGTTGTTGTTGTTGTTGTTGTTTATTTGACGTTGTTGTTGTTGACGTTGTTGTTGTTGTTTATTTGACGTTGTTGTTGTTGTTGACATAGTTGTTGTTGTTGTTGTTGTTTATTTGACGTTTTTGTTGATGTTGATGTTGTTGTTGTTTTCGTTGTTGTTTATTTGACGTTGTTGTAGTTGTTTAATTGACGTTGTTGTTGTTGTTGTTGTTTATTTAACGTTGTTGTTGTTGTTGTTGTTATTGTTGTTGTTGTTGTTTATTTGACGATGTTGTTGTTGTTCTTTATTTGACGTTGTTGTCGTTGTTGTTGTTTATTTGACGTTGTTGTTGTTGACGTTGTTGTTGTTGTTGTTTATTTGACATTGTTGTTGTTGTTGTTGTTATTGTTAATTTGACGTTGTTGTTGTTGTTGTTTATTTGGCGTTGTTGTTGTTGTATTTGACGTTGTTGTTGTTTATTTGACGTTGTTGTTGTTGTTGACGTGGTTTTTTTGTTGTTTATTTGACGTTGTTGTTGTTGTTGTTTATTTGACGTTGTTGTTGTTGTTTATTTGACGTTGTTGTTGTTGTTGTTTATTTGACATCGTTGTTGTTGTTGTTTATTTGACATTGTTGTTATTGACGGTGTTGTTGTTGTTTATTTGACGTTGTTGTTGTTGTTGTTTATTTGACGTTGTTGTTGTTGTTGTTGTTTATTAGACATTGTTGTTGTTGTTAACATAGTTGTTGTTGTTGTTGTTTATTTGACGTTGTTGTTGTTGTTGACATTGTTGTTGTTGTTGTTTATTTGTCGTTGTTGTTGTTGTTGACATAGTTGTTGTT
This sequence comes from Vicia faba, assembly GCA_948472305.1. Classification (NCBI taxonomy): domain Eukaryota; kingdom Viridiplantae; phylum Streptophyta; class Magnoliopsida; order Fabales; family Fabaceae; genus Vicia; species Vicia faba. The sequence goes on along the minus strand of OX451739.1, from coordinate 388,499,971 downwards.
GTTGTTGTTTATTTGACGTTGTTGTTGTTGTTGACGTTGTTGTTGTTGTTATTTATTTGACGTTGTTGTTGTTGTTGTTTATTTGACATTGTTGTTTTTGTTGACGTTGTTGTTGTTGTTGTTTATTTGACATTGTTATTGTTATTGTTGACGTTGTTGTTGTTGTTTATTTGACTTTGTTGTTGTTGTTGTTGTTTATTTGACGTTGTTGTTGTTGTTGACTTAGTTGTTGTTGTTGTTTATTTGACGTTATTGTTGTTGTTGTTGTTGACGTTGTTGGTTTTTATTTTACGTTGTTGTTGTTGTTGTTCTTTATTTGACGTTGTTATTGTTTATTTGACGTTGTTGTTGTTGTTTATTTAACGTTGTTGTTGACATTGTTGTTGTTGTTATTTTTTATTTGACGTTGTTGTTGTTGTTTATTTGACGTAGTTCTTGTTGTTGACGTTGTTGTTGTTGTTGTTGTTTATTAGACGTTTTTGTTGTTGATGTTGTTGTTGTTGTTGTTGTTTATTTGACATTGTTGTTGTTGTTGTTGTTTATTTGACGTTGTTGTTGTTGACGGTGTTGTTGTTGTTATTTATTTGACGTTGTTGTTGTTGTTGTTGTTGTTTATTTGATGTTGTTGTTATTGACGTTGTTGTTGTTGTTTATTTGACGTTGTTGTTGTTGTTGACATAGTTGTTGTTGTTGTTGTTGTTTATTTGACGTTTTTGTTGTTGTTGATGTTGTTGTTGTTTTTGTTGTTGTTTATTTGACGTTGTTGTAGTTGTTTAATTGACGTTGTTGTTGTTGTTGTTTATTTAACGTTGTTGTTGTTGTTGTTATTGTTGTTGTTGTTGTTTATTTGACGTTGTTGTTGTTGTTCTTTATTTGACGTTGTTGTTGTTTATTTGACGTTGTTGTTGTTGACGTTGTTGTTATTGTTGTTTATTTGACATTGTTGTTGTTGTTGTTATTGTTAATTTGACGTTGTTGTTGTTGTTGTTTATTTGGCATTGTTGTTGTTGTATTTGACGTTGTTGTTGTTTATTTGACGTTGTTGTTGTTGTTGACGTGGTTTTTTTGTTGTTTATTTGACGTTGTTGTTGTTGTTGTTTATTTGACGTTGTTGTTGTTGTTTATTTGACGTTGTTGTTGTTGTTGTTTATTTGACATTGTTGTTGTTGTTGTTTATTTGACATTGTTGTTATTGACGGTGTTGTTGTTGTTTATTTGACGTTGTTGTTGTTGTTGTTTATTTGACGTTGTTGTTGTTGTTGTTTATTAGACATTGTTGTTGTTGTTAACATAGTTGTTGTTGTTGTTGTTTATTTGACGTTGTTGTTGTTGTTGACGTTGTTGTTGTTGTTGTTGTTTATTTGCCGTTGTTGTTGTTGACATAGTTGTTGTTGTTGTTGTTTATTTGACGTTGTTATTGTTGTTGACGTTGTTGTTGTTGTTGTTTATTTGACGTTGTTGTTGTTGTTGTTTATTTGACATTGTTGTTTTTGTTGACGTTGTTGTTGTTGTTGTTTATTTGACATTGTTATTGTTATTGTTGACGTTGTTGTTGTTGTTTATTTGACTTTGTTGTTGTTGTTGTTGTTTATTTGACGTTGTTGTTGACTTTGTTGTTGTTGACTTAGTTGTTGTTGTTGTTTATTTGACGTTGTTGTTGTTGTTGTTTATTTGACATTGTTGTTGTTGTTGTTGTTGACGTTGTTGTTGTTTATTTGACGTTGTTGTTGTTGTTGTTGTTCTTTATTTGACGTTGTTATTGTTTATTTGACGTTGTTGTTGTTGTTTATTTAACGTTGTTGTTGACATTGTTGTTGTTGTTATTGTTTATTTGACGTTGTTGTTGTTGTTTTTTTGACGTAGTTCTTGTTGTTGACGTTGTTGTTGTTGTTGTTTATTTGACATTTTTGTTGTTGATGTTGTTGTTGTTGTTGTTTATTTGACATTGTTGTTGTTGTTGTTGTTTATTTGACGTTGTTGTTGTTGACGGTGTTGTTGTTGTTATTTATTTGACGTTGTTGTTGTTGTTGTTGTTGTTGTTTATTTGACGTTGTTGTTATTGACGTTGTTGTTGTTGTTTATTTGACGTTGTTGTTGTTGTTGACATAGTTGTTGTTGTTGTTGTTGTTTATTTGATGTTTTTGTTGATGTTGATGTTGTTGTTGTTTTCGTTGTTGTTTATTTGACGTTGTTGTAGTTGTTTAATTGACGTTGTTGTTGTTGTTGTTTATTTAACGTTGTTGTTGTTGTTGTTATTGTTGTTGTTGTTGTTTATTTGACGTTGTTGTTGTTGTTCTTTATTTGACGTTGTTGTCGTTGTTGTTGTTTATTTGACGTTGTTGTTGTTGACGTTGTTGTTGTTGTTGTTTATTTGACATTGTTGTTGTTGTTGTTGTTATTCTTAATTTGACGTTGTTGTTGTTGTTGTTGTTTATTTGGCGTTGTTGTTGTTGTATTTGACGTTGTTGTTGTTTATTTGACGTTGTTGTTGTTGTTGACGTGGTTTTTTTGTTGTTTATTTGACGTTGTTGTTGTTGTTGTTTATTTGACGTTGTCGTTGTTGTTTATTTGACGTTGTTGTTGTTGTTGTTTATTTGACATCGTTGTTGTTGTTGTTTATTTGACATTGTTGTTATTGACGGTGTTGTTGTTGTTTATTTGACGTTGTTGTTGTTGTTGTTTATTTGACGTTGTTGTTGTTGTTGTTTATTAGACATTGTTGTTGTTGTTAACATAGTTGTTGTTGTTGTTGTTTATTTGACGTTGTTGTTGTTGTTGACATTGTTGTTGTTGTTGTTTATTTGTCGTTGTTGTTGTTGTTGACATAGTTGTTGTTGTTGTTGTTTATTTGACGTTGTTGTTGTTGTTGACGTTGTTGTTGTTGTTGTTTATTTGACGTTGTTGTTGTTGTTGTTTATTTGACATTGTTGTTTTTGTTGACGTTGTTGTTGTTGTTGTTTATTTGACATTGTTATTGTTATTGTTGACGTTGTTGTTGTTGTTTATTTGACTTTGTTGTTGTTGTTGTTATTGTTTATTTGACGTTGTTGTTGTTGTTGACTTAGTTGTTGTTGTTGTTTATTTGACGTTATTGTTGTTGTTGTTTATTTGACGTAGTTCTTGTTGTTGACGTTGTTGTTGTTTATTTGACGTTTTTGTTGTTGTTGTTGTTGTTGTTGTTGTTGTTTATTTGACATTGTTGTTGTTGTTGTTGTTGTTTATTTGACGTTGTTGTTGTTGACGGTGTTGTTGTTGTTATTTATTTGACGTTGTTGTTGTTGTTGTTGTTGTTTATTTGACGTTGTTGTTGTTGACGTTGTTGTTGTTGTTGTTGTTTATTTGACGTTGTTGTTGTTGTTGACATAGTTGTTGTTGTTGTTGTTGTTTATTTGACGTTTTTGTTGTTGTTGATGTTGTTGTTGTTTTCGTTGTTGTTTATTTGACGTTGTTGTAGTTGTTTAATTGACGTTGTTGTTGTTGTTGTTTATTTAACGTTGTTGTTGTTGTTGTTATTGTTGTTGTTGTTGTTTATTTGACGTTGTTGTTGTTGTTCTTTATTTGACGTTGTTGTCATTGTTGTTGTTTATTTGACGTTGTTGTTGTTGACGTTGTTGTTATTGTTGTTTATTTGACATTGTTGTTGTTGTTGTTATTGTTAATTTGACGTTGTTGTTGTTGTTTATTTGGCGTTGTTGTTGTTGTATTTGACGTTGTTGTTGTTTATTTGACAATGTTGTTGTTGTTGACGTGGTTTTTTTGTTGTTTATTTGACGTTGTTGTTGTTGTTGTTGTTTATTTGACGTTGTTGTTATTGTTTATTTGACGTTGTTGTTGTTGTTTATTTGACATCGTTGTTGTTGTTGTTTATTTGACATTGTTGTTATTGACGGTGTTGTTGTTGTTTATTTGACGTTGTTGTTGTTGTTGTTTATTTGACGTTGTTATTGTTGTTGTTTATTAGACATTGTTGTTGTTGTTAACATAGTTGTTGTTGTTGTTGTTTATTTGACGTTGTTGTTGTTGTTGACGTTGTTGTTGTTGTTGACGTTGTTGTTGTTGTTGTTTATTTGCCATTGTTGTTGTTGTTGACATAGTTGTTGTTGTTGTTGTTGTTGTTGTTGTTGTTGACGTTGTTGTTGTTGTTGTTTATTTGACGTTGTTGTTTTTGTTGACGTTGTTATTGTTGTTGTTTATTTGACATTGTTGTTTTTGTTGACGTTGTTATTGTTGTTGTTTATTTGACATTGTTATTGTTGTTGTTGACGTTGTTGTTGTTTATTTGACGTTGTTGTTGTTGTTGACTTAGTTGTTGTTGTTGTTTATTTGACGTTGTTGTTGTTATTGTTTTTAACGGTGTTGTTTATTTGACGTTGTTGTTGTTTATTTGACGTTGTTGTTGTTGTTGACGTTGTTGTTGTTGTTGACGTTGTTGTTGTTGTTTATTTGACGTTGTTGTTGTTATTTATTTGACATTGTTGTTGTTGTTGACATTGTTGTTGTTGTTGTTGTTGTTGTTTATTTGACAATGTTGTTGTTGTTGTTGACGTTGTTGTTGTTGTTGTTTATTTGACATTGTTTTAGTATTGTTGTTTATTTGACATTGTTGTTGTTATTTATTTGACGTTGTTGTGGGTGACATTGTTGTTGTTGTTGTTGTTTATTTGACGTTGTTGTTGTTGTTAACGTTGTTGTTGTTGTTGTTTATTTGCCGTTGTTGTTGTTGTTGACATAGTTGTTGTTGTTGTTGTTGTTTATTTGACGTTGTTGTTGTTGTTGTTGACGTTGTTGTTGTTGTTGTTTATTTGACGTTGTTGTTGTTGTTGTTTATTTGACATTGTTGTTTTTGTTGACGTTGTTGTTGTTGTTGTTTATTTGACATTGTTATTGTTATTGTTGACGTTGTTGTTGTTTATTTGACTTTGTTGTTGTTGTTGTTGTTGTTTATTTGACATTGTTGTTGTTGTTGACTTAGTTGTTGTTGTTGTTTATTTGACGTTGTTGTTGTTGTTGTTGTTTATTTGACAATGTTGTTGTTGTTGTTGTTGTTGACGTTGTTGTTGTTTATTTGACGTTGTTGTTGTTGTTGTTCTTTATTTGACGTTGTTATTGTTTATTTGACGTTGTTGTTGTTGTTTATTTAACGTTGTTGTTGACATTGTTGTTGTTGTTATTGTTTATTTGACGTTGTTGTTGTTTATTTGACGTAGTTCTTGTTGTTGACGTTGTTGTTGTTGTTTATTTGATGTTTTTGTTGTTGATGTTGTTGTTGTTGTTTATTTGACATTGTTGTTGTTGTTGTTGTTTATTTGACATTGTTGTTGTTGACGGTGTTGTTGTTGTTATTTATTTGACGTTGTTGTTGTTGTTGTTGTTGTTTATTTGACGTTGTTGTTGTTGACGTTGTTGTTGTTGTTGTTGTTTATTTGACGTTGTTGTTGTTGTTGACATAGTTGTTATTGTTGTTGTTGTTGTTTATTTGACGTTTTTGTTGTTGTTGATGTTGTTGTTGTTGTTGTTTATTTGACGTTGTTGCTGTTGTTCTTTATTTGACGTTGTTGTCATTGTTGTTGTTTATTTGATGTTGTTGTTGTTGACGTTGTTGTTGTTGTTATTGTTTATTTGACATTGTTGTTGTTGTTGTTATTGTTAATTTGACGTTGTTGTTGTTGTTGTTTATTTGGCGTTGTTGTTGTTGTATTTGACGTTGTTGTTGTTTATTTGACATTGTTGTTGTTGTTGACGTGGTTTTTTTGTTGTTTATTTGACGTTGTTGTTGTAGTTGTTTATTTGACGTTGTTGTTGTTGTTTATTTGACGTTGTTGTTATTGTTGTTTATTTGACATCGTTGTTGTTGTTGTTTATTTGACATTGTTATTATTGACGGTGTTGTTGTTGTTTATTTGACGTTGTTGTTGTTGTTTATTTGACGTTGTTGTTGTTGTTGTTTATTAGACATTGTTGTTGTTGTTAACATAGTTGTTGTTGTTGTTGTTTATTTGACGTTGTTGTTGTTGTTTACGTTGTTGTTGTTGTTGACGTTGTTGTTGTTGTTTATTTGTCGTTGTTGTTGTTGTTGACATAGTTGTTGTTGTTGTTGTTTATTTGACGTTGTTGTTGTTGTTGACGTTGTTGTTGTTGTTGTTTATTTGACGTTGTTGTTGTTGTTGTTTATTTGACATTGTTGTTTTTGTTGACGTTGTTATTGTTGTTGTTTACTTGACATTGTTATTGTTGTTGTTGACTTTGTTGTTGTTATTTATTTGACTTTGTTGTTGTTGTTGTTGTTGTTGTTGTTTATTTGACGTTGTTGTTGTTGTTGACTTAGTTGTTGTTGTTCTTTATTTGACGTTGTTGTTGTTATTGTTTTTGACGGTGTTGTTTATTTGACGTTGTTGTTGTTGTTTATTTGACGTTGTTGTTGTTGTTGTTGACGTTGTTGTTGTTGTTGACGTTGTTGTTGTTGTTGTTTATTTGACATTGTTGTTGTTATTTATTTGACATTGTTGTTGTTGTTGACGTTGTTGTTGTTGTTGTTGTTGTTTATTTGACAATGTTGTTGTTGTTGTTGACGTTGTTGTTGTTGTTGTTGTTGTTGTTGTTTATTTGACAATGTTGTTGTTGTTGTTGACGTTGTTGTGGGTGACATTGTTGTTGTTGTTGTTGTTTATTTGACGTTGTTGTTGTTGTTTTTTATTTGACGTAGTTGTTGTTGTTGACATTGTTGTTATTGTTGTTGTTGTTGTTTATTTGACGTTTTTGTTGTTGTTGATGTTGTTGTTGTTGTTGTATATTTGACGTTGTTGTAGTTGTTATTGTTGTTGTTTATTTGACATTATTGTTGTTGCTGTTGTTTATTTGACGTTGTTGTTGTTTATTTGACGTTGTTGTTGCTTATTTGACGTTGTTGTTGTTCATGGTGTTGTTGTTGTTGTTGTTTATTTGACATTGTTGTTGTTCTTGTTATTGACGTTGTTGTTGTTTATTTGACGTTGTTGTTGTTGTTCTTTATTTGACGTTATTATTGTTTATTTGACGTTGTTGTTGTTTATTTAACGTTGTTGTTGTTGACATTGTTGTTGTTGTTATTGTTTATTTGACATTGTTGTTGTTGTTGTTTATTTGACGTTTTTGTTGTTGTTGATGTTGTTGTTGTTGTTGTTTATTTGACGTTGTTGTTGTTGTTTTTTATTTGACGTTGTTGTTGTTGACGGTGTTGTTGTTGTTATTTATTTGACGTTGTTGTTGTTGTTTATTTGATGTTGTTGTTGTTGACGTTGTTGTTGTTGTTGTTGTTGTTTATTTGACGTTGTTGTTGTTGTTGTTGACATAGTTGTTGTTGTTGTTGTTTATTTGACGTTTTTGTTGTTGTTGATGTTGTTGTTATTTTCGTTGTTGTTTATTTGACGTTGTTGTAGTTGTTTAATTGACGTGGTTGTTGTTGTTGTTGTTTATTTGACGTTGTTGTTGTTGTTGTTATTGTTGTTGTTGTTGTTTATTTGACGTTGTTGTTGTTGTTTATTTGACATTGTTGTTGTTGTTGACGGTGTTGTTGTTGTTGTTTATTTGACATTGTTGTTGTTGTTGTTGTTGTTGACGTTGTTGTTGTTGTTTATTTGACATTGTTGTTGTTGTTGTTTATTTGACGTTGTTGTTATTTATTTGACGTTGTTGTTGTTGTTTATTTGACGTTTTTGTTGACGTTGTTGTTGTTGTTATTGTTTATTTGACGTTGTTGTTGTTGTTTATTTGACGTAGTTGTTGTTGTTGATGTTGTTGTTGTTGTTTATTTGACGTTTTTGTTGTTGATGTTGTTGTTGTTTTCGTTGTTGTATATTTGACGTTGTTGTTGTTTAATTGACGTTGTTGTTGTTGTTGTTTATTTGACGTTGTTGTTGTTGTTGTTATTGTTGTTGTTGTTGTTTATTTGACGTTGTTGTTGTTGTTTAGTTGACGTTGTTGTTGTTTATTTGACGTTGTTGTTGTTGTTGACGTTGTTGTTGTTGCTTATTTGACGTTGTTGTTGTTGTTTATTTGACATTATTGTTGTTGTTGTTATTGTTTATTTGACGTTGTTGTTGTTGTTTTTTTTGGCATTGTTGTTGTTGTTGTTGACGTTGTTGTTGTTGTTGTTTATTTGACGTTGTTGTTATTGATGTTGTTTTTGTTGTTGTTTATTTGACGTTGTTGTTGTTGTTGTTGTTGTTTATTTGACGTTGTTGTAGTTGTTTAATTGACGTTGTTGTTGTTGTTGTTATTGTTTATTTGACGTTGTTGTTGTTGTTATTGTTGTTGTTGTTGTTTATTTGACGTTGTTGTTGTTGTTTATTTGACATTGTTGTTGTTGTTGACGGTGTTGTTGTTGTTGTTGTTTATTTGACATTGTTGTTGTTGTTGTTGACGTTATTGTTGTTGTTTATTTGACATTGTTGTTGTTGTTGTTGTTGTTGTTGTTGTTGTTTATTTGACATTGTTGTTGTTGTTGTTGTTGTTATTTGACGTTGTTGTTGTTGACGGTGTTGTTGTTGTTATTTATTTGACGTTGTTGTTGTTGTTGTTGTTGTTTATTTGACGTTGTTGTTGTTGACGTTGTTGTTGTTGTTGTTGTTTATTTGACGTTGTTGTTGTTGTTGACATAGTTGTTGTTGTTGTTGTTGTTTATTTGACGTTTTTGTTGTTGTTGATGTTGTTGTTGTTTTCGTTGTTGTTTATTTGACGTTGTTGTAGTTGTTTAATTGACGTTGTTGTTGTTGTTGTTTATTTAACGTTGTTGTTGTTGTTGTTATTGTTGTTGTTGTTGTTTATTTGACGTTGTTGTTGTTGTTCTTTATTTGACGTTGTTGTCATTGTTGTTGTTTATTTGACGTTGTTGTTGTTGACGTTGTTGTTATTGTTGTTTATTTGACATTGTTGTTGTTGTTGTTATTGTTAATTTGACGTTGTTGTTGTTGTTTATTTGGCGTTGTTGTTGTTGTATTTGACGTTGTTGTTGTTTATTTGACAATGTTGTTGTTGTTGACGTGGTTTTTTTGTTGTTTATTTGACGTTGTTGTTGTTGTTGTTGTTTATTTGACGTTGTTGTTATTGTTTATTTGACGTTGTTGTTGTTGTTTATTTGACATCGTTGTTGTTGTTGTTTATTTGACATTGTTGTTATTGACGGTGTTGTTGTTGTTTATTTGACGTTGTTGTTGTTGTTGTTTATTTGACGTTGTTATTGTTGTTGTTTATTAGACATTGTTGTTGTTGTTAACATAGTTGTTGTTGTTGTTGTTTATTTGACGTTGTTGTTGTTGTTGACGTTGTTGTTGTTGTTGACGTTATTGTTGTTGTTGTTTATTTGCCATTGTTGTTGTTGTTGACATAGTTGTTGTTGTTGTTGTTGTTGTTGTTGACGTTGTTGTTGTTGTTGTTTATTTGACGTTGTTGTTTTTGTTGACGTTGTTATTATTGTTGTTTATTTGACATTGTTGTTTTTGTTGACGTTGTTATTGTTGTTGTTTATTTGACATTGTTATTGTTGTTGTTGACGTTGTTGTTGTTTATTTGACGTTGTTGTTGTTGTTGACTTAGTTGTTGTTGTTGTTTATTTGACGTTGTTGTTGTTATTGTTTTTAACGGTGTTGTTTATTTGACGTTGTTGTTGTTTATTTGACGTTGTTGTTGTTGTTGACGTTGTTGTTGTTGTTGACGTTGTTGTTGTTGTTTATTTGACGTTGTTGTTGTTATTTATTTGACATTGTTGTTGTTGTTGACATTGTTGTTGTTGTTGTTGTTGTTGTTTATTTGACAATGTTGTTGTTGTTGTTGATGTTGTTGTTGTTGTTGTTTATTTGACATTGTTTTAGTATTGTTGTTTATTTGACATTGTTGTTGTTATTTATTTGACGTTGTTGTGGGTGACATTGTTGTTGTTGTTGTTGTTTATTTGACGTTGTTGTTGTTGTTGACGTTGTTGTTGTTGTTGTTTATTTGCCGTTGTTGTTGTTGTTGACATAGTTGTTGTTGTTGTTGTTGTTTATTTGACGTTGTTGTTGTTGTTGACGTTGTTGTTGTTGTTGTTTATTTGACGTTGTTGTTGTTGTTGTTTATTTGACATTGTTGTTTTTGTTGACGTTGTTGTTGTTGTTGTTTATTTGACATTGTTATTGTTATTGTTGACGTTGTTGTTGTTGTTTATTTGACTTTGTTGTTGTTGTTGTTGTTGTTGTTTATTTGACGTTGTTGTTGTTGTTGACTTAGTTGTTGTTGTTGTTTATTTGACGTTGTTGTTGTTGTTGTTGTTTATTTGACAATGTTGTTGTTGTTGTTGTTGTTGACGTTGTTGTTGTTTATTTGACGTTGTTGTTGTTGTTGTTCTTTATTTGACGTTGTTATTGTTTATTTGACGTTGTTGTTGTTGTTTATTTAACGTTGTTGTTGACATTGTTGTTGTTGTTATTGTTTATTTGACGTTGTTGTTGTTTATTTGACGTAGTTCTTGTTGTTGACGTTGTTGTTGTTGTTTATTTGACGTTTTTGTTGTTGATGTTGTTGTTGTTGTTGTTTATTTGACATTGTTGTTGTTGTTGTTGTTTATTTGACGTTGTTGTTGTTGACGGTGTTGTTGTTGTTATTTATTTGACGTTGTTGTTGTTGTTGTTGTTGTTGTTTATTTGACGTTGTTGTTGTTGACGTTGTTGTTGTTGTTGTTGTTTATTTGACGTTGTTGTTGTTGTTGACATAGTTGTTGTTGTTGTTGTTGTTTATTTGACGTTTTTGTTGTTGTTGATGTTGTTGTTGTTGTTGTTTATTTGACGTTGTTGCTGTTGTTCTTTATTTGACGTTGTTGTCATTGTTGTTGTTTATTTGATGTTGTTGTTGTTGACGTTGTTGTTGTTGTTGTTTATTTGACATTGTTGTTGTTGTTGTTATTGTTAATTTGACGTTGTTGTTGTTGTTTATTTGGCGTTGTTGTTGTTGTATTTGACGTTGTTGTTGTTTATTTGACATTGTTGTTGTTGTTGACGTGGTTTTTTTGTTGTTTATTTGACGTTGTTGTTGTAGTTGTTTATTTGACGTTGTTGTTGTTGTTTATTTGACGTTGTTGTTGTTGTTGTTTATTTGACATCGTTGTTGTTGTTGTTTATTTGACATTGTTATTATTGACGGTGTTGTTGTTGTTTATTTGACGTTGTTGTTGTTGTTTATTTGACGTTGTTGTTGTTGTTGTTTATTAGACATTGTTGTTGTTGTTAACATAGTTGTTGTTGTTGTTGTTTATTTGACGTTGTTGTTGTTGTTTACGTTGTTGTTGTTGTTGACGTTGTTGTTGTTGTTTATTTGTCGTTGTTGTTGTTGTTGACATAGTTGTTGTTGTTGTTGTTTATTTGACGTTGTTGTTGTTGTTGACGTTGTTGTTGTTGTTGTTTATTTGACGTTGTTGTTGTTGTTGTTTATTTGACATTGTTGTTTTTGTTGACGTTGTTATTGTTGTTGTTTACTTGACATTGTTATTGTTGTTGTTGACTTTGTTGTTGTTGTTTATTTGACTTTGTTGTTGTTGTTGTTGTTGTTGTTGTTGTTTATTTGACGTTGTTGTTGTTGTTGACTTAGTTGTTGTTGTTCTTTATTTGACGTTGTTGTTGTTATTGTTTTTGACGGTGTTGTTTATTTGACGTTGTTGTTGTTGTTTATTTGACGTTGTTGTTGTTGTTGTTGACGTTGTTGTTGTTGTTGACGTTGTTGTTGTTGTTGTTGTTTATTTGACGTTGTTGTTGTTATTTATTTGACATTGTTGTTGTTGTTGACGTTGTTGTTGTTGTTGTTGTTGTTGTTTATTTGACAATGTTGTTGTTGTTGTTGACGTTGTTGTTGTTGTTGTTGTTTATTTGACATTGTTTTAGTATTGTTGTTTATTTGACATTGTTGTTGTTATTTATTTGACGTTGTTGTGGGTGACATTGTTGTTGTTGTTGTTGTTTATTTGACGTTGTTGTTGTTGTTTTTTATTTGACGTAGTTGTTGTTGTTGACATTGTTGTTATTGTTGTTGTTGTTGTTTATTTGACGTTTTTGTTGTTGTTGATGTTGTTGTTGTTGTTGTATATTTGACGTTGTTGTAGTTGTTATTGTTGTTGTTTATTTGACATTATTGTTGTTGCTGTTGTTTATTTGACGTTGTTGTTGTTTATTTGACGTTGTTGTTGCTTATTTGACGTTGTTGTTGTTCATGGTGTTGTTGTTGTTGTTGTTTATTTGACATTGTTGTTGTTCTTGTTATTGACGTTGTTGTTGTTTATTTGACGTTGTTGTTGTTGTTCTTTATTTGACGTTATTATTGTTTATTTGACGTTGTTGTTGTTTATTTAACGTTGTTGTTGTTGACATTGTTGTTGTTGTTATTGTTTATTTGACATTGTTGTTGTTGTTGTTTATTTGACGTTTTTGTTGTTGTTGATGTTGTTGTTGTTGTTGTTTATTTGACGTTGTTGTTGTTGTTTTTTATTTGACGTTGTTGTTGTTGACGGTGTTGTTGTTGTTATTTATTTGACGTTGTTGTTGTTGTTTATTTGATGTTGTTGTTGTTGACGTTGTTGTTGTTGTTGTTGTTGTTTATTTGACGTTGTTGTTGTTGTTGTTGACATAGTTGTTGTTGTTGTTGTTTATTTGACGTTTTTGTTGTTGTTGATGTTGTTGTTATTTTCGTTGTTGTTTATTTGACGTTGTTGTAGTTGTTTAATTGACGTGGTTGTTGTTGTTGTTGTTTATTTGACGTTGTTGTTGTTGTTGTTATTGTTGTTGTTGTTGTTTATTTGACGTTGTTGTTGTTGTTTATTTGACATTGTTGTTGTTGTTGACGGTGTTGTTGTTGTTGTTTATTTGACATTGTTGTTGTTGTTGTTGTTGTTGACGTTGTTGTTGTTGTTTATTTGACATTGTTGTTGTTGTTGTTTATTTGACGTTGTTGTTGTTTATTTGACGTTGTTGTTGTTGTTTATTTGACGTTTTTGTTGACGTTGTTGTTGTTGTTGTTATTGTTTATTTGACGTTGTTGTTGTTGTTTATTTGACGTAGTTGTTGTTGTTGATGTTGTTGTTGTTGTTTATTTGACGTTTTTGTTGTTGATGTTGTTGTTGTTTTCGTTGTTGTATATTTGACGTTGTTGTTGTTGTTTAATTGACGTTGTTGTTGTTGTTGTTTATTTGACGTTGTTGTTGTTGTTGTTATTGTTGTTGTTGTTGTTTATTTGACGTTGTTGTTGTTGTTTAGTTGACGTTGTTGTTGTTTATTTGACGTTGTTGTTGTTGTTGACGTTGTTGTTGTTGCTTATTTGACGTTGTTGTTGTTGTTTATTTGACATTATTGTTGTTGTTGTTATTGTTTATTTGACGTTGTTGTTGTTGTTTTTTTTGGCATTGTTGTTGTTGTTGTTGACGTTGTTGTTGTTGTTGTTTATTTAACGTTGTTGTTATTGATGTTGTTTTTGTTGTTGTTTATTTGACGTTGTTGTTGTTGTTGTTGTTGTTTATTTGACGTTGTTGTAGTTGTTTAATTGACGTTGTTGTTGTTGTTGTTATTGTTTATTTGACGTTGTTGTTGTTGTTGTTATTGTTGTTGTTGTTGTTTATTTGACGTTGTTGTTGTTGTTTATTTGACATTGTTGTTGTTGTTGACGGTGTTGTTGTTGTTGTTGTTTATTTGACATTGTTGTTGTTGTTGTTGACGTTATTGTTGTTGTTTATTTGACATTGTTGTTGTTGTTGTTTATTTGACGTTGTTGTTCTTGTTTATTTGACGTTTTTGTTGACGTTGTTGTTGTTGTTATTGTTTATTTGACGTTGTTGTTGTTGTTTATTTGACGTAGTTGTTGTTGTTGATGTTGTTGGTGTTGTTTATTTGACGTTTTTGTTGTTGATGTTATTGTTGTTTTCGTTGTTGTTTATTTGACGTTGTTGTAGTTGTTTAATTGACGTTGTTGTTGTTGTTGTTTATTTGACGTTGTTGTTGTTGTTGTTGTTATTATTGTTGTTGTTGTTTATTTGACGTTGTTGTTGTTGTTGTTTATTTGACGCTGTTGTTGTTGTTGTTGTTTATTTGACGTTGTTGTTGTTGTTGACGTTGTTGTTGTTGTTAATTTGACGTTGTTGTTGTTGTTTATTTGACATTGTTGTTGTTGTTGTTATTGTTTATTTGACGTTGTTGTTGTTGTTTTTTTTGGCATTGTTGTTGTTGTTGTTGACGTTGTTGTTGTTGTTGTTTATTTGACGTTGTTGTTATTGATGTTGTTTTTGTTGTTGTTTATTTGACGTTGTTGTTGTTGTTGTTGTTGTTGTTTATTTGACGTTGTTGTTGTTGTTGTTGTTGACGTTGTTGTTGTTGTTTATTTGACATTGTTGTTGTTGTTGTTTATTTGACGTTGTTGTTGTTTATTTGACGTTGTTGTTGTTTATTTGACGTTTTTGTTGACGTTGTTGTTGTTGTTGTTATTGTTTATTTGACGTTGTTGTTGTTGTTTATTTGACGTAGTTGTTGTTGTTGATGTTGTTGTTGTTGTTTATTTGACGTTTTTGTTGTTGATGTTGTTGTTGTTTTCGTTGTTGTTTATTTGACGTTGTTGTAGTTGTTTAATTGACGTTGTTGTTGTTGTTGTTTATTTGACGTTGTTGTTGTTGTTGTTGTTATTGTTGTTGTTGTTGTTTATTTGACGTTGTTGTTGTTGTTTATTTGACGTTGTTGTTGTTGTTGTTGTTGTTTATTTGACGTTGTTGTTGTTGTTGACGTTGTTGTTGTTGTTGTTTATTTGACGTTGTTGTTGTTGATTATTTGACATTATTGTTGTTGTTGTTATTGTTTATTTGACGTTGTTGTTGTTGTTTTTTTTGGCATTGTTGTTGTTGTTGTTGACGTTGTTGTTGTTGTTGTTTATTTGACGTTGTTGTTATTGATGTTGTTTTTGTTGTTGTTTATTTGACGTTGTTGTTGTTGTTGTTGTTGTTGTTTATTTGATGTTGTTGTAGTTGTTTAATTGACGTTGTTGTTGTTGTTGTTGTTGTTGTTTATTTGACGTTGTTGTTGTTGTTATTGTTATTGTTGTTGTTTATTTGACGTTGTTGTTGTTGTTTATTTGACATTGTTGTTGTTATTGACGGTGTTGTTGTTGTTGTTTATTTGACATTGTTGTTGTTGTTGTTGACGTTGTTGTTGTTGTTTATTTGACATTGTTGTTGTTGTTGTTTATTTGACGTTGTTGTTGTTTATTTGACGTTGTTGTTGTTGTTTATTTGACGTTTTTGTTGACGTTGTTGTTGTTATTGTTATTGTTTATTTGACGTTGTTGTTGTTGTTTATTTGACGTAGTTGTTGTTGTTGATGTTGTTGTTGTTGTTTATTTGACGTTTTTGTTGTTGATGTTGTTGTTGTTTTTGTTGTTGTTTATTTGACGTTGTTGTAGTTGTTTAATTGACGTTGTTGTTGTTGTTGTTTATTTGACGTTGTTGTTGTTGTTGTTATTGTTGTTGTTGTTGTTTATTTGACGTTGTTGTTGTTGTTTATTTGACGTTGTTGTTGTTGTTGTTGTTTATTTGTTGTTGTTGTTGTTGTTGACGTTGTTGTTGTTGTTTATTTGACGTTGTTGTTGTTGTTTATTTGACATTGTTGTTGTTGTTGTTATTGTTTATTTGACGTTGTTGTTGTTGTTTTTTTTGGCATTGTTGTTGTTGTTGTTGTTGACGTTGTTGTTGTTGTTGTTTATTTGACGTTGTTGTTATTGATGTTGTTTTTGTTGTTGTTTATTTGACGTTGTTGTTGTTGTTGTTGTTTATTTGACGTTGTTGTTGTTGTTGTTTATTTGACATTGTTCTTGTTGTTGTATTTGACGTTGTTGTTGTTTATTTGACGTTGTTGTTGTTGTTGACGTTGTTTTTCTTGTTGTTTATTTGACGTTGTTGTTGTTGTTGTTGTTTATTTGACGTTGTTGTTGTTGTTTATTTGACGTTGTTGTTGTTGTTGTTGTTGTTTATTTGACATTGTTGTTGTTGTTGTTTATTTGACATTGTTGTTATTGACGATGTTGTTGTTGTTTATTTGACGTTGTTGTTGTTGTTGTTTATTTGACGTTGTTGTTGTTGTTGTTTATTAGACATTGTTGTTGTTGTTAACATAGTTGTTGTTGTTGTTGTTTATTTGACGTTGTTGTTGTTGTTGACGTTGTTGTTGTTGTTGTTTATTTGCCGTTGTTGTTGTTGACATAGTTGTTGTTGTTGTTGTTTATTTGACGTTGTTGTTGTTGTTGACGTTGTTGTTGTTGTTGTTGTTTATTTGACATTGTTGTTTTTGTTGACGTTGTTGTGGTTGTTTATTTGACATTGTTATTGTTGTTGTTGACGTTGTTGTTGTTGTTTATTTGACTTTGTTGTTGTTGTTGTTGTTGTTTATTTGTCGTTGTTGTTGTTGTTGACTTAGTTGTTGTTGTTGTTTATTTGACGTTGTTGTTGTTGTTGTTGACGGTGTTGTTTATTTGACGTTGTTGTTGTTGTTTATTTGACGTTGTTGTTGTTGTTGATGTTGTTGTTGTTGTTGACGTTGTCTATTTGACGTTGTTGTTGTTGTTGTTGTTGTTGTTGTTTATTTGACATCGTTGTTGTTATTTATTTGACATTGTTGTTGTTGTTGACGTTGTTGTTGTTGTTGTTGTTTATTTGACATTGTTGTTGTTGTTGTTGACGTTGTTGTTGTTGTTGTTGTTGTTGTTGTTTATTTGACATTGTTTTAGTATTGTTGTTTATTTGACATTGTTGTTGTTATTTATTTAACGTTGTTGTGGGTGACATTGTTGTAGTTGTTGTTTATTTGACATTGTTGTTATTGTTGTTTATTTGACGTAGTTGTTATTGTTGACGTTATTGTTGTTGTTGTTTATTTGACGTTTTTGTTGTTGTTGTTGTTGTTGTATATTTGACGTTGTTGTAGTTGTTATTGTTGTTGTTTATTTGACATTATTGTTGTTGTTGTTGTTGTTTATTTGACGTTGTTGTTGTTTATTTGACGTTGTTGTTGTTGTTTATTTGACGTTGTTGTTGTTGTTTATTTGACGTTGTTGTTGTTGTTTATTTAACGTTGTTGTTGACATTGGTGTTGTTGTTATTGTTTATTTGACGTTGTTGTTGTTGTTTATTTGACGTAGTTGTTGTTGTTGACGTTGTTGTTGTTGTTGTTTATTTGACGTTTTTGTTGTTGATGTTGTTGTTGTTGTTGTTTATTTGACATTGTTGTTGTTGTTGTTTATTTGACGTTGTTGTTGTTGACGGTGTTGTTGTTGTTATTTATTTGACGTTGTTGTTGTTGTTGTTGTTGTTGTTGTTGTTGTTTATTTGACGTTGTTGTTGTTGACGTTCTTGTTGTTGTTGTTGTTGTTTATTTGACGTTGTTGTTGTTGTTGACATAGTTGTTGTTGTTGTTGTTGTTTATTTGACGTTTTTGTTGTTGTTGATGTTGTTGTTGTTTTCGTTGTTGTTTATTTGACGTTGTTGTAGTTGTTTAATTGACGTTGTTGTTGTTGTTGTTGTTGTTTATTTAACGTTGTTGTTGTTGTTGTTATTGTTGTTGTTGTTGTTTATTTGACGTTGTGGTTGTTGTTCTTTATTTGATGTTGTTGTCGTTGTTGTTGTTTATTTGACGTTGTTGTTGTTGACGTTGTTGTTGTTGTTGTTTATTTGACATTGTTGTTATTGTTGTTATTGTTAATTTGACGTTGTTGTTGTTGTTGTTTATTTGGCGTTGTTGTTGTTGTATTTGACGTTGTTGTTGTTTATTTGACGTTGTTGTTGTTGTTGTTGACGTGGTTTTTTTGTTGTTTATTTGACGTTGTTGTTGTTGTTGTTTATTTGACGTTTTTGTTGTTGTTTATTTGACATCGTTGTTGTTGTTGTTTATTTGACATTGTTGTTATTGACGGTGTTGTTGTTGTTTATTTGACGTTGTTGTTGTTGTTGTTTATTTGACGTTGTTGTTGTTGTTGTTTATTAGACATTGTTGTTGTTGTTAACATAGTTGTTGTTGTTGTTGTTGTTTATTTGACGTTGTTGTTATTGACGTTGTTGTTGTTGTTGACGTTGTTGTTGTTGTTTATTTGCCGTTGTTGTTGTTGTTGACATAGTTGTTGTTGTTGTTGCTTATTTGACGTTGTTGTTGTTGTTGACGTTGTTGTTGTTGTTGTTGTTTATTTGACGTTGTTGTTGTTGTTTATTTGACATTGTTGTTTTTGTTGACGTTGTTGTTGTTGTTGTTTATTTGACATTGTTATTGTTGTTGTTGACGTTGTTGTTGTTGTATATTTGACTTTGTTGTTGTTATTTATTTGACGTTGTTGTTGTTGTTGACTTAGTTGTTGTTGTTGTTTATTTGACGTTGTTATTGTTGTTGTTTTTGACAGTGTTGTTTATTTGACGTTGTTGTTGTTGTTTATTTGACGTTGTTGTTGTTGTTGACGTTGTTGTTGTTGTTTATTTGACGTTGTTGTTGTTATTTATTTGACATTGTTGTTGTTGTTGACGTTGTTGTTGTTGTTGTTGTTGTTTATTTGACATTGTTGTTGTTGTTGTTGTTGACGTTGTTGTTGTTGTTGTTGTTGTTTATTTGACATTGTTGTTGTTGTTGTTGTTGACGTTGTTGTTGTTGTTGTTGTTGTTTATTTGACATTGTTTTAGTATTGTTGTTTATTTGACATTGTTGTTGTTATTTATTTGACGTTGTTGTTGTTGACATAGTTGTTGTTGTTGTTGTTTATTTGACGTTGTTGTTATCGTTGACGTTGTTGTTGTTGTTGTTGTTGTTTATTTGGCATTGTTGTTTTTGTTGATGTTGTTGTTGTAGTTGTTTATTTGACATTGTTATTGTTGTTGTTGACGTTGTTGTTGTTGTTTATTTGACTTTGTTGTTGTTGTTGTTGTTGTTGTTTATTTGACGTTGTTGTTGTTGTTGACTTAGTTGTTGTTGTTGTTTATTTGACGTTGTTGTTGTTGTTGTTGTTGTTGACGGTGTTGTTTGTTTGACGTTGTAGTTGTTGTTTATTTGACGTTGTTGTTGTTGTTGACGTTGTTGTTGTTGTTGACGTTGTTGTTGTTATTTATTTGACATCGTTGTTGTTATTTATTTGACATTGTTGTTGTTGTTGACGTTGTTGTTGTTGTTGTTGTTTATTTGACATTGTTGTTGTTGTTGTTGACGTTGTTGTTGTTGTTGTTGTTGTTTATTTGACATTGTTTTAGTATTGTTGTTTATTTGACATTGTTGTTGTTATTTATTTAACGTTGTTGTGGGTGACATTGTTGTAGTTGTTGTTTATTTGACGTTGTTGTTGTTGTTGTTTATTTGACGTAGTTGTTGTTGTTGACGTTGTTGTTGTTGTTGTTGTTTATTTGACGTTTTTGTTGTTGTTGTTGTTGTTGTTGTATATTTGACGTTGTTGTAGTTGTTATTGTTGTTGTTTATTTGACATTATTGTTGTTGTTGTTGTTGTTTATTTGACGTTGTTGTTGTTGTTTATTTGACGTTGTTGTTGTTTATTTGACGTTGTTGTTGTTCACGGTGTTGTTGTTGTTGTTGTTTATTTGACATTGTTGTTGTTCTTGTTATTGACGTTGTTGTTGTTTATTTGACGTTGTTGTTGTTGTTCTTTATTTGACGTTGTTATTGTTTATTTGACGTTGTTGTTGTTGTTTATTTAACGTTGTTGTTGCTATTGTTTATTTGACATTGTTGTTGTTGTTGTTGTTTATTTGACGTTTTTGTTGTTGTTGATGTTGTTGTTGTTGTTGTTTATTTGACGTTGTTGTTGTTGTTGTTTATTTGACGTTGTTGTTGTTGACGGTGTTGTTGTTGTTATTTATTTGACGTTGTTGTTGTTGTTGTTGTTTATTTGATGTTGTTGTTGTTGACGTTGTTGTTGTTGTTGTTTATTTGACGTTGTTGTTGTTGTTGACATAGTTGTTGTTGTTGTTGTTTATTTGACGTTTTTGTTGTTGTTGATGTTGTTGTTGTTTTCGTTGTTGTTTATTTGACGTTGTTGTAGTTGTTTAATTGACGTTGTTGTTGTTGTTTATTTGACGTTGTTGTTGTTGTTGTTATTGTTGTTGTTGTTGTTTATTTGACGTTGTTGTTGTTGTTTATTTGACATTGTTGTTGTTGTTGACGGTGTTGTTGTTGTTGTTTATTTGACATTGTTGTTGTTGTTGACGTTGTTGTTGTTGTTTATTTGACATTGTTATTGTTGTTGTTTATTTGACGTTGTTGTTGTTTATTTGACGTTGTTGTTGTTGTTTATTTGACGTTTTTGTTGACGTTGTTGTTGTTGTTGTTGTTATTGTTTATTTGACGTTGTTGTTGTTGTTTATTTGACGTAGTTGTTGTCGTTGATGTTGTTGTTGTTGTTGTTTATTTGACGTTTTTGTTGTTGATGTTGTTGTTTTCGTTGTTGTTTATTTGACGTTGTTGTAGTTGTTTAATTGACGTTGTTGTTGTTGTTGTTTATTTGACGTTGTTGTTGTTGTTATTGTTGTTGTTGTTGTTGTTTATTTGACGTTGTTGTTGTTGTTTATTTGACGCTTTTGTTGTTGTTGTTGTTTATTTGACGTTGTTGTTGTTGTTGTTGACGTTGTTGTTGTCGTTTATTTGACATTGTTGTTGTTGTTTATTTGACATTGTTGTTGTTGTTGTTATTGTTTATTTCACGTTGTTGTTGTTGTTTTTTCGGCATTGTTGTTGTTGTTGACGTTGTTGTTGTTGATGTTGTTTTTGTTGTTGTTTATTTGACGTTGTTGTTGTTATTGTTGTTTATTTGACGTTGTTATTGTTGTTTATTTGACGTTGTTGTTTAATTGACATTGTTGTTGTTAACGGTGTTGTTGTTGTTGTTTATTTGACGTTGTTGCTGTTGTTGTTTATTTGACGTTGTTGTTGTTGACGTTGTTGTTGTTGTTGTTTATTTGACGTTGTTGTTGTTGACATAGTTGTTATTGTTGTTGTTTATTTGACGTTGTTGTTGTTGTTGACGTTGTTGTTGTTGTTGTTGTTGTTTATTTGACGTTGTTGTTGTAGTTGACATAGTTGTTGTTGTTGTTGTTTATTTGACGTTGTTGTTGTTGACGTTGTTGTTGTTGTTGTTTATTTGACGTTGTTGTTGTTGTTTATTTGACATTGTTGTTGTTGTTGACGTTGTTGTTGTTGTTGTTTATTTGACATTGTTGTTGTTGTTGTTGTTGATGTTGTTGTTGTTGTTGTTTATTTGACTTTGTTGTTGTTGTTGTTTATTTGACGTTGTTGTTGTTGTTGACTTAGTTGTTGTTGTTGTTTATTTGATGTTGTTGTTGTTGTTGACGTTGTTGTTTATTTGACGTTGTTGTTGTTGTTGACGTTGTTGTTGTTGTTTATTTGACGTAGTTGTTGTTGTTGACGTTGTTGTTGTTGTTGTTTATTTGACGTTTTTGTTGTTGATGTTGTTGTTGTTGTTGTTGTTTATTTGACATTGTTGTTGTTGTTGTTATTTATTTGACGTTGTTGTTATTAACGGTGTTGTTGTTGTTATTTCTTTGACGTTGTTGTTGTTGTTGTTATTGTTGACGTTGTTGTTGTTGTTGTTGTTTATTTGACGTTGTTGTTGTTGTTGACATAGTTGTTGTTGTTGTTGTTGTTTATTTGACGTTTTTGTTGTTGTTGATGTTGTTGTTGTTTTCGTTGTTGTTTATTTGACGTTGTTGTAGTTGTTTAATTGACGTTGTTGTTGTTTATTTAACGTTGTTGTTGTTGTTGTTATTGTTGTTGTTGTTGTTTATTTGACGTTGTTGTTGTTGTTCTTTATTTGACGTTGTTGTCGTTGTTGTTGTTTATTTGACGTTGTTGTTGTTGACGTTGTTGTTGTTGTTTATTTGACATTGTTGTTGTTGTTGTTATTGTTAATTTGACGTTGTTGTTGTTGTTGTTGTTTATTTGGCGTTGTTGTTGTTGTATTTGACGTTGTTGTTGTTTATTTGACGTTGTTGTTGTTGTTGACGTTGTTTTTCTTGTTGTTTATTTGACGTTGTTGTTGTTGTTGTTTATTTGACGTTGTTGTTGTTGTTTATTTGACGTTGTTGTTGTTGTTGTTTATTTGACATTGTTGTTGTTGTTTATTTGACATTGTTGTTATTGACGGTGTTGTTGTTGTTTATTTGACGTTGTTGTTGTTGTTGTTTATTTGACGTTGTTGTTGTTGTTGTTTATTAGACTTTGTTGTTGTTGTTAACATAGTTGTTGTTGTTGTTTATTAGACATTGTTGTTGTTGTTGACATAGTTGTTGTTGTTGTTTATTTGACGTTGTTGTTGGTGTTGACGTTGTTGTTGTTGTTGTTTATTTGACGTTGTTGTTGTTGTTTATTTGACATTGTTGTTTTTGTTGACGTTGTTGTTGTTGTTGTTGTTTATTTGACATTGTTATTGTTGTTGTTGACGTTGTTGTTGTTGTTGTTTATTTGACTTTGTTGTTGTTGTTGTTGTTGTTTATTTGACATTGTTGTTGTTGTTGACTTAGTTGTTGTTGTTGTTTATTTGACGTTGTTGTTGTTGTTGTTGACGGTGTTGTTTATTTGACGTTGTTGTTGTTTATTTGACGTTGTTGTTGTTGTTGACGTTGTTGTTGTTGTTGACGTTGTTGTTGTTGTTTATTTGACGTTGTTGTTGTTATTTATTTGACATTGTTGTTGTTGTTGACGTTGTTGTTGTTGTTGTTGTTTATTTGACATTGTTGTTGTTGTTGTTGACGTTGTTGTTGTTGTTGTTGTTTATTTGACATTGTTTTAGTATTGTTGTTTATTTGACATTGTTGTTGTTATTTATTTGACGTTGTTGTGGGTGACATTGTTGTTGTTGTTGTTTATTTGACGCTGTTGTTCTTGTTTATTTGACGTAGTTGTTGTTGTTGACGTTGTTGTTGTTGTTGTTGTTGTTGTTTATTTAACGTTGTTATTGTTTATTTGACGTTGTTGTTGTTGTTTATTTAACGTTGTTGTTGTTGACATTGTTGTTGTTGTTATTGTTTATTTGACATTGTTGTTGTTGTTGTTTATTTGACGTTTTTGTTGTTGTTGATGTTGTTGTTGTTGTTGTTTATTTGACGTTGTTGTTGTTGTTGTTTATTTGACGTTGTTGTTGTTGACGGTGTTGTTGTTGTTATTTATTTGACGTTGTTGTTGTTGTTGTTTATTTGATGTTGTTGTTGTTGACGTTGTTGTTGTTGTTGTTTATTTGATGTTGTTGTTGTTGTTGACATAGTTGTTGTTGTTGTTGTTTATTTGACGTTTTTGTTGTTGTTGATGTTGTTGTTATTTTCATTGTTGTTTATTTGACGTTGTTGTAGTTGTTTAATTGACGTTGTTGTTGTTGTTGTTGTTTATTTGACGTTGTTGTTGTTGTTGTAATTGTTGTTGTTGTTGTTTATTTGACGTTGTTGTTGTTGTTTATTTGACATTGTTGTTGTTGTTGACGGTGTTGTTGTTGTTGTTTATTTGACATTGTTGTTGTTGTTGTTGACGTTGTTGTTGTTGTTTATTTGACTTTGTTGTTGTTGTTGTTGTTGTTGTTGTTTATTTGACGTTGTTGTTGTTGTTGACTTAGTTGTTGTTGTTGTTTATTTGACGTTGTTGTTGTTGTTGTTGTTGACGGTGTTGTTTGTTTGACGTTGTAGTTGTTGTTTATTTGACGTTGTTGTTGTTGTTGACGTTGTTGTTGTTGTTGTTGTTGACGTTGTTGTTGTTATTTATTTGACATCGTTGTTGTTATTTATTTGACATTGTTGTTGTTGTTGTTGACGTTGTTGTTGTTGTTGTTGTTGTTTATTTGACATTGTTGTTGTTGTTGTTGACGTTGTTGTTGATGTTGTTGTTGTTTATTTGACATTGTTTTAGTATTGTTGTTTATTTGACATTGTTGTTGTTATTTATTTAACGTTGTTGTGGGTGACATTGTTGTAGTTGTTGTTTATTTGACGTTGTTGTTGTTGTTGTTTATTTGACGTAGTTGTTGTTGTTGACGTTGTTCTTGGTGTTGTTGTTATTTATTTGACGTTTTTGTTGTTGTTGTTGTTGTATATTTGACGTTGTTGTAGTTGTTATTGTTGTTGTTTATTTGACATTATTGTTGTTGTTGTTGTTGTTTATTTGATGTTGTTGTTGTTGTTTATTTGACGTTGTTGTTGTTTATTTGACGTTGTTGTTGTTCACGGTGTTGTTGTTGTTGTTGTTTATTTGACATTGTAGTTGTTCTTGTTATTGACGTTGTTGTTGTTTATTTGACGTTGTTGTTGTTGTTCTTTATTTGACGTTGTTATTGTTTATTTGACGTTGTTGTTGTTGTTGTTTATTTAACGTTGTTGTTGTTGACATTGTTGTTGTTGCTATTGTTTATTTGACATTGTTGTTGTTGTTGTTGTTTATTTGACGTTTTTGTTGTTGTTGATGTTGTTGTTGTTGTTGTTTATTTGACGTTGTTGTTGTTGTTGTTTATTTGACGTTGTTGTTGTTGACGGTGTTGTTGTTGTTATTTATTTGACGTTGTTGTTGTTGTTGTTGTTTATTTGATGTTGTTGTTGTTGACGTTGTTGTTGTTGTTGTTTATTTGACGTTGTTGTTGTTGTTGTTGACATAGTTGTTGTTGTTGTTGTTTATTTGACGTTTTTGTTGTTGTTGATGTTGTTGTTGTTTTCGTTGTTGTTTATTTGACGTTGTTGTAGTTGTTTAATTGACGTTGTTGTTGTTGTTTATTTGACGTTGTTGTTGTTGTTATTGTTGTTGTTGTTGTTTATTTGACGTTGTTGTTGTTGTTTATTTGACATTGTTGTTGTTGTTGACGGTGTTGTTGTTGTTGTTTATTTGACATTGTTGTTGTTGTTGACGTTGTTGTTGTTGTTTATTTGACATTGTTATTGTTGTTGTTTATTTGACGTTGTTGTTGTTTATTTGACGTTGTTGTTGTTGTTTATTTGACGTTTTTGTTGACGTTGTTGTTGTTGTTGTTGTTATTGTTTATTTGACGTTGTTGTTGTTGTTTATTTGACGTAGTTGTTGTCGTTGATGTTGTTGTTGTTGTTTATTTGACGTTTTTGTTGTTGATGTTGTTATTTTCGTTGTTGTTTATTTGACGTTGTTGTAGTTGTTTAATTGACGTTGTTGTTGTTGTTGTTTATTTGACGTTGTTGTTGTTGTTATTGTTGTTGTTGTTGTTTATATGACGTTGTTGTTGTTGTTTATTTGACGCTGTTGTTGTTGTTGTTGTTTATTTGACGTTGTTGTTGTTGTTGACGTTGTTGTTGTCGTTTATTTGACATTGTTGTTGTTGTTTATTTGACATTGTTGTTGTTGTTGTTATTGTTTATTTCACGTTGTTGTTGTTGTTTTTTCGGCATTGTTGTTGTTGTTGACGTTGTTGTTATTGATGTTGTTTTTGTTGTTGTTTATTTGACGTTGTTGTTGTTATTGTTGTTTATTTGACGTTGTTGTTGTTGTTGTTATTTATTTGACGTTGTTGTTGTTGTTTATTTGACGTTGATGTTGTTGTTGTTTAATTGACATTGTTGTTGTTAACGGTGTTGTTGTTGTTGTTTATTTGACGTTGTTGCTGTTGTTGTTTATTTGACGTTGTTGTTGTTGACGTTGTTGTTGTTGTTGTTTATTTGACGTTGTTGTTGTTGACATAGTTGTTATTGTTGTTGTTTATTTGACGTTGTTGTTGTTGTTGACGTTGTTGTTGTTGTTGTTGTTGTTTATTTGACGTTGTTGTTGTAGTTGACATAGTTGTTGTTGTTGTTGTTTATTTGACGTTGTTGTTGTTGACGTTGTTGTTGTTGTTGTTTATTTGACGTTGTTGTTGTTGTTTATTTGACATTGTTGTTGTTGTTGACGTTGTTGTTGTTGTTGTTTATTTGACATTGTTGTTGTTGTCGTTGACGTTGTTGTTGTTGTTGTTTATTTGACTTTGTTGTTGTTGTTGTTTATTTGACGTTGTTGTTGTTGTTGACTTAGTTGTTGTTGTTGTTTATTTGATGTTGTTGTTGTTGTTGACGTTGTTGTTTATTTGACGTTGTTGTTGTTGTTGACGTTGTTGTTGTTGTTTATTTGACGTAGTTGTTGTTGTTGACGTTGTTGTTGTTGTTGTTTATTTGACGTTTTTGTTGTTGATGTTGTTGTTGTTGTTGTTATTTATTTGACATTGTTGTTGTTGTTGTTATTTATTTGACGTTGTTGTTATTAACGGTGTTGTTGTTGTTATTTATTTGACGTTGTTGTTGTTGTTGTTGTTGACGTTGTTGTTGTTGTTGTTTATTTGACGTTGTTGTTGTTGTTGACATAGTTGTTGTTGTTGTTGTTGTTGTTTATTTGACGTTTTTGTTGTTGTTGATGTTGTTGTTGTTTTCGTTGTTGTTTATTTGACGTTGTTGTAGTTGTTTAATTGACGTTGTTGTTGTTGTTGTTGTTTATTTAACGTTGTTGTTGTTGTTGTTATTGTTGTTGTTGTTGTTTATTTGACGTTGTTGTTGTTGTTCTTTATTTGACGTTGTTGTCGTTGTTGTTGTTTATTTGACGTTGTTGTTGTTGACGTTGTTGTTGTTGTTGTTTCTTTGACATTGTTGTTGTTGTTGTTATTGTTAATTTGACGTTGTTGTTGTTGTTGTTGTTTATTTGGCGTTGTTGTTGTTGTATTTGACGTTGTTGTTGTTTATTTGACGTTGTTGTTGTTGTTGACGTTGTTTTTCTTGTTGTTTATTTGACGTTGTTGTTGTTGTTGTTTATTTGACGTTGTTGTTGTTGTTTATTTGACGTTGTTGTTGTTGTTGATTATTTGACATTGTTGTTGTTGTTTATTTGACATTGTTGTTATTGACGGTGTTGTTGTTGTTTATTTGACGTTTTTGTTGTTGTTGTTTATTTGACGTTGTTGTTGTTGTTGTTTATTAGACATTGTTGTTGTTGTTAACATAGTTGTTGTTGTTAACATAGTTGTTGTTGTTGTTGTTTATTTGATGTTGTTGTTGTTGTTGACGTTGTTGTTGTTGTTGTTTATTTGCCGTTGTTGTTATTGTTGACATAGTTGTTGTTGTTGTTTATTTGACGTTGTTGTTGGTGTTGACGTTGTTGTTGTTGTTGTTTATTTGACGTTGTTGTTGTTGTTTATTTGACATTGTTGTTTTTTTTGACGTTGTTGTTGTTGTTGTTGTTGTTTATTTGACATTGTTATTGTTGTTGTTGACGTTGTTGTTGTTGACGTTGTTGTTGTTGTTTATTTGACTTTGTTGTTGTTGTTTATTTGACATTGTTGTTGTTGTTGACTTAGTTGTTGTTGTTGTTTATTTGACGTTGTTGTTGTTGTTGTTGACGGTGTTGTTTATTTGACGTTGTTGTTGTTGTTTATTTGACGTTGTTGTTGTTGTTGACGTTGTTGTTGTTGTTGACGTTGTTGTTGTTGTTTATTTGACGTTGTTGTTGTTATTTATTTGACATTGTTGTTGTTGTTGACGTTGTTGTTGTTGTTGTTGTTGTTTATTTGACATTGTTTTAGTATTGTTGTTTATTTGACATTGTTGTTGTTATTTATTTGACGTTGTTGTGGGTGACATTGTTGTTGTTGTTGTTTATTTGACGCTGTTGTTGTTGTTTATTTGACGTAGTTGTTGTTGTTGACGTTGTTGTTGTTGTTGTTGTTGTTGTTGTTGTTTATTTAACGTTGTTATTGTTTATTTGACGTTGTTGTTGTTGTTTATTTAACGTTGTTGTTGTTGACATTGTTGTTGTTGTTATTGTTTATTTGACATTGTTGTTGTTGTTGTTGTTGTTTATTTGACGTTTTTGTTGTTGTTGATGTTGTTGTTGTTGTTGTTTATTTGACGTTGTTGTTGTTGTTGTTTATTTGACGTTGTTGTTGTTGACGGTGTTGTTGTTGTTATTTATTTGACGTTGTTGTTGTTGTTGTTTATTTGATGTTGTTGTTGTTGACGTTGTTGTTGTTGTTGTTTATTTGATGTTGTTGTTGTTGTTGACATAGTTGTTGTTGTTGTTGTTTATTTGACGTTTTTGTTGTTGTTGATGTTGTTGTTATTTTCGTTGTTGTTTATTTGACGTTGTTGTAGTTGTTTAATTGACGTTGTTGTTGTTGTTGTTGTTTATTTGACGTTGTTGTTGTTGTTGTTATTGTTGTTGTTGTTGTTTATTTGACGTTGTTGTTGTTGTTTATTTGACATTGTTGTTGTTGTTGACGGTGTTGTTGTTGTTGTTTATTTGACATTGTTGTTGTTGTTGTTGACGTTGTTGTTGTTGTTTATTTGACACTGTTGTTGTTGTTGTTTATTTGACGTTGTTGTTGTTTATTTGACGTTGTTGTTGTTGTTTATTTGACGTTTTTGTTGACGTTGTTGTTGTTGTTGTTGTTATTGTTTATTTGACGTGGTTGTTGTTGTTTATTTGACGTAGTTGTTGTTGTTGATGTTGTTGTTGTTGTTTATTTGACGTTTTTGTTGTTTATGTTATTGTTGTTTTCGTTGTTGTTTATTTGACGTTGTTGTAGTTGTTTAATTGACGTTGTTGTTGTTGTTGTTTATTTGACGTTGTTGTTGTTGTTGTTATTGTTGTTGTTGTTGTTTATTTGACGTTGTTGTTGTTGTTTATTTGACGCTGTTGTTGTTGTTGTTGTTATTTATTTGACGTTGTTGTTGTTGTTGACGTTGTTGTTGTTGTTGTTTATTTGACGTTGTTGTTGTTGTTTATTTGACATTGTTGTTGTTGTTGTTAGTGTTTATTTGACGTTGTTGTTGTTGTTGTTTTTTTTGGCATTGTTGTTGTTGTTGTTGACGTTGTTGTTGTTGTTGTTTATTTGACGTTGTTGTTATTGATGTTGTTTTTGTTGTTGTTTATTTGACGTTGTTGTTGTTGTTGTTTATTTGACGTTGTTGTCGTTGTTGTTTATTTGACGTTGTTGTTGTTGTTGTTTATTTGACGTTGTTGTTGTTGTTGTTGTTTATTTGACATTGTTGTTGTTAATGGTGTTGTTGTTGTTGTTTATTTGACGTTGTTGTTGTTGACGTTGTTGTTGTTGTTTATTTGACGTTGTTGTTGTTGACATATTTGTTATTGTTGTTGTTTATTTGACGTTGTTGTTGTTGACGTTGTTGTTGTTGTTGTTGTTGTTTATTTGACGTTGTTGTTGTAGTTGACATAGTTGTTGTTGTTGTTGTTTATTTGACGTTGTGGTTGTTGTTGACGTTGTTGTTGTTGTTGTTGTTTATTTGACGTTGTTGTTGTTTATTTGACATTGTTGTTGTTGTTGACGTTGTTGTTGTTGTTGTTTTTTGACATTGTTGTTGTTGTTGTTGTTGACGTTGTTGTTGTTGTTGTTTATTTGACTTTGTTGTTGTTGTTGTTTATTTGACGTTGTTGTTATTGTTGTTGACTTAGTTGTTGTTGTTGTTTATTTGACATTGTTGTTGTTGTTGACGTTGTTGTTTATTTGACGTTGTTGTTGTTGTTTATTTGACGTTGTTGTTGTTGTTGACGTTGTTGTTGTTGTTTATTTGACGTTGTTGTTGTTATTTATTTGACATTGTTGTTGTTGTTGACGTTGTTGTTGTTGTTGTTGTTGTTGTTTATTTGACATTGTTGTTGTTGTTGTTGACGTTGTTGTTGTTGTTGTTGTTTATTTGACGTTGTTTTAGTATTGTTGTTAATTTGACATTGTTGTTGTTATTTATTTGACGTTGTTGTGGGTGACATTGTTGTTGTTGTTTATTTGACGTTGTTGTTGTTGTTTATTTGACGTAGTTGTTGTTGTTGACGTTGTTGTTGTTGTTGTTGTTTATTTGACGTTTTTGTTGTTTTTGATGTTGTTGTTGTATAATTGACGTTGTTGTAGTTGTTATTGTTGTTGTTGTTTATTTGACATTGTTGTTGTTGTTGTTTATTTGACGTTGTTGTTATTGTTTATTTGACGTTGTTGTTGTTGTTGTTTATTTGACGTTGTTGTTATTGACGGTGTTGTTGTTGTTGTTGTTTATTTGACATTGTTGTTGTTGTTGTTTATTTGACGTTGTTGTTGTTTATTTGACGTTGTTGTTGTTGTTTATTTGACGTTTTTGTTGACGTTGTTGTTGTTGTTATTGTTTATTTGACGTGGTTGTTGTTGTTTATTTGACGTAGTTGTTGTTGTTGATGTTGTTGTTGTTGTTTATTTGACGTTTTTGTTGTTTATGTTATTGTTGTTTTCGTTGTTGTTTATTTGACGTTGTTGTAGTTGTTTAATTGACGTTGTTGTTGTTGTTGTTGTTTATTTGACGTTTGTGATCGGTGGATCTGGAACTGACTGTTTAACGCTGGTTCGCGAAATGTCGCGGAAGCAAGAGTCGCCACCGTCTTTTATTTTCTCCAAAGGGAAAGGACAAAAGCACAGAAAAATTCCTTAAAGAGATTGCTCTCGGTTCGGGAGGTAGATTATAGAAAGGGAAGGTGTTAGCACCCTTTCTATCCATGGTTATCCATGGGCTCTTAGATACTTGCTCACTTGTGTTTTCAAAAATGGTTTGTTTGCTTTTCAACTATGGGTTTTAAAAAGTTTCTTTGAAAATTCCAGTTCGACTCTTGTATCGGTCCTCAAGAGTGTTTGAAAAATTGCTTTCGAAAGCTTTTTGAAAAGGTGTCGGTGTGAAAAGTATTCTTGAATTTGTTTTGAATTTAGAGCAAGTATTAAGAGTCGTCTACCTACCCTAAGGAATTCGTCTGTGTAGATGTCCTTTAAAGTAGTGTCATCCCACCATTGAGAGGTAGGTAGCACCACCATTGGAGGTGTTCGGGTCAATTCGAGGTTCGGGGCATGGTGATCACCAGAGCAATGGGAAGACACCTTAGAAGCTACCCTCATGCCAGGTTCCCGGATCATGAGGACTTACTAAGACATCCTCTACTCGACGATCACCTTTCGAGGCAAGGCAACAGTGAGGCGTACCCTAGGGGTGGTGTGTGATTTGTGTGTCTTTTCAGATATTTTTGTCTTATTCATGTCAAGGTGATCTATGCGTTTGTTTTTATTTTATCATTCATTCTTGCATGCATTTATTAACAGTTAAAAAGATGCAGAAATTAAAAGTTCTAAACTATTACAAAGGCGCGGGTCCACATCGCCAAATTTAATCCAGGACCCGATTTGACAGAAAATAAAGAAGTAAAGTGCGAGAAATAAAATGTCCGAGTTTACAAGGCTTTGGGAGAATTACATTAATATTATAAGAAATAAAATAAAATGCGCGAATTGGAATTAAAATTGGAAGCGAGGGCGTTGGACCCTTTTTAATGAAATTAAATTAAATGATTATTTATTGAAATAAAAGAAGTGTTTTTTAGGTTTTTTGTATTTATGAAATAAGAAAATTAAAATTAAAATTAAAAGAAACCCTAATTCTAAGTTATTTTTAATTATTTGAGAAAAATGTTAAAGTTTAACTTAATTTACTAAAGAATTTATGTACATGTTTATTTACAAAATAAATTAGTAGTTAATAATAATAATAATGATGAGAAAATTATTTATTAAAAAAAATGATGAAAAAGTTAAACCCTAATTTCTACATATTTAATTTATTAAGAAAAATATTAAAGTTTTGAAACCTAAATTAATCTAATTAATTGTTTAAAGTTTATTTACAAAAATAATAATAGTAAAATTAATATTAATAAAATAAACATTTTTTTTTATTTTTCTGTATTTTATATTTATTATGAAAATTATTTTATAGAATTAAAAGAAAAAAATAAAAAAAACAATTAAAAGAATAAAAAGGAAAAACAAATAAAAATTAAAAATTGAGCAAACCATAGGGGGTGTCTGGCCCAAGGGGAGGTTTTTTGAAGTATTGACTCCTGAGTACCGTGGTCTGCATTCTTTGGCCATTGGATTGAGTTTCATGCATAAGTTGTTCTACTTTGGCCATTTGGCTTTTGGCTTTTGGCTTTTGACCATTTGTGTTCTGGCTTCAACGTTCCTTTAATGTCTGGCTTAATGTCTGCCTCGCCATGTATTGGTGTCATGCATAAGTTTTTCTAGTCTGGCCATTTGGCTTTTGGATTTTGGCCATTTGGCTTTTGGCCTCAACGTTCCTTAATGAACCTGCCTGGGATCCTGTCTAAATCTGCAGTGTTGAACCTCATGAACACATTAAATAAAATCATAAAAATTCAAATAAAACCAACATATGAAGAAATTTAATGTTTAGGCACAATATGACATGTATGAATGATTATACCCTTTTGATCATGGAGATCAAATCAACCTTACACTTATGGAAAAGTAGTGACATGAATGCTTTTATGCCTTACTGGAAAATTAGGATCATGGAGATCAAGCCAGCCTTATCCTTACTGAAGAAGTAGTGAGGTATTGGTTTATAACTGTGATGACTTTGTTTGTAGTGAGAGAGGGATTTGTAATAAGGATTTCAAGGTTTTAGGGTTCTTGAAAGAGTTTGATATTCCAACAGTGTTGTGGCAAGGTTTTTTCTCTCTTTTTCTCTTCTCTTTTTTTTCTTCTTTTTTTCTCCTCCTTTTTTGTGTGAAAAGAAGGTGATTATATAATGGAAATTAGGGTAAAGCAAATGGGCTTTGAATGTGCAATTGGGCCTCCAATATTCACTTGAATTCGTCACTTTCCAGGCTAAATCGCAGGGACTTAAGTGCATTTTTTGAAGTTGAAATGTGAAAACAAAATGTAGCCGGCATCGAGAACTAACTCCTGTCCGAAAATCGACTCAATCGGATAAACGGTGAATTAGTTATGAATTTTTGAAGTTTCAGCTCAGATAAACTTATTTTGGGCTCCAGTGTCGACTCTGACACGTTCTTCAATAAAAAACTGGTATTGATCGGTGCATAATTTGGTCTCGACTTGTGAAGCAAAGTTGTAGATCTATGAGTTAGTGACCTTGTATAAAAATATGAGCCCAATCCGATAAAAATTGACCGAGTTATGAATTTTCGAAGTTTCGGCCCAGATGAAATAATATTCAGCATTCAGGATTTTCAGCGTGTCACGCACTCTGAGCAAAAAACGAAGGCCTTTTGAATACCGTTTGAACTCAATTCCTTCTGTGAAAATGTAGTCAACTCAATTTGTGAAATTTTGGCGCCGGAACCAGCTC
Source organism: Vicia faba (assembly GCA_948472305.1). NCBI lineage: Eukaryota > Viridiplantae > Streptophyta > Magnoliopsida > Fabales > Fabaceae > Vicia > Vicia faba. Next base: position 388,466,799 of record OX451739.1, on the reverse strand, counting down.
GATACGATGAAAATCGACCAAGTTATGATTTTTTGAACATGACGCAAATAAACTTCTGTCACAAATTTTCTGCACGAAAATACCTGATAAATCCACATTTTTGAAGACCTTCTGATCGAAATTGGCTTCCAGCCGTGAGAGATGAAAACGTAGATGATGTCAAGACGGAATTTTGGCCACCGGAACGGGTTCAAAACGAGTCACGATCTTCAAGTTATGAATTTTTTAGCGCGTAAAAACTGCACTTTCAGCACACTTTTTCACTATATTTCTTCAAGAAAACTCACACATTCAGATACCTTCTTTAAAGAATTGACTCTTGAGCCGAACCTGAGTTTGAGAATACGTTATCAGAGATATCTTGGCGAAAGAACACCTGAATATAACGCGCCGGGTTGGACTTGTGAATTTTCTTGAAATGTTTTGAGAAATATGGGAGGGCAAATTTTGGGGTACAACAGTTGCCCCTGTTCAATCTTCTTAGACCTGAGGATGCAGATTGGCTGACGTGCCTTTTGTAATCCGAAGGTGGAAGATGATTGAACACTAGAGTGCCCAGAAATTTGCGCTCACATGTTAGCAGTGTGATGGGGGAATGGGCTTATAGATGCCATTTGGAGATTGCTGGATAGGATGATGGGCTTATAGATGCCATCTGGATATTGATCGCGTAGGAGATTCCTTAGCGGGAACCTGCATACCTGCAAAAGAACAAATGAGTACCTGACACGTTGCATGAGCTGGTTTTCAGATGCTTGGTATAGATGTGTCCTGACTGGTTACAGGAGCTGAGTCTGGAGCTCCAAACGGTGATGAATGAACCAGGGATGGTTACTGCCTTAGCATGAATGGTAAGAGAATCTTGGACGATTACTACCCCAACAGGAACGCTGAGAGAATCTTGGGTGTCTTCTACTGGGATAAGAATCAGGGAGATATTAGGGTCGATCTGACTGAACCAGAGAAGGCCTTTGACTGGATAAGAATCAGGAAAATCTTAGGGTCGATTTAACTGAACCGGACAAGGTCTTGGAATATCTTCAACTGGATAAGCATCAGGGAGATCTTAGGGTCGATCTGACTGAACCAGAGAAGGCCTTTGACTGGATAAGCATCAGGAAAATCTTAGGGTCGATTTAACTGAACCGGACAAGGTCTTGGAATATCTTCAACTTGATAAGCATCAGGGAGATCTTAGGGTCGATCTGACTGAACCAGAGAAGGCCTTTGACTGGATAAGCATCAGGAAAATCTTAGGGTCGATTTAACTGAACCGGACAAGGTCTTGGAATATCTTCAACTGGATAAGCATCAGGGAGATCTTAGGGTCGATCTGACTGAACCAGAGAAGGCCTTTGACTGGATAAGCATCAGAAAAATCTTAGGGTCGATTTAACTGAACCGGACAAGGTCTTGGAATATCTTCAACTGGATAAGCATCAGGGAGATCTTAGGGTCGATCTGACTGAACCAGAGAAGGCCTTTGTCTGGATAAGCATCAGGAAAATCTTAGGGTCGATTTAACTGAACCGGACAAGGTCTTGGAATATCTTCAACTGGATAAGCATCAGGGAGATCTTAGGGTCGATCTGACTGAACCAGAGAAGGCCTTTGACTGGATAAGCATCAGGAAAATCTTAGGGTCGATTTAACTGAACCGGACAAGGTCTTGGAATATCTTCAACTGGATAAGCATCAGGGAGATCTTAGGGTCGATCTGACTAAACCAGAGAAGGCCTTTGACTGGATAAGCATCAGGAAAATCTTAGGGTCGATTTAACTGAACCGGACAAGGTCTTGGAATATCTTCAACTGGATAAGCATCAGGGAGATCTTAGGGTCGATCTGACTGAACCAGAGAAGGCCTTTGACTGGATAAGCATCAGGAAAATCTTAGGGTCGATTTAACTGAACCGGACAAGGTCTTGGAATATCTTCAACTGGATAAGCATCAGGGAGATCTTAGGGTCGATCTGACTGAACCAGAGAAGGCCTTTGACTGGATAAGCATCAGGAAAATCTTAGGGTCGATTTAACTGAACCGGTCTAGGTCTTGAAATATGGTTGAGAATTTCAACTGCATCTTTCCTGAAAGGTAAAGGTCAGTCATATGCAATGCATGATATGGATCAAGCAATGATGTTCTAAATATAAATGAGACTTGTATGATATGATGTGTCTATGCATGTTATAATGATGTATGTGATGTTTTATGTATGTTTTTGTCTAGGAAAGTGAATCCTTGACGGGTGCCGGGAAGTCGTATCCTGGGCTGATGTTGAAGAATAGATTTTGCTTTCGCTGGGGATGATAGCTGCAAGAATACCGGTAGGAGAAGATGACTCCATTGCAGAATAAACTTGGCAAATGGAGGATTCTGCGGGGAGAAAAGATACTCTAGCGACCATGATGGGAAGCAATACTCTGTGGGAAGAGGGATGCCTTGCTGAGTGTTGATAGTAGTAATTTGCTGGCGATATCCTTGTTGTACTGAAAGTGTTGATAGACTTCGCTGGGGTAAGAAGACTCTGTCGATGACGATCTTTCCATGGCTTTTGGCTGAGGATAACCCAGTTATATCCGATTAAGGAAATAACTCTTTAAACAAAGCCGGACGACGCGTTCGTGCTTTCGGGAGGATAAGCTTCCAGAATCTACTGGGGATAAGCTTACTACTTGGGGATATGAATTCCAACTTTCCTGGGGAAACTGGATTGGACTCTTTTGGGGGGTTTTGGAACTGCGGGGGAGTGATTCCTTTGAATGTTGGTATACCGCCGGGGAACAATCTTTAGACCAAGACTACCGGAGATGCTTGTTAAGAATATATGTATTGCTGCTGGGGGATGTTGGGATCTGCTGGAGGATACCCAATTTCCTTGAGATTTGATAACTCTGCCTGGAGAAGAATGCACTGTTTTGCTGAATCACTCTCTGGGGAATTAATATGTACTGGTTATATTCTTTAGCTGAACCTACCTTGGTACCTTGGAGAACAGAACAATTAGATTGCTTTTAGACAACTCCTTATTGCCCCTGTTTCTATGGGGGAGGCACCTGTGGGATGCTGATAGTCGTTGATGGGCCAACCTTCTTCTGGTAGGCAGGTGACGAGATGCCGGGACATAGTCGTACGCTTTTGATCCCTAACTTTTGCCTGGACCGCCCTTTCGGGTTTTCAGTCCACCGGGATACCCATTTTTGCCCAAGCCGCCTTTTCAGGTTTTCGACTTGTCGGGTGTACAGATTTTTTTCATTTCATCCCTTCATTTTGCCCGAACCCTTTTGGTTCGCCGGGAAGCCCTTATTTTTGCCTAGGTGTGTCAACCTAGAGGGTCTTTGATTTTGCGTAGTATTTTTCGACTATGTCCACGCTCTTAGAATGCAGGTAGGTGCCCCTGGCTGCTTGTGTTGCCATATTACCAGGAGGTGTCTGATCGTGCAAGATTCGTTGCTGGAGTGCCCCAAGTGATTCAGGCAGAGATTTGCCCCAGGCTTTTTGGCCTTTGAGAGATTCTCCGAATCTTGACTTAACTGCCCCAGATGATGGACAATAGTCATGCCATGCCCCTTGATTGGAAGTGCTTTTGTTCACTAGGTATTCATCGTGCGAATTCCCCTGTTGTTCAAACAAAAAGTCATATGCAAACAAAGTTATGTTAAAAATGCAAAACCTATGTTTGTCTTGAAGATTTTGAAAATGCATTCTTTTTTCATAAAACAAATGAATGTTTGTAAAACGTGATGTCAACTCGTTATTTTACCGCAAGCCTTAAGGAGTCAGGATACCTTTCGTAACAGTATGCTTTCGAACTAACCCATGCTTCAGCTAGGACTTTTAAGGGTTGTAACGTGGCTTGGTTCACGGTTTAAGAAACAAAGGATAAAGGCTCAAATTTTATTTGTACCCACCCGCTCTTCGTGATGTTCTCCAAACCTAAACTCAGTTGATCATACGTTAGACCTTGTTTGAGTCTTTGCTCTGATTTTCCGGTGATGATTCGGATGTTGATAACTTATTTTGAATAGGCAGTCATTTTTTGTTGAGGGTTTGTAGGACCTCTTTCTTCTTTCTTTTATTATTATCCCTATTTTTTTTTGCCTGAACTGTTTCTTTTTGTGATTACAGTCAGCGGGATGTCCCAGTTTTGTAAGTCTCCTTCATAGGTTTTGACTTAATGGGTTTTTATTTTGAGAAGTAATGACTGCCTTTCTTTATTGATTATTTAGGACCATCACTGTCTTTCTTTGTTTTGTAAGGACCTCTTTGGTGCCATTCGTTATGCACTTGGATCAACTGAGAGACTACCCTACCCCAGGTTATGATAAAGGGTTTTAATTCTCGAAAAGAAAAACTCCTACTTCTTTGGCTCAGAGGGGTTGACGAGGGATTATCTTCCTTATAACTCCAGTGTTTAGGATTTGAAACAATGCCTGTACCTCATCAGCGGGATCTGTTCAAAAGCATACTATAATGATCGCGGTATCGTTTTCGTCATCCTCCCTCAAGAGGCTTAGAATTATTAATTGAGAGTTGATCATCAGGAAAAAATATGAAAATAATTTGCATTTAGTGAATACGAATATATTGTTTTAGAACAGACATATGCGATGCATTAATGAAATAACAATGTTTAACATGAGTAAATGTTTGAACAAAAGAGAATTGCAACTTGAACATTCGAATGAACAAAAATTTCTCAATCCTAGTCGTGTTTTGGCAAGGGAGCAGTGATCACGTGGGGAGTCTTGGGTACTTTAAACTGAATCTCTCCAGCGTCGATCATGTCTTGGATCTTATTTTTCAATCTCCAACAATCATTTGTAGTATGCCCCGGGCTGTCAGAGTGATAAGCGCAGCGGGCGTTGGGGGTTATACTTCGGTGACGTTGTATTTTGGTTCTTCGGAGCTTCTTTTAGAGTTACCAGCTTGGTCTCCAGCAACTGTAGCAATATCTGGGATAAGGTCATGCTGAGCCGAGTGAACTGCCTTCTCTCGCTCTTTTGTTGGTTGTGATGTTGAATTTGGGATACTGGAGCCATTTGAGGAGCTCTCCCCTTACCTCCTTATCTCAAAGGTGGTTGAACGATGACTGGCTTTTTACCCTTAGACTTTTGCCCCAGTTGGTTACCCTGAAGCAATTGGTTGATGAGAAACCAGAGCGCATCTTGTCTTTGAGCTAACTCCTGGATGGCAGTCACCTGCCCCAGCATCTGGACCCTCAATGCATCCACCTCAGCTTGTAGGTGTTTCAGCCTTTCATCCTCAGCACTGTTTCTGACAAAGGTCTCCATGAGAAGTGTCCTTAGCTCTTCCTGCCCCTTGTATAGGTTCAGGAGGATTTCCCTGAACTGAGTCTCTTGAGCGTGAAGGTTCTGGTTAACTGGTTGGGAGGCCATTGCTGAAATAAACAGCGAGAAAGGTAAGTGACCTGCAACAAAGATACCTGTTATGTAATGATGTGTATGACATGCATGCAATGTTTTCAAGGACCTCGCGGGGTAAACAAGAAATTTGTTAGAGCTGGGATCCGGTAGCTTGATTGAAGGAACTTCATATTTGTTGAGAGTCCTTTTTCAAGGGTCAAAGGCTCACCATATCGAGTGGGTCATAGCCCCTGACTTTGGTCATCATGTCTGGTTTTGATTTCCAAACAACCTTGGTTAGGGAACCTTCTTCAGGAGTCAGAGCTCACCATATCAAGTGGGTCATAGCCCCTGACAACTCTGGCTAGAGGAAAATAAATCCTCTTTGCCCCTTGCTGGGATAGTTGATTCACCGTGACCTGCATCACAAGCCCTTGAGATCCTTGAAATAGGTTAGGATGTATGCAATGGTATGATGTCATGCTATGCATGGGGTGATGTATGTAACCCTGTTATGAGTCCAAATTAAGGACTGCAAACTAAAACCTGCAAGAAACTCAAGTAAACCTGTCATGAGTCCCATTTAAGGACTATAGGCAAAACCTGCAAGAAACTTAGTACCCTGTTGTTATGAGTCCCAATTAAGGACTATAAACAAAACCTGCAAGAAACTTAGTAAACCCTGTTATGAGTCCCAATTAAGGACTATAAACAAAACCTGCAAGTAGTTCATGTGTCAGATAACAAGCATGCAAGTAGTCAAGTACGAAGGCACACAAGTCACACAAGAGAAGCCCTTAGAGTTTAGGCCAGCATGAGGTCTAGGTATTACCCTCTTGAAGTTGGTGGGCTCAACCTGTCCTATCAGAAGTAACCGGGTTCTAAGGGTCCCAATATCACTGGATTGCTTTCATTGTTCATCGTTTCGATTTAGCCACTAAACTGGCGACCGAAATATTCCAGGAAAGCAACCCTCAATCGAGTGTAGTATCGAGTATCAACCAACCTCGGACTGCACCAAAGTCAGTTATCTCACTACCCTAAAGAGGCCAAGATAGTTCAATTAAGGTTCCTAAGGTCTGTTGATGCTTCACGACACCACGCGGAGGCCCCGTACTCTCCTTGACTGAACTCAAGGGTTACCGGTACACACCAAAGTGCCACATCAACGTAGCAGACTGTTTCAACCATGTCGGTATACCCCGCACAGTTCCCTCACAGCCTTGTTGCTACTTTCTAAGAAGGTATCCCCAGATCCGGGTTAGGATCTATAGAACTCCCAAGACAGTCCCACAATAATAAAGCAAGCAAGTCAATACAATTGAAAACACAATTATGAACTACCCTAAGGTACACCTCACTTTAAAAATAATCCCCAGCAGAGTCGCCAGTTCTGTGATCGGTGGATCTGGAACTGACTGTTTAACGCTGGTTCGCAAAATGTCGCGGAAGCAAGAGTCGCCACCGTCTTTTATTTTCTCCAAAGGGAAAGGACAAAAGCACAGAAAAATTCCTTAAAGAGATTGCTCTCGGTTCGGGAGGTAGATTATAGAAAGGGAAGGTGTTAGCACCCTTTCTATCCATGGTTATCCATGGGCTCTTAGATACTTGCTCACTTGTGTTTTCAAAAATGGTTTGTTTGCTTTTCAACTGTGGGTTTTAAAAAGTTTCTTTGAAAATTCCAGTTCGACTCTTGTATCGGTCCTCAAGAGTGTTTGAAAAATTGCTTTCGAAAGCTTTTTGAAAAGGTGTCGGTGTGAAAAGTATTCTTGAATTTGTTTTGAATTTAGAGCAAGTATTAAGAGTCGTCTACCTACCCTAAGGAATTCGTCTGTGTAGATGTCCTTTAAAGTAGTGTCATCCCACCATTGAGAGGTAGGTAGCACCACCATTGGAGGTGTTCGGGTCAATTCGAGGTTCGGGGCATGGTGATCACCAGAGCAATGGGAAGACACCTTAGAAGCTACCCTCATGCCAGGTTCCCGGATCATGAGGACTTACTAAGACATCCTCTACTCGACGATCACCTTTCGAGGCAAGGCAACAGTGAGGCGTACCCTAGGGGTGGTGTGTGATTTGTGTGTCTTTTCAGATATTTTTGTCTTATTCATGTCAAGGTGATCTATGCGTTTGTTTTTATTTTATCATTCATTCTTGCATGCATTTATTAACAGTTAAAAAGATGCAGAAATTAAAAGTTCTAAACTATTACAAAGGCGCGGGTCCACATCGCCAAATTTAATCCAGGACCCGATTTGACAGAAAATAAAGAAGTAAAGTGCGAGAAATAAAATGTCCGAGTTTACAAGGCTTTGGGAGAATTACATTAATATTATAAGAAATAAAATAAAATGCGCGAATTGGAATTAAAATTGGAAGCGAGGGCGTTGGACCCTTTTTAATGAAATTAAATTAAATGATTATTTATTGAAATAAAAGAAGTGTTTTTTAGGTTTTTTGTATTTATGAAATAAGAAAATTAAAATTAAAATTAAAAGAAACCCTAATTCTAAGTTATTTTTAATTATTTGAGAAAAATGTTAAAGTTTAACTTAATTTACTAAAGAATTTATGTACATGTTTATTTACAAAATAAATTAGTAGTTAATAATAATAATAATGATGAGAAAATTATTTATTAAAAAAAATGATGAAAAAGTTAAACCCTAATTTCTACATATTTAATTTATTAAGAAAAATATTAAAGTTTTGAAACCTAAATTAATCTAATTAATTGTTTAAAGTTTATTTACAAAAATAATAATAGTAAAATTAATATTAATAAAATAAACATTTTTTTTGATTTTTCTGTATTTTATATTTATTATGAAAATTATTTTATGGAATTAAAAGAAAACAATAAAAAAACAATTAAAAGAATAAAAAGGAAAAACAAATAAAAATTAAAAATTGAGCAAACCATAGGGGGTGTCTGGCCCAAGGGGAGGTTTTTTGAAGTATTGACTCCTGAGTACCGTGGTCTGCATTCTTTGGCCATTGGATTGAGTTTCATGCATAAGTTGTTCTACTTTGGCCATTTGGCTTTTGGCTTTTGGCTTTTGACCATTTGTGTTCTGGCTTCAACGTTCCTTTAATGTCTGGCTTAATGTCTGCCTCGCCATGTATTGGTGTCATGCATAAGTTTTTCTAGTCTGGCCATTTGGCTTTTGGCTTTTGGCCATTTGGCTTTTGGCCTCAACGTTCCTTAATGAACCTGCCTGGGATCCTGTCTAAATCTGCAGTGTTGAACCTCATGAACACATTAAATAAAATCATAAAAATTCAAATAAAACCAACATATGAAGAAATTTAATGTTTAGGCACAATATGACATGTATGAATGATTATACCCTTTTGATCATGGAGATCAAATCAACCTTACACTTATGGAAAAGTAGTGACATGAATGCTTTTATGCCTTACTGGAAAATTAGGATCATGGAGATCAAGCCAGCCTTATCCTTACTGAAGAAGTAGTGAGGTATTGGTTTATAACTGTGATGACTTTGTTTGTAGTGAGAGAGGGATTTGTAATAAGGATTTCAAGGTTTTAGGGTTCTTGAAAGAGTTTGATATTCCAACAGTGTTGTGGCAAGGTTTTTTCTCTCTTTTTCTCTTCTCTTTTTTTTTCTTTTTTTCTCCTCCTTTTTTGTGTGAAAAGAAGGTGATTATATAATGGAAATTAGGGTAAAGCAAATGGGCTTTGAATGTGCAATTGGGCCTCCAATATTCACTTGAATTCGTCACTTTCCAGGCTAAATCGCAGGGACTTAAGTGCATTTTTTGAAGTTGAAATGTGAAAACAAAATGTAGCCGGCATCGAGAACTAACTCCTGTCCGAAAATCGACTCAATCAGATAAACGGTGAATTAGTTATGAATTTTTGAAGTTTCAGCTCAGATAAACTTATTTTGGGCTCCAGTGTCGACTCTGACACGTTCTTCAATAAAAAACTGGTATTGATCGGTGCATAATTTGGTCTCGACTTGTGAAGCAAAGTTGTAGATCTATGAGTTAGTGACCTTGTATAAAAATATGAGCCCAATCCGATAAAAATTGACCGAGTTATGAATTTTCGAAGTTTCGGCCCAGATGAAATAATATTCAGCATTCAGGATTTTCAGCGTGTCACGCACTCTGAGCAAAAAACGAAGGCCTTTTGAATACCGTTTGAACTCAATTCCTTCTGTGAAAATGTAGTCAACTCAATTTGTGAAATTTTGGCGCCGGAACCAGCTCGATACGATGAAAATCGACCAAGTTATGATTTTTTGAACATGACGCAAATAAACTTCTGTCACAAATTTTCTGCACGAAAATACCTGATAAATCCACATTTTTGAAGACCTTCTGATCGAAATTGGCTTCCAGCCGTGAGAGATGAAAATGTAGATGATGTCAAGACGGAATTTTGGCCACCAGAACGGGTTCAAAACGAGTCACGATCTTCAAGTTATGAATTTTTTAGCGCGTAAAAACTGCACTTTCAGCATACTTTTTCACTATATTTCTTCAAGAAAACTCACACATTCGGATACCTTCTTTAAAGAATTGACTCTTGAGCCGAACCTGAGTTTGAGAATACGTTATCAGAGATATCTTGGCGAAAGAACACCTAATTATAACGCGCCGGGTTGGACTTGTGAATTTTCTTGAAATGTTTTGAGAAATATGGGAGGGCAAATTTTGGGGTACAACAACGTTGTTGTTGTTGTTGTTATTGTTGTTGTTGTTGTTTATTTGACGTTGTTGTTGTTGTTTATTTGACGCTGTTGTTGTTGTTGTTGTTATTTATTTGACGTTGTTGTTGTTGTTGACGTTGTTGTTGTTGTTGTTTATTTGACGTTGTTGTTGTTGTTTATTTGACACTGTTGTTGTTGTTGTTAGTGTTTATTTGACGTTGTTGTTGTTGTTGTTTTTTTTGGCATTGTTGTTGTTGTTGTTGACGTTGTTGTTGTTGTTGTTGTTTATTTGACGTTGTTGTTATTGATGTTGTTTTTGTTGTTGTTTATTTGACGTTGTTGTTGTTGTTGTTGTTTATTTGACGTTGTTGTCGTTGTTGTTTATTTGACGTTGTTGTTGTTGTTGTTTATTTGACGTTGTTGTTGTTGTTGTTGTTGTTTATTTGACATTGTTGTTGTTAATGGTGTTGTTGTTGTTGTTTATTTGACGTTGTTGTTGTTGACGTTGTTGTTGTTGTTTATTTGACGTTGTTGTTGTTGACATATTTGTTATTGTTGTTGTTTATTTGACGTTTTTGTTGTTGACGTTGTTGTTGTTGTTGTTGTTGTTTATTTGACGTTGTTGTTGTAGTTGACATAGTTGTTGTTGTTGTTGTTTATTTGACATTGTGGTTGTTGTTGACGTTGTTGTTGTTGTTGTTTATTTGACGTTGTTGTTGTTGTTTATTTGACATTGTTGTTGTTGTTGACGTTGTTGTTGTTGTGGTTTTTTGACATTGTTGTTGTTGTTGTTGTTGACGTTGTTGTTGTTGTTGTTTATTTGACTTTGTTGTTGTTGTTGTTTATTTGACGTTGTTGTTATTGTTGTTGACTTAGTTGTTGTTGTTGTTTATTTGACGTTGTTGTTGTTGTTGACGTTGTTGTTTATTTGACGTTGTTGTTGTTGTTTATTTGACGTTGTTGTTGTTGTTGACGTTGTTGTTGTTGTTGTTTATTTGACGTTGTTGTTGTTATTTATTTGACATTGTTGTTGTTGTTGACGTTGTTGTTGTTGTTGTTGTTGTTTATTTGACATTGTTGTTGTTGTTGTTGACGTTGTTGTTGTTGTTGTTGTTTATTTGACGTTGTTTTAGTATTGTTGTTAATTTGACATTGTTGTTGTTATTTATTTGACGTTGTTGTGGGTGACATTGTTGTTGTTGTTTATTTGACGTTGTTGTTGTTGTTTATTTGACGTAGTTGTTGTTGTTGACGTTGTTGTTGTTGTTGTTGTTTATTTGACGTTTTTGTTGTTTTTGATGTTGTTGTTGTATAATTGACGTTGTTGTAGTTGTTATTGTTGTTGTTGTTTATTTGACATTGTTGTTGTTGTTGTTTATTTGACGTTGTTGTTATTGTTTATTTGACGTTGTTGTTGTTGTTTATTTGACGTTGTTGTTATTGACGGTGTTGTTGTTGTTGTTGTTTATTTGACATTGTTGTTGTTGTTGTTGACGTTGTTGTTGTTTATTTGACGTTGTTGTTGTTGTTGTTCTTTATTTGACGTTGTTATTGTTTATTTGACGTTGTTGTTGTTTATTTAACGTTGTTGTTGTTGACACTGTTGTTGTTGTTATTGTTTATTTGACGTTGTTGTTGTTGTTTATTTGACGTAGTTGTTGTTGTTATTGTTTATTTGACGTTGTTGTTGTTGTTTATTTGAGGTAGTTGTTGTTGTTGACGTTGTTGTTGTTGTTGTTTATTTGACGTTTTTGTTGTTGATGTTGTTGTTGTTGTTGTTGTTTATTTGACATTGTTGTTGTTGTTGTTGATTATTTGACGTTGTTGTTGTTGACGGTGTTGTTGTTGTTATTTATTTGACGTTGTTGTTGTTGTTATTGTTTATTTGACGTTGTTGTTGTTGACGTTGTTGTTGTTGTTGTTGTTGTTTATTTGACGTTGTTGTTGTTGTTGACATAGTTGTTGTTGTTGTTGTTGTTGTTTATTTGACGTTTTTGTTGTTGTTGATGTTGTTGTTGTTTTCGTTGTTGTTGATTTGACGTTGTTGTAGTTGTTTAATTGACGTTGTTGTTGTTGTTGTTTATTTAACATTGTTGTTGTTGATGTTGTTGTTATTGTTGTTGTTGTTGTTGTTTATTTGACGTTGTTGTCGTTGTTCTTTATTTGACGTTGTTGTCGTTGTTGTTGTTTATTTGACGTTGTTGTTGTTGACGTTGTTGTTGTTGTTGTTTATTTGACATTGTTGTTGTTGTTGTTATTGTTAATTTGACGTTGTTGTTGTTGTTGTTGTTGTTTATTTGGCGTTGTTGTTGTATTTGACGTTGTTGTTGTTTATTTGACGTTGTTGTTGTTGTTGACGTTGTTTTTCTTGTTGTTTATTTGACGTTGTTGTTGTTGTTGTTTATTTGACGTTGTTGTTGTTGTTTATTTGACGTTGTTGTTGTTGTTGTTTATTTGATATTGTTGTTGTTGTTGTTTATTTGACATTGTTGTTATTGACGGTGTTGTTGTTGTTTATTTGACGTTGTTGTTGTTATTTATTTGACGTTGTTGTTGTTGTTGTTTATTAGACATTGTTGTTGTTGTTAACATAGTTGTTGTTGTTGTTGTTGTTTATTTGACGTTGTTGTTGTTGTTGACGTTGTTGTTGTTGTTGACGTTGTTGTTGTTGTTGTTTATTTGCCGTTGTTGTTGTTGTTGACATAGTTGTTGTTGTTGTTTATTTGACGTTGTTGTTGGTGTTGACGTTGTTGTTGTTGTTGTTGTTTATTTGACGTTGTTGTTGTTGTTGTTTATTTGACATTGTTGTTTTTATTGACGTTGTTGTTGTTGTTGTTTATTTGACATTGTTATTGTTGTTGTTAACGTTGTTGTTGTTGTTTATTTGACTTTGTTGTTGTTGTTATTGTTGTTGTTGTTTATTTGACGTTGTTGTTGTTGTTGACTTAGTTGTTGTTGTTGTTTATTTGATGTTGTTGTTGTTGTTGCTGTTGATGGTGTTGTTTATTTGACGTTGTTGTTGTTGTTTATTTGACGTTGTTGTTGTTGACGTTGTTGTTGTTGTTGACGTTGTTGTTGTTGTTTATTTGACGTTGTTGTTGTTATTTATTTGACATTGTTGTTGTTGTTGACGTTGTTGTTGTTGTTGTTGTTTATTTGACATTGTTGTTGTTGTTGTTGACGTTGTTGTTGTTGTTGTTGTTGTTTATTTGACATTGTTTTAGTATTGTTGTTTATTTGACATTGTTGTTGTTATTTATTTGACGTTGTTGTGGGTGACATTGTTGTTGTTGTTGTTTATTTGACGTTGTTGTTGATGTTGTTTATTTGACGTAGTTGTTGTTGTTGACGTTGTTGTTGTTGTTGTTGTTGTTGTTGTTTATTTGACGTTTTTGTTGTTGTTGTTGTATATTTGACGTTGTTGTAGTTGTTATTGTTGTTGTTGTTTATTTGACATTATTGTTGTTGTTGTTGTTTATTTGACATTGTTGTTGTTGTTGTTTATTTGACGTTGTTGTTGTTTATTTGACGTTGTTGTTGTTGTTGTTTATTTGACGTTGTTGTTATTGATGTTGTTGTTGTTGTTGTTGTTGTTTATTTGACATTGTTGCTGTTGTTGTTGTTGTTGACGTTGTTGTTGTTTATTTGATGTTGTTGTTGTTGTTGTTCTTTATTTGACGTTGTTATTGTTTATTTGACGTTGTTGTTGTTGTTTATTTAACGTTGTTGTTGTTGACACTGTTGTTGTTGTTATTGTTTATTTGACGTTGTTGTTGTTGTTTATTTGACGTAGTTGTTGTTGTTGACGTTGTTGTTGTTGTTGTTGTTTATTTGACGTTTTTGTTGTTGATGTTGTTGTTGTTGTTGTTGTTTATTTGACATTGTTGTTGTTGTTGTTTATTTGACGTTGTTGTTGTTGACGGTGTTGTTGTTGTTATTTATTTGACGTTGTTGTTGTTGTTGTTGTTGTTTATTTGACGTTGTTGTTGTTGACGTTGTTGTTGTTGTTGTTGTTGTTGTTGTTTATTTGACGTTGTTGTTGTTGTTGACATAGTTGTTGTTGTTGTTGTTGTTTATTTGACGTTTTTGTTGTTGTTGATGTTGTTGTTGTTTTCGTTGTTGTTTATTTGACGTTGTTGTAGTTGTTTAATTGACGTTGTTGTTGTTGTTGTTGTTTATTTAACGTTGTTGTTGTTGTTGTTATTGTTGTTGTTGTTGTTGTTTATTTGACGTTGTTGTTGTTGTTCTTTATTTGATGTTATTGTCATTGTTGTTGTTTATTTGACGTTGTTGTTGTTGACGTTGTTGTTGTTGTTGTTTATTTGACATTGTTGTTGTTGTTGTTATTGTTAATTTGACGTTGTTGTTGTTGTTGTTTATTTGGCGTTGTTGTTGTATTTGACGTTGTTGTTGTTTATTTGACGTTGTTGTTGTTGTTGACGTTGTTTTTCTTGTTGTTTATTTGACATTGTTGTTGTTGTTGTTTATTTGACGTTGTTGTTGTTGTTGTTTATTTGACGTTGTTGTTGTTGTTGTTGTTTATTTGACGTTGTTGTTATTGACGTTGTTGTTGTTGTTGTTGTTGTTTATTTGGCATTGTTGTTGTTGTGGTTGTTGTTGACGTTGTTGTTGTTTATTTGACGTTGTTGTTGTTGTTGTTCTTTATTTGACGTTGTTATTGTTTATTTGACGTTGTTGTTGTTGTTTATTTAACGTTGTTGTTGTTGACACTGTTGTTGTTGTTATTGTTTATTTGACGTTGTTGTTGTTGTTGTTTATTTGACGTAGTTGTTGTTGTTGACGTTGTTGTTGTTGTTGTTGTTTATTTGACGTTTTTGTTGTTGATGTTGTTGTTGTTGTTGTTGTTTATTTGACATTGTTGTTGTAGTTGTTTATTTGACGTTGTTGTTGTTGACGGTGTTGTTGTTGTTATTTATTTGACGTTGTTGTTGTTGTTGTTGTTTATTTGACGTTGTTGTTGTTGACGTTGTTGTTGTTGTTGTTGTTTATTTGACGTTGTTGTTGTTGTTGACATAGTTGTTGTTGTTGTTGTTGTTGTTTATTTGACGTTTTTGTTGTTGTTGATGTTGTTGTTGTTTTCGTTGTTGTTTATTTGACGTTGTTGTAGTTGTTTAATTGACGTTGTTGTTGTTGTTGTTGTTTATTTAACGTTGTTGTTGTTGTTGTTGTTGTTATTGTTGTTGTTGTTGTTGTTTATTTGACGTTGTTGTTGTTGTTCTTTATTTGATGTTGTTGTCGTTGTTGTTGTTTATTTGACGTTGTTGTTGTTGACGTTGTTGTTGTTGTTGTTTATTTGACATTGTTGTTGTTGTTGTTATTGTTAATTTGACGTTGTTGTTGTTGTTGTTGTTTATTTGGCGTTGTTGTTGTATTTGACGTTGTTGTTGTTTATTTGACGTTGTTGTTGTTGTTGACGTTGTTTTTCTTGTTGTTTATTTGACGTTGTTGTTGTTGTTTATTTGACGTTGTTGTTGTTGTTTATTTGACGTTGTTGTTGTTGTTGTTTATTTGACATTGTTGTTGTTGTTTATTTGACATTGTTGTTATTGACGGTGTTGTTGTTGTTTATTTGACGTTGTTGTTGTTGTTGTTTATTTGACGTTGTTGTTGTTGTTGTTTATTAGACATTGTTGTTGTTGTTAACATAGTTGTTGTTGTTGTTGTTTATTTGACGTTGTTGTTGTTGTTGACGTTGTTGTTGTTGTTGACGTTGTTGTTGTTGTTGTTTATTTGCCGTTGTTGTTGTTGTTGACATAGTTGTTGTTGTTGTTTATTTGACGTTGTTGTTGGTGTTGACGTTGTTGTTGTTGTTGTTGTTGTTTATTTGACGTTGTTGTTGTTGTTGCTTATTTGACATTGTTGTTTTTGTTGACGTTGTTGTTGTTGTTGTTGTTTATTTGACATTGTTATTGTTGTTGTTGACGTTGTTGTTGTTGTTTATTTGACGTTGTTGTTGTTGTTGTTGTTGTTGTTGTTTATTTGACGTTGTTGTTGTTGTTGACTTAGTTGTTGTTGTTGTTTATTTGATGTTGTTGTTGTTGTTGTTGTTGATGGTGTTGTTTATTTGACGTTGTTGTTGTTGTTTATTTGACGTTGTTGTTGTTGACGTTGTTGTTGTTGTTGACGTTGTTGTTGTTGTTTATTTGACGTTGTTGTTGTTATTTATTTGACATTGTTGTTGTTGTTGACGTTCTTGTTGTTGTTGTTTATTTGACATTGTTGTTGTTGTTGTTGACGTTGTTGTTGTTGTTGTTGTTTATTTGACATTGTTTTAATATTGTTGTTTATTTGACATTATTGTTGTTATTTATTTGACGTTGTTGTGGGTGACATTATTGTTGTTGTTGTTTATTTGACGTTGTTGTTGTTGTTGTTTATTTGACGTAGTTGTTGTTGTTGTTGTTGTTGTTGTTGTTGTTGTTGTTTATTTGACGTTTTTGTTGTTGTTGTTGTTGTATATTTGACGTTGTTGTAGTTGTTATTGTTGTTGTTGTTTATTTGACATTATTGTTGTTGTTGTTGTTTATTTGACGTTGTTGTTGTTGTTTATTTGACGTTGTTGTTGTTGTTTATTTGACGTTGTTGTTGTTCACGGTGTTGTTGTTGTTGTTGTTTATTTGACATCGTTGTTGTTCTTGTTATTGACGTTGTTGTTGTTTATTTGACGTTGTTGTTGTTGTTCTTTATTTGACGTTGTTATTGTTTATTTGACGTTGTTGTTGTTGTTTATTTAACGTTGTTGTTATTGCCATTGTTGTTGTTGTTATTGTTTATTTGACATTGTTGTTGTTGTTGTTTATTTGACGTTTTTGTTGTTGTTGATGTTGTTGTTGTTGTTTATTTGACGTTGTTGTTGTTGTTGTTGTTGTATTTGACGTTGTTGTTGTTTATTTGACGTTGTTGTTGTTGTTGACGTTGTTTTTCTTGTTGTTTATTTGACGTTGTTGTTGTTGTTGTTTATTTGACGTTGTTGTTGTTGTTTATTTGACGTTGTTGTTGTTGTTGTTTATTTGACATTGTTGTTGTTGTTTATTTGACATTGTTGTTATTGACGGTGTTGTTGTTGTTTATTTGACGTTGTTGTTGTTGTTGTTTATTTGACGTTGTTGTTGTTGTTGTTTATTAGACATTGTTGTTGTTGTTAACATAGTTGTTGTTGTTAACATAGTTGTTGTTGTTGTTGTTTATTTGATGTTGTTGTTGTTGTTGACGTTGTTGTTGTTGTTGTTTATTTGCCGTTGTTGTTGTTGTTGACATAGTTGTTGTTGTTGTTTATTTGACGTTGTTGTTGGTGTTGACGTTGTTGTTGTTGTTGTTTATTTGACGTTGTTGTTGTTGTTTATTTGACATTGTTGTTTTTGTTGACGTTGTTGTTGTTGTTGTTTATTTGACATTGTTATTGTTGTTGTTGACGTTGTTGTTGTTGTTTATTTAACTTTGTTGTTGTTGTTGTTGTTGTTTATTTTACATTGTTGTTGTTGTTGACTTAGTTGTTGTTGTTGTTTATTTGACGTTGTTGTTGTTGTTGTTGACGGTGTTGTTTATTTGACGTTGTTGTTGTTGTTTATTTGACGTTGTTGTTGTTGTTGACGTTGTTGTTGTTGTTGACGTTGTTGTTGTTGTTTATTTGACGTTGTTGTTGTTATTTATTTGACATTGTTGTTGTTGTTGACGTTGTTGTTGTTGTTGTTGTTTATTTGACATTGTGGTTGTTGTTGTTGACGTTGTTGTTGTTGTTGTTGTTGTTTATTTGACATTGTTTTAGTATTGTTGTTTATTTGACATTGTTGTTGTTATTTATTTGACGTTGTTGTGGGTGACATTGTTGTTGTTGTTGTTGTTTATTTGACGCTGTTGTTGTTGTTTATTTGACGTAGTTGTTGTTGTTGACGTTGTTGTTGTTGTTGTTGTTGTTGTTTATTTAACGTTGTTATTGTTTATTTGACGTTGTTGTTGTTGTTTATTTAACGTTGTTGTTGTTGACATTGTTGTTGTTGTTATTGTTTATTTGACATTGTTGTTGTTGTTGTTGTTGTTTATTTGACGTTTTTGTTGTTGTTGATGTTGTTGTTGTTGTTGTTGTTTATTTGACGTTGTTGTTGTTGACGGTGTTGTTGTTGTTATTTATTTGACGTTGTTGTTGTTGTTGTTTATTTGATGTTGTTGTTGTTGACGTTGTTGTTGTTGTTGTTTATTTGATGTTGTTGTTGTTGTTGACATAGTTGTTGTTGTTGTTGTTTATTTGACGTTTTTGTTGTTGTTGATGTTGTTGTTATTTTCGTTGTTGTTTATTTGACGTTGTTGTAGTTGTTTAATTGACGTTGTTGTTGTTGTTGTTGTTGTTTATTTGACGTTGTTGTTGTTGTTGTTATTGTTGTTGTTGTTGTTTATTTGACGTTGTTGTTGTTGTTTATTTGACATTGTTGTTGTTGTTGACGGTGTTGTTGTTGTTGTTTATTTGACATTGTTGTTGTTGTTGTTGACGTTGTTGTTGTTGTTTATTTGACATTGTTGTTGTTGTTGTTTATTTGACGTTGTTGTTGTTTATTTGACGTTGTTGTTGTTGTTTATTTGACGTTTTTGTTGACGTTGTTGTTGTTGTTGTTATTGTTTATTTGACGTGGTTGTTGTTGTTTATTTGACGTAGTTGTTGTTGTTGATGTTGTTGTTGTTGTTTATTTGACGTTTTTGTTGTTTATGTTGTTGTTGTTTTCGTTGTTGTTTATTTGACGTTGTTGTAGTTGTTTAATTGACGTTGTTGTTGTTGTTGTTTATTTGACGTTGTTGTTGTTGTTGTTATTGTTGTTGTTGTTGTTTATTTGACGTTGTTGTTGTTGTTTATTTGACGCTGTTGTTGTTGTTGTTGTTGTTTATTTGATGTTGTTGTTGTTGTTGACGTTGTTGTTGTTGTTGTTTATTTGACGTTGTTGTTGTTGTTTATTTGACATTGTTGTTGTTGTTGTTAGTGTTTATTTGACGTTGTTGTTGTTGTTGTTGTTTTTTTTGGCATTGTTGTTGTTGTTGTTGACGTTGTTGTTGTTGTTGTTTATTTGACGTTGTTGTTATTAATGTTGTTTTTGTTGTTGTTTATTTGACGTTGTTGTTGTTGTTGTTTATTTGACGTTGTTGTCGTTGTTGTTTATTTGACGTTGTTGTTGTTGTTGTTGTTGTTTATTTGACGTTGTTGTTGTTGTTGTTGTTGTTTATTTGACATTGTTGTTGTTAATGGTGTTGTTGTTGTTGTTTATTTGACGTTGTTGTTGTTGACGTTGTTGTTGTTGTTGTTGTTTATTTGACGTTGTTGTTGTTGACATATTTGTTATTGTTGTTGTTTATTTGACGTTGTTGTTGTTGACGTTGTTGTTGTTGTTGTTGTTGTTGTTTATTTGACGTTGTTGTTGTAGTTGACATAGTTGTTGTTGTTGTTGTTTATTTGACGTTGTGGTTGTTGTTGACGTTGTTGTTGTTGTTGTTTATTTGACGTTGTTGTTGTTGTTTATTTGACATTGTTGTTGTTGTTGACGTTGTTGTTGTTGTTGTTGTTTTTTGACATTGTTGTTGTTGTTGACGTTGTTGTTGTTGTTTATTTGACTTTGTTGTTGTTGTTGTTTATTTGACGTTGTTGTTATTGTTGTTGACTTAGTTGTTGTTGTTGTTTATTTGACGTTGTTGTTGTTGTTGACGTTGTTGTTTATTTGACGTTGTTGTTGTTGTTTATTTGACGTTGTTGTTGTTGTTGACGTTGTTGTTGTTGTTTATTTGACGTTGTTGTTGTTATTTATTTGACATTGTTGTTGTTGTTGACGTTGTTGTTGTTGTTGTTGTTTATTTGACATTGTTGTTGTTGTTGTTGACGTTGTTGTTGTTGTTGTTGTTGTTTATTTGACGTTGTTTTAGTATTGTTGTTAATTTGACATTGTTGTTGTTATTTATTTGACGTTGTTGTGGGTGACATTGTTGTTGTTGTTTATTTGACGTTGTTGTTGTTGTTTATTTGACGTAGTTGTTGTTGTTGACGTTGTTGTTGTTTATTTGACGTTTTTGTTGTTTTTGATGTTGTTGTTGTATATTTGACGTTGTTGTAGTTGTTATTGTTGTTGTTGTTTATTTGACATTGTTGTTGTTGTTGTTTATTTGACGTTGTTGTTATTGTTTATTTGACGTTGTTGTTGTTGTTGTTTATTTGACGTTGTTGTTATTGACGGTGTTGTTGTTGTTGTTGTTGTTTATTTGACATTGTTGTTGTTGTTGTTGACGTTGTTGTTCTTTATTTGACGTTGTTGTTGTTGTTCTTTATTTGACGTTGTTATTGTTTATTTGACGTTGTTGTTGTTTATTTAACGTTGTTGTTGTTGACACTGTTGTTATTGTTATTGTTTATTTGACGTTGTTGTTGTTGTTTATTTGACGTAGTTGTTGTTGTTATTGTTTATTTGACGTTGTTGTTGTTGTTTATTTGACGTAGTTGTTGTTGTTGACGTTGTTGTTGTTGTTGTTTATTTGACGTTTTTGTTGTTGATGTTGTTGTTGTTGTTGTTTATTTGACATTGTTGTTGTTGTTGTTGATTATTTGATGTTGTTGTTGTTGACGGTGTTGTTGTTGTTATTTATTTGACGTTGTTGTTGTTGTTGTTGTTATTGTTTATTTGACGTTGTTGTTGTTGACGTTGTTGTTGTTGTTGTTGTTGTTGTTGTTTATTTGACGTTGTTGTTGTTGTTGACATAGTTGTTGTTGTTGTTGTTTATTTGACGTTTTTGTTGTTGTTGATGTTGTTGTTGTTTTCGTTGTTGTTTATTTGACGTTGTTGTAGTTGTTTAATTGACGTTGTTGTCGTTGTTGTTGTTTATTTGACGTTGTTGTTGTTGACGTTGTTGTTGTTGTTGTTTATTTGACATTGTTGTTGTTGTTGTTATTGTTAATTTGACGTTGTTGTTGTTGTTTAATTGGCGTTGTTGTTGTATTTGACGTTGTTGTTGTTTATTTGACGTTGTTGTTGTTGTTGACGTTGTTTTTCTTGTTGTTTATTTGACGTTGTTGTTGTTGTTGTTTATTTGACGTTGTTGTTGTTGTTTATTTGACGTTGTTGTTCTTGTTGTTTATTTGATATTGTTGTTGTTGTTGTTGTTTATTTGACATTGTTGTTATTGACGGTGTTGTTGTTGTTTATTTGACGTTGTTGTTGTTGTTGTTTATTTGACGTTGTTGTTGTTGTTGTTTATTAGACATTGTTGTTGTTGTTAACATAGTTGTTGTTGTTGTTGTTGTTTATTTGACGTTGTTGTTGTTGTTGACGTTGTTGTTGTTGTTGTTTATTTGCAGTTGTTGTTGTTGTTGACATAGTTGTTGTTGTTGTTTATTTGACGTTGTTGTTGGTGTTGACGTTGTTGTTGTTGTTGTTGTTGTTGTTTATTTGACGTTGTTGTTGTTGTTGTTTATTTGACATTGTTGTTTTTATTGACGTTGTTGTTGTTGTTGTTTATTTGACATTGTTATTGTTGTTGTTGACGTTGTTGTTGTTGTTTATTTGACTTTGTTGTTGTTGTTGTTGTTGTTGTTGTTTATTTGACGTTGTTGTTGTTGACTTAGTTGTTGTTGTTGTTTATTTGATGTTGTTGTTGTTGTTGATGTTGATGGTGTTGTTTATTTGACGTTGTTGTTGTTGTTTATTTGACGTTGTTGTTGTTGACGTTGTTGTTGTTGTTGTTGACGTTGTTGTTGTTGTTTATTTGACGTTGTTGTTGTTATTTATTTGACATTGTTGTTGTTGTTGACGTTGTTGTTGTTGTTGTTGTTTATTTGACATTGTTGTTGTTGTTGTTGACGTTGTTGTTGTTGTTGTTGTTTATTTGACATTGTTTTAGTATTGTTGTTTATTTGACATTGTTGTTGTTATTTATTTGACGTTGTTGTGGGTGACATTGTTGTTGTTGTTGTTTATTTGACGTTGTTGTTGATGTTGTTTATTTGACGTAGTTGTTGTTGTTGACGTTGTTGTTGTTGTTGTTGTTGTATATTTGACGTTTTTGTTGTTGTTGTTGTTGTTGTATATTTGACGTTGTTGTAGTTGTTATTGTTGTTGTTGTTTATTTGACATTATTGTTGTTGTGGTTGTTTATTTGACATTGTTGTTGTTGTTTATTTGACGTTGTTGTTGTTGTTTATTTGACGTTGTTGTTGTTGTTGTTTATTTGACGTTGTTGTTATTGACGGTGTTGTTGTTGTTGTTGTTTATTTGACATTGTTGTTGTTGTTGTTGTTGTTGACGTTGTTGTTGTTTATTTGACGTTGTTGTTGTTGTTGTTCTTTATTTGACGTTGTTATTGTTTATTTGACGTTGTTGTTGTTGTTTATTTAACGTTGTTGTTGTTGACACTGTTGTTGTTGTTATTGTTTATTTGACGTTGTTGTTGTTGTTTATTTGACGTAGTTGTTGTTGTTGACGTTGTTGTTGTTGTTGTTGTTTATTTGACGTTTTTGTTGTTGATGTTGTTGTTGTTGTTGTTGTTTATTTGACATTGTTGTTGTTGTTGTTTATTTGACGTTGTTGTTGTTGACGGTGTTGTTGTTGTTATTTATTTGACGTTGTTGTTGTTGTTGTTGTTTATTTGACGTTGTTGTTGTTGACGTTGTTGTTGTTGTTGTTGTTTATTTGACGTTGTTGTTGTTGTTGACATAGTTGTTGTTGTTGTTGTTGTTTATTTGACGTTTTTGTTGTTGTTGATGTTGTTGTTGTTTTCGTTGTTGTTTATTTGACGTTGTTGTAGTTGTTTAATTGACATTGTTGTTGTTGTTGTTTATTTAACGTTGTTGTTGTTGTTGTTGTTGTTATTGTTGTTGTTGTTGTTGTTTATTTGACGTTGTTGTTGTTGTTCTTTATTTGATGTTGTTGTCGTTGTTGTTGTTTATTTGACGTTGTTGTTGTTGACGTTGTTGTTGTTGTTGTTTATTTGACATTGGTGTTGTTGTTGTTATTGTTAATTTGACGTTGTTGTTGTTGTTGTTTTTTATTTGGCGTTGTTGTTGTATTTGACGTTGTTGTTGTTTATTTGACGTTGTTGTTGTTGTTGACGTTGTTTTTCTCGTTGTTTATTTGACGTTGTTGTTGTTGTTTATTTGAAGTTGTTGTTGTTTATTTGACGTTGTTGTTGTTGTTGTTTATTTGACATTGTTGTTGTTGTTGTTTATTTGACATTGTTGTTATTGACGGTGTTGTTGTTGTTTATTTGACGTTGTTGTTGTTGTTGTTTATTTGACGTTGTTGTTGTTGTTGTTTATTAGACATTGTTGTTGTTGTTAACATAGTTATTGTTGTTGTTGTTTATTTGACGTTGTTGTTGTTGTTGACGTTGTTGTTGTTGTTGACGTTGTTGTTGTTGTTGTTTATTTGCCGTTGTTGTTGTTGTTGACATAGTTGTTGTTGTTGTTTATTTGACGTTGTTGTTGGTGTTGACGTTGTTGTTGTTGTTGTTGTTGTTTATTTGACGTTGTTGTTGTTGTTGTTTATTTGACATTGTTGTTTTTGTTGACGTTGTTGTTGTTGTTGTTGTTTATTTGACATTGTTATTGTTGTTGTTGACGTTGTTGTTGTTGTTTATTTGACGTTGTTGTTGTTGTTGTTGTTGTTTATTTGACGTTGTTGTTGTTGTTGACTTAGTTGTTGTTGTTGTTTATTTGATGTTGTTGTTGTTGTTGTTGTTGATGGTGTTGTTTATTTGACGTTGTTGTTGTTGTTTATTTGACGTTGTTGTTGTTGACGTTGTTGTTGTTGTTTATTTGACGTTGTTGTTGTTATTTATTTGACATTGTTGTTGTTGTTGACGTTGTTGTTGTTGTTGTTGTTTATTTGACATTGTTGTTGTTGTTGTTGACGTTGTTGTTGTTGTTGTTGTTTATTTGACATTGTTTTAGTATTGTTGTTTATTTGACATTATTGTTGTTATTTATTTGACGTTGTTGTGGGTGACATTGTTGTTGTTGTTGTTTATTTGACGTTGTTGTTGTTGTTGTATATTTGACGTAGTTGTAGTTGTTATTGTTGTTGTTGTTTATTTGACATTATTGTTGTTGTTGTTGTTTATTTGACGTTGTTGTTGTTGTTTATTTGACGTTGTTGTTGTTGTTTATTTGACGTTGTTGTTGTTCACGGTGTTGTTGTTGTTGTTTATTTGACATCGTTGTTGTTCTTGTTATTGACGTTGTTGTTGTTTATTTGACGTTGTTGTTGTTGTTGTTCTTTATTTGACGTTGTTATTGTTTATTTGACGTTGTTGTTGTTGTTTATTTAACGTTGTTGTTATTGCCATTGTTGTTGTTGTTATTGTTTATTTGACATTGTTGTTGTTGTTGTTTATTTGACGTTTTTGTTGTTGTTGATGTTGTTGTTGTTGTTGTTTATTTGACGTTGTTGTTGTTGTTGTTGTTTATTTGACGTTGTTGTTGTTGAAGGTGTTGTTGTTGTTATTTATTTGACGTTGTTGTTGTTGTTGTTTATTTGATGTTGTTGTTGTTGACATTGTTGTAGTTGTTGTTTATTTGACGTTGTTGTTGTTGTTGACATAGTTCTTGTTGTTTATTTGACATTGTTGTAGTTGTTTAATTGACGTTGTTGTTGTTGTTGTTGTTTATTTGACGTTGTTGTTGTTGTTGTTGTTATTGTTGTTGTTGTTGTTTATTTGACGTTGTTGTTGTTGTTGTTGTTTATTTGACATTGTTGTTGTTGTTGACGGTGTTGTTGTTGTTGTTTATTTGACATTGTTGTTGTTGTTGTTGACGTTGTTGTTGTTGTTTATTTGACATTGTTGTTGTTGTTTATTTGACGTTGTTGTTGTTTATTTGACGTTGTTGTTATTGTTTATTTGACGTTTTTGTTGACGTTGTTGTTGTTGTTGTTATTGTTTATTTGACGTTGTTGTTGTTGTTTATTTAACGTAGTTGTTGTCGTTGATGTTGTTGTTGTTGTTTATTTGACGTTTTTGTTGTTGATGTTGTTGTTGTTTTCGTTGTTGTTTATTTGACGTTGTTGTAGTTGTTTAATTGACGTTGTTGTTGTTGTTGTTTATTTGACGTTGTTGTTGTTGTTGTTATTGTTGTTGTTGTTGTTTATTTGACGTTGTTGTTGTTGTTTATTTGATGCTGTTGTTGTTGTTGTTGTTTATTTGACGTTGTTGTTGTTGTTTATTTGACGTTGTTGTTGTTTATTTGACGTTGTTGTTGTTTATTTGACGTTGTTGTTGTTGTTTATTTGACGTTTTTGTTGACGTTGTTGTTGTTGTTGTTGTTGTTATTGTTTATTTGACGTTGTTGTTGTTGTTTATTTGACGTAGTTGTTGTCGATGATGTTGTTGTTATTGTTTATTTGACGTTTTTGTTGTTGATGTTGTTGTTGTTTTCGTTGTTGTTTATTTGACGTTGTTGTAGTTGTTTAATTGACGTTGTTGTTGTTGTTGTTTATTTGACGTTGTTGTTGTTGTTGTTGTTGTTATTGTTGTTGTTGTTTATTTGACGTTGTTGTTGTTGTTTATTTGACGCTGTTGTTGTTGTTGTTTATTTGACGTTGTTGTTGTTGTTGACGTTGTTGTTGTTGTTTATTTGACGTTGTTGTTGTTGTTTATTTGACATTGTTGTTGTTGTTGTTATTGTTTATTTGACGTTGTTGTTGTTGTTTTTTTTGGCATTGTTGTTGTTGTTGTTTACGTTGTTGTTGTTGTTGTTTATTTGACGTTGTTGTTATTGATGTTGTTTTTGTTGTTGTTTATTTGACGTTGTTGTTTTTGTTGTTTATTTGACGTTGTTGTTGTTGTTGTTTATTTGACGTTGTTGTTGTTGTTGTTTATTTGACATTGTTGTTGTTAACGGTGTTGTTGTTGTTGTTGTTTATTTGACGTTGTTGTTGTTGTTGTTGTTGTTTATTTGACATTGTTGTTGTTGACGTTGTTGTTGTTGTTGTTTATTTGACGTTGTTGTTGTTGACATAGTTGTTATTGTTGTTGTTTATTTGACGTTGTTGTTGTTGACGTTGTTGTTGTTGTTGTTTATTTGACGTTGTTGTTGTAGTTGACATAGTTGTTATTGTTGTTGTTTATTTGACGTTGTTGTTGTTGTTGACGTTGTTGTTATTATTGTTTATTTTACGTTGTTGTTGTTGTTGTTTATTTGACATTGTTGTTGTTGTTGACGTTGTTGTTGTTGTTGTTTATTTGACATTGTTGTTGTTGTTGTTGACGTTGTTGTTGTTGTTGTTGTTTATTTGACTTTGTTGTTGTTGTTTATTTGACGTTGTTGTTGTTGTTGTTGACTTAGTTGTTGTTGTTGTTTATTTGACGTTGTTGTTGTTGTTGACGTTGTTGTTTATTTGACATTGTTGTTGTTGTTTATTTGACGTTGTTGTTGTTGTTGACGTTGTTGTTGTTGTTTATTTGACGTTGTTGTTGTTATTTATTTGACATTGTTGTTGTTGTTGACTTTGTTGTTGTTGTTGTTGTTGTTGTTGTTTATTTGACATTGTTGTTGTTGTTGTTTATTTGACGTTGTTTTAGTATTGTTGTTTATTTGACATTGTTGTTGTTATTTATTTGACGTTATTGTGGGTGACATTGTTGTTGTTGTTTATTTGACGTTGTTGTTGTTTATTTGACGTAGTTGTTGTTGTTGACGTTGTTGTTGTTGTTGTTTATTTGACGTTTTTGTTGTTGTTGATGTTGTTGTTGTATATTTGACGTTGTTGTAGTTGTTATTGTTGTTGTTGTTTATTTGACATTGTTGTTGTTGTTGTTTATTTGACGTTGTTGTTGTTGTGTATTTGACGTTGTTGTTGTTGTTTATTTGACGTTGTTGTTGTTGACGGTGTTGTTGTTGTTGTTTATTTGACATTGTTGTTGTTGTTGTTGACGTTGTTGTTGTTTATTTGGCGTTGTTGTTGTTATTGTTCTTTATTTGACGTTGTTATTGTTTATTTGACGTTGTTGTTGTTGTTTATTTAACGTTGTTGTTGTTGACATTGTTGTTGTTGTTATTGTTTATTTGACGTTGTTGTTGTTGTTTATTTGACGTAGTTGTTATTGTTGACGTTGTTGTTGTTGTTGTTGTTTATTTGACATTTTTGTTGTTGATGTTGTTGTTGTTGTTTATTTGACATTGTTATTGTTGTTGTTGTTTATTTGACGTTGTTGTTGTTGACGTTCTTGTTGTTGTTATTTATTTGACGTTGTTGTTGTTGTTGTTGTTGTTGTTGTTGTTTATTTGACGTTGTTGTTGTTGACGTTGTTGTTGTTGTTGTTGTTTATTTGACGTTGTTGTTGTTGACATAGTTGTTGTTGTTGTTGTTGTTGTTTATTTGACGTTTTTGTTGTTGTTGATGTTGTTGTTGTTGTTTTCGTTGTTGTTTATTTGACGTTGTTGTAGTTGTTTAATTGACGTTGTTGTTGTTGTTGTTTATTTAACGTTGTTGTTGTTGTTGTTATTGTTGTTGTTGTTGTTTATTTGACGTTGTTGTTGTTGTTCTTTATTTGACGTTGTTGTCGTTGTTGTTGTTTATTTGACGTTGTTGTTGTTGACGTTGTTGTTGTTGTTGTTTATTTGACATTGTTGTTGTTGTTGTTATTGTTAATTTGACGTTGTTGTTGTTGTTGTTGTTTATTTGGCGTTGTTGTTGTTGTATTTGACGTTGTTGTTGTTTATTTGACGTTGTTGTTGTTGTTAACGTTGTTTTTCTTGTTGTTTATTTGACGTTGTTCTTGTTGTTGTTTATTTGACGTTGTTGTTGTTGTTTATTTGACGTTGTTGTTGTTGTTGACGTTGTTGTTGTTGTTTATTTGACGTTGTTGTTGTTGTTTATTTGACATTGTTGTTGTTGTTGTTATTGTTTATTTGACGTTGTTGTTGTTGTTTTTTTTGGCATTGTTGTTGTTTTTGTTGACGTTGTTGTTGTTGTTGTTTATTTGACGTTGTTGTTATTGATGTTGTTTTTGTTGTTGTTTATTTGACGTTGTTGTTGTTGTTTATTTGACGTTGTTGTTGTTGTTTATTTGACGTTGTTGTTGTTGTTGTTTATTTGACATTGTTGTTGTTAACGGTGTTGTTGTTGTTGTTGTTTATTTGACGTTGTTGTTGTTGTTGTTTATTTGACATTGTTGTTGTTGACGTTGTTGTTGTTGTTGTTGTTGTTGTTGTTTATTTGACGTTGTTGTTGTTGACATAGTTGTTATTGTTGTTGTTTATTTGACGTTGTTGTTGTTGACGTTGTTGTTGTTGTTGTTTATTTGACGTTGTTGTTGTAGTTGACATATTTGTTGTTGTTGTTGTTTATTTGACGTTGTTGTTGTTGTTGACGTTGTTGTTGTTGTTGTTTATTTTACGCTGTTGTTGTTGTTTATTTGACATTGATGTTGTTGTTGACGTTGTTGTTGTTGTTGTTTATTTGACGTTGTTGCTATTGATGTTGTTTTTGTTGTTGTTTATTTGACGTTGTTGTTTTAGTTGTTTATTTGACGTTGTTGTTGTTGTTGTTTATTTGACGTTGTTGTTGTTGTTGTTTATTTGACATTGTTGTTGTTAACGGTGTTGTTGTTGTTGTTGTTGTTTATTTGACGTTGTTGTTGTTGTTGTTTATTTGACATTGTTGTTGTTGACGTTGTTGTTGTTGTTGTTGTTTATTTGACGTTGTTGTTGTTGACATAGTTGTTATTGTTGTTGTTTATTTGACGTTGTTGTTGTTGACGTTGTTGTTGTTGTTGTTTATTTGACGTTGTTGTTGTAGTTGACATAGTTGTTGTTGTTGTTGTTTATTTGACGTTGTTGTTGTTGTTGACGTTGTTGTTATTATTGTTTATTTTACGTTGTTGTTGTTGTTTATTTGACATTGTTGTTGTTGTTGACGTTGTTGTTGTTGTTGTTTATTTGACATTGTTGTTGTTGTTGTTGACGTTGTTGTTGTTGTTGTTGTTGTTTATTTGACTTTGTTGTTGTTGTTTATTTGACGTTGTTGTTGTTGTTGTTGACTTAGTTGTTGTTGTTGTTTATTTGACGTTGTTGTTGTTGTTGTTGACATTGTTGTTTATTTGACATTGTTGTTGTTGTTTATTTGACGTTGTTGTTGTTGTTGACGTTGTTGTTGTTGTTTATTTGACGTTGTTGTTGTTATTTATTTGACATTGTTGTTGTTGTTGACTTTGTTGTTGTTGTTGTTGTTGTTGTTGTTTATTTGACATTGTTGTTGTTGTTGTTGTTTATTTGACGTTGTTTTAGTATTGTTGTTTATTTGACATTGTTGTTGTTATTTATTTGACGTTATTGTGGGTGACATTGTTGTTGTTGTTTATTTGACGTTGTTGTTGTTGTTTATTTGACGTAGTTGTTGTTGTTGACGTTGTTGTTGTTGTTGTTGTTGTTTATTTGACGTTTTTGTTGTTGTTGATGTTGTTGTTGTATATTTGACGTTGTTGTAGTTGTTATTGTTGTTGTTGTTTATTTGACATTGTTGTTGTTGTTGTTTATTTGACGTTGTTGTTGTTGTGTATTTGACGTTGTTGTTGTTGTTTATTTGACATTGTTGTTGTTGTTGTTGATTATTTGACGTTGTTGTTGTTGTTTATTTGACGTTGTTGTTGTTGACATAGTTGTTGTTGTTGTTGTTGTTGTTTATTTGACGTTTTTATTGTTGTTGATGTTGTTGTTGTTGTTTTCGTTGTTGTTTATTTGACGTTGTTGTAGTTATTTAATTGACGTTGTTGTTGTTGTTGTTTATTTAACGTTGTTGTTGTTGTTGTTATTGTTGTTGTTGTTGTTTATTTGACGTTGTTGTTGTTGTTCTTTATTTGACGTTGTTGTCGTTGTTGTTGTTTATTTGACGTTGTTGTTGTTGACGTTGTTGTTGTTGTTGTTTATTTGACATTGTTGTTGTTGTTGTTATTGTTAATTTGACGTTGTTGTTGTTGTTGTTGTTGTTTATTTGGCGTTGTTGTTGTTGTATTTGACGTTGTTGTTGTTTATTTGACGTTGTTGTTGTTGTTAACGTTGTTTTTCTTGTTGTTTATTTGACGTTGTTCTTGTTGTTGTTTATTTGACGTTGTTGTTGTTGTTGTTTATTTGACGTTGTTGTTGTTATTGACGTTGTTGTTGTTGTTTATTTGACGTTGTTGTTGTTGTTTATTTGACATTGTTGTTGTTGTTGTTATTGTTTATTTGACGTTGTTGTTGTTGTTTTTTTTGGCATTGTTGTTGTTTTTATTGACGTTGTTGTTGTTGTTGTTTATTTGACGTTGTTGTTATTGATGTTGTTTTTGTTGTTGTTTATTTGACGTTGTTGTTGTTGTTGTTTATTTGACGTTGTTGTTGTTGTTTATTTGACGTTGTTGTTGTTGTTGTTTATTTGACATTGTTGTTGTTAACGGTGTTGTTGTTGTTGTTGTTTATTTGACGTTGTTGTTGTTGTTGTTGTTTATTTGACATTGTTGTTGTTGACGTTGTTGTTGTTGTTGTTGTTGTTGTTTATTTGACGTTGTTGTTGTTGACATAGTTGTTATTGTTGTTGTTTATTTGACGTTGTTGTTGTTGACATTGTTGTTGTTGTTGTTTATTTGACGTTGTTGTTGTAGTTGACATATTTGTTGTTGTTGTTGTTTATTTGACGTTGTTGTTGTTGTTGACGTTGCTGTTGTTGTTGTTGTTTATTTTACGCTGTTGTTGTTGTTTATTTGACATTGATGTTGTTGTTGACGTTGTTGTTGTTGTTGTTTATTTGACGTTGTTGCTATTGATGTTGTTTTTGTTGTTGTTTATTTGACGTTGTTGTTTTTGTTGTTTATTTGACGTTGTTGTTGTTGTTGTTTATTTGACGTTGTTGTTGTTGTTGTTTATTTGACATTGTTGTTGTTAACGGTGTTGTTGTTGTTGTTGTTTATTTGACGTTGTTGTTGTTGTTGTTTATTTGACATTGTTGTTGTTGACGTTGTTGTTGTTGTTGTTTATTTGACGTTGTTGTTGTTGACATAGTTGTTATTGTTGTTGTTTATTTGACGTTGTTGTTGTTGACGTTGTTGTTGTTGTTGACGTTGTTGTTGTTGTTGTTTATTTGACGTTGTTGTTGTAGTTGACATAGTTGTTGTTGTTGTTTATTTGACGTTGTTGTTGTTGTTGACGTTGTTGTTATTATTGTTTATTTTACGTTGTTGTTGTTGTTTATTTGACATTGTTGTTGTTGTTGACGTTGTTGTTGTTGTTGTTTATTTGACATTGTTGTTGTTGTTGTTGACGTTGTTGTTGTTGTTGTTGTTTATTTGACTTTGTTGTTGTTGTTTATTTGACGTTGTTGTTGTTGTTGTTGACTTAGTTGTTGTTGTTGTTTATTTGACGTTGTTGTTGTTGTTGTTGACGTTGTTGTTTATTTGACATTGTTGTTGTTGTTTATTTGACGTTGTTGTTGTTGTTGACGTTGTTGTTGTTGTTTATTTGACGTTGTTGTTGTTATTTATTTGACATTGTTGTTGTTGTTGACTTTGTTGTTGTTGTTGTTGTTGTTGTTGTTTATTTGACATTGTTGTTGTTGTTGTTGTTTATTTGACGTTGTTTTAGTATTGTTGTTTATTTGACATTGTTGTTGTTATTTATTTGACGTTATTGTGGGTGACATTGTTGTTGTTGTTTATTTGACGTTGTTGTTGTTGTTGTTTATTTGACGTAGTTGTTGTTGTTGACGTTGTTGTTGTTGTTGTTGTTTATTTGACGTTTTTGTTGTTGTTGATGTTGTTGTTGTATATTTGACGTTGTTGTAGTTGTTATTGTTGTTGTTGTTTATTTGACATTGTTGTTGTTGTTGTTTATTTGACGTTGTTGTTGTTGTGTATTTGACGTTGTTGTTGTTGTTTATTTGACATTGTTGTTGTTGTTGTTGATTATTTGACGTTGTTGTTGTTGTTTATTTGACGTTGTTGTTGTTGACATAGTTGTTGTTGTTGTTGTTGTTGTTTATTTGACGTTTTTATTGTTGTTGATGTTGTTGTTGTTGTTTTCGTTGTTGTTTATTTGACGTTGTTGTAGTTATTTAATTGACGTTGTTGTTGTTGTTGTTTATTTAACGTTGTTGTTGTTGTTGTTATTGTTGTTGTTGTTGTTGTTTATTTGACGTTGTTGTTGTTGTTCTTTATTTGACGTTGTTGTCGTTGTTGTTGTTTATTTGACGTTGTTGTTGTTGACGTTGTTGTTGTTGTTGTTTATTTGACATTGTTGTTGTTGTTGTTATTGTTAATTTGACGTTGTTGTTGTTGTTGTTTATTTGGCGTTGTTGTTGTTGTATTTGACGTTGTTGTTGTTTATTTGACGTTGTTGTTGTTGTTAACGTTGTTTTTCTTGTTGTTTATTTGACGTTGTTCTTGTTGTTGTTTATTTGACGTTGTTGTTGTTGTTTATTTGACGTTGTTGTTGTTGTTGACGTTGTTGTTGTTGTTTATTTGACGTTGTTGTTGTTGTTTATTTGACATTGTTGTTGTTGTTGTTATTGTTTATTTGACGTTGTTGTTGTTGTTTTTTTTGGCATTGTTGTTGTTTTTGTTGACGTTGTTGTTGTTGTTGTTTATTTGACGTTGTTGTTATTGATGTTGTTTTTGTTGTTGTTTATTTGACGTTGTTGTTGTTGTTTATTTGACGTTGTTGTTGTTGTTTATTTGACATTGTTGTTGTTGTTGTTTATTTGACATTGTTGTTGTTAACGGTGTTATTGTTGTTGTTGTTTATTTGACGTTGTTGTTGTTGTTGTTGTTGTTTATTTGACATTGTTGTTGTTGACGTTGTTGTTGTTGTTGTTGTTTATTTGACGTTGTTGTTGTTGACATAGTTGTTATTGTTGTTGTTTATTTGACGTTGTTGTTGTTGACGTTGTTGTTGTTGTTGTTTATTTGACGTTGTTGTTGTAGTTGACATAGTTGTTGTTGTTGTTGTTTATTTGACGTTGTTGTTGTTGTTGACGTTGTTGTTGTTGTTGTTTATTTTACGCTGTTGTTGTTGTTTATTTGACATTGTTGTTGTTGTTGACGTTGTTGTTGTTGTTGTTTATTTGACGTTCTTGCTATTGATGTTGTTTTTGTTGTTGTTTATTTGACGTTGTTGTTTTTGTTGTTTATTTGACGTTGTTGTTGTTGTTGTTTATTTGACGTTGTTGTTGTTGTTGTTGTTTATTTGACATTGTTGTTGTTAACGGTGTTGTTGTTGTTGTTGTTTATTTGACGTTGTTGTTGTTGTTGTTTATTTGACATTGTTGTTGTTGACGTTGTTGTTGTTGTTGTTGTTGTTTATTTGACGTTGTTGTTGTTGACATAGTTGTTATTGTTGTTGTTTATTTGACGTTGTTGTTGTTGACGTTGTTGTTGTTGTTGTTGTTTATTTGACGTTGTTGTTGTAGTTGACATAGTTGTTGTTGTTGTTTATTTGACGTTGTTGTTGTTGTTGACGTTGTTGTTATTATTGTTTATTTTACGCTGTTGTTGTTGTTTATTTGACATTGTTGTTGTTGTTGACGTTGTTGTTGTTGTTGTTTATTTGACATTGTTGTTGTTGTTGTTGACGTTGTTGTTGTTGTTGTTGTTTATTTGACTTTGTTGTTTATTTGACATTGTTGTTGTTGTTTATTTGACGTTGTTGTTGTTGTTGACGTTGTTGTTGTTGTTTATTTGACGTTGTTGTTGTTATTTATTTGACATTGTTGTTGTTGTTGACTTTGTTGTTGTTGTTGTTGTTGTTGATTTGACATTGTTGTTGTTGTTGTTGTTTATTTGACGTTGTTTTAGTATTGTTGTTTATTTGACATTGTTGTTGTTATTTATTTGACGTTGTTGTGGGTGACATTGTTGTTGTTGTTGTTTATTTGACGTTGTTGTTGTTGTTTATTTGACGTAGTTGTTGTTGTTGACATTGTTGTTGTTGTTGTTGCTTATTTGACGTTTTTGTTGTTGTTGATGTTGTTGTTGTAAATTTGACGTTGTTGTAGTTGTTATTGTTGTTGTTGTTTATTTGACATTGTTGTTGTTGTTGTTTATTTGACGTTGTTGTTGTTGTGTATTTGACGTTGTTGTTGTTGTTTATTTGACGTTGTTATTGTTGACGGTGTTGTTGTTGTTGTTTATTTGACATTGTTGTTGTTGTTGTTGTTGTTGACGTTGTTATTGTTTATTTGACGTTGTTGTTGTTATTGTTCTTTATTTGACGTTGTTATTGTTTATTTGACGTTGTTGTTGTTGTTTATTTAACGTTGTTGTTGTTGTTGACATTGTTGTTGTTGTTATTGTTTATTTGACGTTGTTGTTGTTGTTTATCTGACGTAGTTGTTATTGTTGACGTTGTTGTTGTTGTTGTTTATTTGACGTTTTTGTTGTTGATGTTGTTGTTGTTGTTTATTTGACATTGTTATTGTTGTTGTTGTTTATTTGACGTTGTTGTTGTTGACGTTGTTGTTGTTGTTATTTATTTGACGTTGTTGTTGTTGTTGTTGTTGTTTATTTGACGTTGTTGATGTTGTTGTTGTTTATTTGACATTGTTGTTGTTGACGTTGTTGTTGTTGTTGTTGTTTATTTGACGTTGTTGTTGTTGACATAGTTGTTATGGTTGTTGTTTATTTGACGTTGTTTTTGTTGACGTTGTTGTTGTTGTTGTTGTTTATTTGACGTTGTTGTTGTAGTTGACATAGTTGTTGTTGTTGTTGTTTATTTGACGTTGTTGTTGTTGTTGACGTTGTTGTTATTACTGTTTATTTTCCGTTGTTGTTGTTGTTTATTTGACATTGTTGTTGTTGTTGACGTTGTTGTTGTTGTTGTTTATTTGACATTGTTGTTGTTGTTGTTGACGTTGTTGTTGTTGTTGTTGTTTATTTGACTTTGTTGTTGTTGTTTATTTGACGTTGTTGTTGTTGTTGTTGACTTAGTTGTTGTTGTTGTTTATTTGACGTTGTTGTTGTTGTTGACGTTGTTGTTTATTTGACATTGTTGTTGTTGTTTATTTGACGTTGTTGTTGTTGTTGACGTTGTTGTTGTTGTTGTTTATTTGACGTTGTTGTTGTTATTTATTTGACATTGTTGTTGTTGTTGACTTTGTTGTTGTTGTTGTTGTTGTTGTTGTTGTTTATTTGACATTGTTGTTGTTGTTGTTGTTTATTTGACGTTGTTTTAGTATTGTTGTTTATTTGACATTGTTGTTGTTATTTATTTGACGTTATTGTGGGTGACATTGTTGTTGTTGTTTATTTGACGTTGTTGTTGTTGTTTATTTGACGTAGTTGTTGTTGTTGACGTTGTTGTTGTTGTTTATTTGACGTTTTTGTTGTTGTTGATGTTGTTGTTGTATATTTGACGTTGTTGTAGTTGTTATTGTTGTTGTTGTTTATTTGACATTGTTGTTGTTGTTGTTGTTTATTTGACGTTGTTGTTGTTGTGTATTTGACGTTGTTGTTGTTGTTTATTTGACGTTGTTGTTGTTGACAGTGTTGTTGTTGTTGTTTATTTGACATTGTTGTTGTTGTTGTTGTTGACGTTGTTGTTGTTTATTTGACGTTGTTGTTGTTATTGTTCTTTATTTGACGTTGTTATTGTTTATTTGACGTTGTTGTTGTTGTTTATTTAACGTTGTTGTTGTTGACATTGTTGTTGTTGTTATTGTTTATTTGACGTTGTTGTTGTTGTTTATTTGACGTAGTTGTTATTGTTGACGTTGTTGTTGTTGTTGTTTATTTGACATTTTTGTTGTTGATGTTGTTGTTGTTGTTTATTTGACATTGTTATTGTTGTTGTTGTTGTTTATTTGACGTTGTTGTTGTTGACGTTGTTGTTGTTGTTATTTATTTGACGTTGTTGTTGTTGTTGTTGTTGTTTATTTGACGTTGTTGTTGTTGACGTTGTTGTTGTTGTTGTTTATTTGACGTTGTTGTTGTTGACATAGTTGTTGTTGTTGTTGTTTATTTGACGTTTTTGTTGTTGTTGATGTTGTTGTTGTTGTTTTCGTTGTTGTTTATTTGACGTTGTTGTAGTTGTTTAATTGACGTTGTTGTTGTTGTTGTTTATTTAACGTTGTTGTTGTTTTTGTTATTGTTGTTGTTGTTGTTTATTTGACGTTGTTGTTGTTGTTCTTTATTTGACGTTGTTGTCGTTGTTGTTGTTTATTTGACGTTGTTGTTGTTGACGTTGTTGTTGTTGTTGTTTATTTGACATTGTTGTTGTTGTTGTTATTGTTAATTTGACGTTGTTGTTGTTGTTGTTTATTTGGCGTTGTTGTTGTTGTATTTGACGTTGTTGTTGTTTATTTGACGTTGTTGTTGTTGTTAACGTTGTTTTTCTTGTTGTTTATTTGACGTTGTTCTTGTTGTTGTTTATTTGACGTTGTTGTTGTTGTTGTTTATTTGACGTTGTTGTTGTTGTTGTTTATTTGACGTTGTTGTTGTTGTTGACGTTGTTGTTGTTGTTTATTTGACGTTGTTGTTGTTGTTTATTTGACATTGTTGTTATTGTTTATTTGACGTTGTTGTTGTTGTTTTTTTTTTGCATTGTTGTTGTTTTTGTTGACGTTGTTGTTGTTGTTGTTTATTTGACGTTGTTGTTATTGATGTTGTTTTTGTTGTTGTTTATTTGACGTTGTTGTTGTTGTTGTTTATTTGACGTTGTTGTTGTTGTTTATTTGACGTTGTTGTTGTTGTTGTTTATTTGACATTGTTGTTGTTAACGGTGTTGTTGTTGTTGTTGTTTATTTGATGTTGTTGTTGTTGTTGTTGTTGTTGTTTATTTGACATTGTTGTTGTTGACGTTGTTGTTGTTGTTGTTGTTGTTTATTTGACGTTGTTGTTGTTGACATAGTTGTTATTGTTGTTGTTTATTTGACGTTGTTGTTGTTGACGTTGTTGTTGTTGTTGTTGTTTATTTGACGTTGTTGTTGTAGTTGACATAGTTGTTGTTGTTGTTGTTGTTTATTTGACGTTGTTGTTGTTGTTGACGTTGTTGTTGTTGTTGTTGTTTATTTTACGCTGTTGTTGTTGTTTATTTGACATTGTTGTTGTTGTTGACGTTGTTGTTGTTGTTGTTTATTTGACATTGTTGTTGTTGTTGTTGTTGACGTTGTTGTTGTTGTTGTTGTTTATTTGACTTTGTTGTTGTTGTTTATTTGACGTTGTTGTTGTTGTTGTTGTTGACTTAGTTGTTGTTGTTGTTTATTTGACGTTGTTGTTGTTGACGTTGTTGTTTATTTGACATTGTTGTTGTTGTTTATTTGACGTTGTTGTTGTTGTTGACGTTGTTGTTGTTGTTTATTTGACGTTGTTGTTGTTATTTATTTGACATTGTTGTTGTTGTTGACTTTGTTGTTGTTGTTGTTGTTGTTTATTTGACATTGTTGTTGTTGTTGTTGTTGTTTATTTGACGTTGTTTTAGTATTGTTGTTTATTTGACATTGTTGTTGTTATTTATTTGACGTTGTTGTGGGTGACATTGTTGTTGTTGTTTATTTGACGTTGTTGTTGTTGTTTATTTGACGTAGTTGTATTTGTTGACGTTGTTGTTGTTGTTTATTTGACGTTTTTGTTGTTGTTGATGTTGTTGTTGTAAATTTGACGTTGTTGTAGTTGTTATTGTTGTTGTTGTTTATTTGACATTGTTGTTGTTGTTGTTTATTTGACGTTGTTGTTGTTGTGTATTTGACGTTGTTGTTGTTGTTTATTTGACATTGTTGTTGTTGACGGTGTTGTTGTTGTTGTTTATTTGACATTGTTGTTGTTGTTGTTGTTGACGTTGTTGTTGTTTATTTGACGTTGTTGTTGTTATTGTTCTTTATTTGACGTTGTTATTGTTTATTTGATGTTGTTGTTGTTGTTTATTTAACGTTGTTGTTGTTGACATTGTTGTTGTTGTTATTGTTTATTTGACGTTGTTGTTGTTGTTTATTTGACGTAGTTGTTATTGTTGACGTTGTTGTTGTTGTTGTTTATTTGACGTTTTTGTTGTTGATGTTGTTGTTGTTGTTTATTTGACATTGTTATTGTTGTTGTTGTTTATTTGACGTTGTTGTTGTTGACGTTGTTGTTGTTGTTATTTATTTGACGTTGTTGTTGTTGTTGTTGTTGTTTATTTGACGTTGTTGTTATTGACGTTGTTGTTGTTGTTGTTTATTTGACGTTGTTGTTGTTGACATAGTTGTTGTTGTTGTTGTTTATTTGACGTTTTTGTTGTTGTTGATGTTGTTGTTGTTTTCGTTGTTGTTTATTTGACGTTGTTGTAGTTGTTTAATTGACGTTGTTGTTGTTGTTGTTTATTTAACATTGTTGTTGTTGTTATTGTTGTTGTTGTTGTTTATTTGACGTTGTTGTTGTTGTTCTTTATTTGACGTTGTTGTCGTTGACGTTGTTGTTGTTGTTGTTGTTTATTTGACGTTGTTGTTGTAGTTGACATAGTTGTTGTTGTTGTTTCTTTGACGTTGTTGTTGTTGTTGACGTTGTTGTTGTTGTTGTTTATTTTACGTTGTTGTTGTTGTTTATTTGACATTGTTGTTATTGTTGACGTTGTTGTTGTTGTTGTTTATTTGACATTGTTGTTATTGTTGTTGTTGACGTTGTTGTTGTTGTTGTTGTTTATTTGACTTTGTTGTTGTTGTTTATTTGACGTTGTTGTTGTTGTTGTTGACTTAGTTGTTGTTGTTGTTTATTTGACGTTGTTGTTGTTGTTGTTGATGTTGTTGTTTATTTGACATTGTTGTTGTTTTTTATTTGACGTTGTTGTTGTTGTTGACGTTGTTGTTGTTGTTTATTTGACGTTGTTGTTGTTATTTATTTGACATTGTTGTTGTTGTTGACTTTGTTGTTATTGTTGTTGTTGTTGTTTATTTGACATTGTTGTTGTTGTTGTTTATTTGACGTTGTTTTAGTATTGTTGTTTATTTGACATTGTTGTTGTTATTTATTTGACGTTATTGTGGGTGACATTGTTGTTGTTGTTTATTTGACGTTGTTGTTGTTGACGTTGTTGTTGTTGTTGTTGTTGTTGTTTATTTGACGTTTTTGTTGTTGTTGTTGTATATTTGACGTTGTTGTAGTTGTTATTGTTGTTGTTGTTTATTTGACATTGTTGTTGTTGTTTATTTGACGTTGTTGTTGTTGTGTATTTGACGTTGTTGTTGTTGTTTATTTGACGTTGTTGTTGTTGACGGTGTTGTTGTTGTTGTTTATTTGACATTGTTGTTGTTGTTGTTGTTGACGTTGTTGTTGTTTATTTGACGTTGTTGTTGTTATTGTTCTTTATTTGACGTTGTTATTGTTTATTTGACGTTGTTGTTGTTGTTTATTTAACGTTGTTGTTGTTGACATTGTTGTTGTTGTTATTGTTTATTTGACATTGTTGTTGTTGTTTATTTGACGTAGTTGTTATTGTTGACGTTGTTGTTGTTGTTGTTTATTTGACGTTTTTGTTGTTGATGTTGTTGTTGTTGTTTATTTGACATTGTTATTGTTGTTGTTGTTTATTTGACGTTGTTGTTGTTGACGTTGTTGTTGTTGTTATTTATTTGACGTTGTTGTTGTTGTTGTTGTTGTTTATTTGACGTTGTTGTTGTTGACGTTGTTGTTGTTGTTGTTGTTTATTTGACGTTGTTGTTGTTGACATAGTTGTTGTTGTTGTTGTTGTTTATTTGACGTTTTTGTTGTTGTTGATGTTGTTGTTGTTTTCGTTGTTGTTTATTTGACGTTGTTGTAGTTGTTTAATTGACGTTGTTGTTGTTGTTGTTTATTTAACGTTGTTGTTGTTGTTATTGTTGTTGTTGTTGTTGTTTATTTGACGTTGTTGTTGTTGTTCTTTATTTGACGTTGTTGTCGTTGTTGTTGTTTATTTGACGTTGTTGTTGTTGACGTTGTTGTTGTTGTTGTTTATTTGACATTGTTGTTGTTGTTGTTATTGTTAATTTGACGTTGTTGTTATTGTTGTTTATTTGGCGTTGTTGTTGGTTTATTTGACGTTGTTGTTGTTTATTTGACGTTGTTGTTGTTGTTAACGTTGTTTTTCTTGTTGTTTATTTGACGTTGTTGTTGTTGTTGTTTATTTGACGTTGTTGTTGTTGTTTATTTGACGTTGTTGTTGTTGTTTATTTGACGTTGTTGTTGTTGTTGACGTTGTTGTTGTTGTTTATTTGACATTGTTGTTGTTGTTTATTTGACATTGTTGTTGTTGTTGTTATTGTTTATTTGACGTTGTCGTTGTTGTTTTTTTTGGCATTGTTGTTGTTGTTGTTGACGTTGTTGTTGTTGTTGTTGTTTATTTGACGTTGTTGTTATTGATGTTGTTTTTGTTGTTGTTTATTTGACGTTGTTGTTGTTGTTGTTTATTTGACGTTGTTGTTGTTGTTGTTTATTTGACGTTGTTGTTGTTGTTTATTTGACATTGTTGTTGTTAACGGTGTTGTTGTTGTTGATTTGACGTTGTTGTTGTTGTTGTTGTTGTTGTTTATTTGACATTGTTGTTGTTGACGTTGTTGTTGTTGTTGTTGTTTATTTGACGTTGTTGTTGTTGACATAGTTGTTATTGTTGTTGTTTATTTGACGTTGTTGTTGTTGACGTTGTTGTTGTTGTTGTTGTTTATTTGACGTTGTTGTTGTAGTTGACATAGTTGTTGTTGTTGTTGTTTATTTGACGTTGTTGTTGTTGTTGACGTTGTTGTTGTTGTTGTTTATTTTACGTTGTTGTTGTTGTTTATTTGACATTGTTGTTGTTGTTGTTGACGTTGTTATTGTTGTTGTTTATTTGACATTGTTGTTGTTGTTGTTGACGTTGTTGTTGTTGTTGTTTATTTGACTTTGTTGTTATTGTTTATTTGACGTTGTTGTTGTTGTTGTTGTTTATTTGACGTTGTTGTTGTTGTTGACGTTGTTGTTTATTTGACATTGTTGTTGTTGTTTATTTGACGTTGTTGTTGTTGTTGACGTTGTTGTTGTTGTTGTTTATTTGACGTTGTTGTTGTTATTTATTTGACATTGTTGTTGTTGTTGACTTTGTTGTTGTTGTTGTTGTTGTTGTTTATTTGACATTGTTGTTGTTGTTGTTGTTTATTTGACGTTGTTTTAGTATTGTTGTTTATTTGACATTGTTGTTGTTATTTATTTGACGTTGTTGTGGGTGACATTGTTGTTGTTGTTTATTTGACGTTGTTGTTGTTGTTTATTTGACGTAGTTGTTGTTGTTGACGTTGTTGACGTTGTTGTTGTTGTTGTTTATTTGACGTTTTTGTTGTTGTTGATGTTGTTGTTGTATATTTGACGTTGTTGTAGTTGTTATTGTTGTTGTTGTTTATTTGACATTGTTGTTGTTGTTGTTTATTTGACGTTGTTGTTGTTGTGTATTTGACGTTGTTGTTGTTGTTTATTTGACGTTGTTGTTGTTGACGGTGTTGTTGTTGTTGTTTATTTGACATTGTTGTTGTTGTTGTTGTTGACGTTGTTGTTGTTTATTTGATGTTGTTGTTGTTATTGTTCTTTATTTGACGTTGTTATTGTTTATTTGACGTTGTTGTTGTTGTTTATTTAACGTTGTTGTTGTTGACATTGTTGTTGTTGTTATTGTTTATTTGACGTTGTTGTTGTTGTTTATTTGACGTAGTTGTTATTGTTGACGTTGTTGTTGTTGTTGTTTATTTGACGTTTTTGTTGTTGATGTTGTTGTTGTTGTTTATTTGACATGGTTATTGTTGTTGTTGTTTATTTGACGTTGTTGTTGTTGACGTTGTTGTTGTTGTTATTTATTTGACGTTGTTGTTGTTGTTGTTGTTTATTTGACGTTGTTGTTGTTGACGTTGTTGTTGTTGTTGTTGTTGTTTATTTGACGTTGTTGTTGTTGACATAGTTGTTGTTGTTGTTGTTGTTTATTTGACGTTTTTGTTGTTGTTGATGTTGTTGTTGTTTTCGTTGTTGTTTATTTGACGTTGTTGTAGTTGTTTAATTGACGTTGTTGTTGTTGTTGTTGTTTATTTAACGTTGTTGTTGTTGTTGTTATTGTTGTTGTTGTTGTTTATTTGACGTTGTTGTTGTTGTTCTTTATTTGACGTTGTTGTCGTTGTTGTTGTTTATTTGACGTTGTTGTTGTTGACGTTGTTGTTGTTGTTGTTTATTTGACATTGTTGTTGTTGTTGTTTTTGTTAATTTGACGTTGTTGTTGTTGTTGTTTATTTGGCGTTGTTGTTGGTTTATTTGACGTTGTTGTTGTTTATTTGACGTTGTTGTTGTTGTTGACGTTGTTTTTCTTGTTGTTTATTTGACGTTGTTGTTGTTGTTGTTTATTTGACGTTGTTGTTGTTGTTTATTTGACGTTGTTGTTGTTGTTTATTTGACGTTGTTGTTGTTCTTGACGTTGTTGTTGTTGTTTATTTGACATTGTTGTTGTTGTTTATTTGACATTGTTGTTGTTGTTGTTATTGTTTATTTGACGTTGTTGTTGTTGTTTTTTTTGGCATTGTTGTTGTTGTTGTTGACGTTGTTGTTGTTGTTGTTTATTTGACGTTGTTGTTATTGATGTTGTTTTTGTTATTGTTTATTTGACGTTGTTGTTGTTGTTGTTTATTTGACGTTGTTGTTGTTGTTGTTTATTTGACGTTGTTGTTGTTGTTTATTTGACATTGTTGTTGTTAACGGTGTTGTTGTTGTTGTTGATTTGACGTTGTTGTTGTTGTTGTTGTTGTTGTTTATTTGACATTGTTGTTGTTGACG
This sequence comes from Vicia faba, assembly GCA_948472305.1. Lineage (NCBI taxonomy): Eukaryota > Viridiplantae > Streptophyta > Magnoliopsida > Fabales > Fabaceae > Vicia > Vicia faba. Next base: position 388,424,029 of record OX451739.1, on the reverse strand, counting down.
TTGTTGTTGTTGTTGTTGTTTATTTGACGTTGTTGTTGTTGACATAGTTGTTATTGTTGTTGTTTATTTGACGTTGTTGTTGTTGACGTTGTTGTTGTTGTTGTTGTTGTTTATTTGACGTTGTTGTTGTAGTTGACATAGTTGTTGTTGTTGTTGTTTATTTGACGTTGTTGTTGTTGTTGACGTTGTTGTTGTTGTTGTTGTTTATTTTACGTTGTTGTTGTTGTTTATTTGACATTGTTGTTGTTGTTGACGTTGTTGTTGTTGTTTTTTATTTGACATTGTTGTTGTTGTTGTTATTGTTAATTTGACGTTGTTGTTGTTGTTGTTTATTTGGAGTTGTTGTTGGTTTATTTGACGTTGTTGTTGTTTATTTGACGTTGTTGTTGTTGTTGACGTTGTTTTTCTTGTTGTTTATTTGACGTTGTTGTTGTTGTTGTTTATTTGACGTTGTTGTTGTTGTTTATTTGACGTTGTTGTTGTTGTTTATTTGACGTTGTTGTTGTTCTTGACGTTGTTGTTGTTGTTTATTTGACATTGTTGTTGTTATTTATTTGACATTGTTGTTGTTGTTGTTATTGTTTATTTGACGTTGTTGTTGTTGTTTTTTTTGGCATTGTTGTTGTTGACGTTGTTGTTGTTGTTGTTTATTTGACGTTGTTGTTATTGATGTTGTTTTTGTTGTTGTTTATTTGACGTTGTTGTTGTTGTTGTTTATTTGACGTTGTTGTTGTTGTTGTTTATTTGACGTTGTTGTTGTTGTTGTTTATTTGACATTGTTGTTGTTAACGGTGTTGTTGTTGTTGTTGATTTGACGTTGTTGTTGTTGTTGTTGTTGTTGTTGTTTATTTGACATTGTTGTTGTTGACGTTGTTGTTGTTGTTGTTGTTTATTTGACGTTGTTGTTGTTGACATAGTTGTTATTGTTGTTGTTTATTTGACGTTGTTGTTGTTGACGTTGTTGTTGTTGTTGTTGTTTATTTGACGTTGTTGTTGTTTATTTGACATTGTTGTTATTGACGGTGTTGTTGTTGTTTATTTGACGTTGTTGTTGTTGTTGTTTATTTGACGTTGTTGTTGTTGTTGTTTATTAGACATTGTTGTTATTGTTAACATAGTTGTTGTTGTTGTTGTTTATTTGACGTTGTTGTTGTTGTTGACGTTGTTGTTGTTGTTGACGTTGTTGTTGTTGTTGTTTATTTGCCGTTGTTGTTGTTGTTGACATAGTTGTTGTTGTTGTTTATTTGACGTTGTTGTTGGTGTTGACGTTGTTGTTGTTGTTGTTGTTTATTTGACGTTGTTGTTGTTGTTGTTGTTGTTTATTTGACATTGTTGTTTTTGTTGACGTTGTTGTTTTTGTTGACGTTGTTGTTGTTGTTGTTTATTTGACATTGTTATTGTTGTTGTTGACGTTGTTGTTGTTTATTTGACTTTGTTGTTGTTGTTGTTGGTGTTGTTTATTTGACGTTGTTGTTGTTGTTGACTTAGTTGTTGTTGTTGTTTATTTGATGTTGTTGTTGTTGTTGCTGTTGATGGTGTTGTTTATTTGACGTTGTTGTTGTTGTTTATTTGACGTTGTTGTTGTTGACGTTGTTGTTGTTGTTGACGTTGTTGATGTTGTTGACGTTGTTGTTGTTGTTTATTTGACGTTGTTGTTGTTATTTATTTGACATTGTTGTTGTTGTTGACGTTGTTGTTGTTGTTGTTGTTTATTTGACATTGTTGTTGTTGTTGTTGACGTTGTTGTTGTTGTTGTTGTTTATTTGACATTGTTTTAGTATTGTTGTTTATTTGACATTGTTGTTGTTATTTATTTGACGTTGTTGTGGGTGACATTGTTGTTGTTGTTGTTTATTTGACGTTGTTGTTGATGTTGTTTATTTGACGTAGTTGTTGTTGTTGACGTTGTTGTTGTTGTTGTTGTTTATTTGACATTGTTGTTGTTGTTGTTATTGTTAATTTGACGTTGTTGTTGTTGTTGTTTATTTGGAGTTGTTGTTGGTTTATTTGACGTTGTTGTTGTTGTTTATTTGACGTTGTTGTTGTTGTTGACGTTGTTTTTCTTGTTGTTTATTTGACGTTGTTGTTGTTGTTGTTTATTTGACGTTGTTGTTGTTGTTTATTTGACGTTGTTGTTGTTGTTTATTTGACGTTGTTGTTGTTCTTGACGTTGTTGTTGTTGTTTATTTGACATTGTTGTTGTTATTTATTTGACATTGTTGTTGTTGTTGTTATTGTTTATTTGACGTTGTTGTTGTTATTTTTTTTGGCATTGTTGTTGTTGACGTTGTTGTTGTTGTTGTTTATTTGACGTTGTTGTTATTGATGTTGTTTTTGTTGTTGTTTATTTGACGTTGTTGTTGTTGTTGTTTATTTGACGTTGTTGTTGTTGTTGTTTATTTGACGTTGTTGTTGTTGTTGTTTATTTGACATTGTTGTTGTTAACGGTGTTGTTGTTGTTGTTGATTTGACGTTGTTGTTGTTGTTGTTGTTGTTGTTGTTGTTGTTGTTGTTTATTTGACATTGTTGTTGTTGACGTTGTTGTTGTTGTTGTTGTTGTTTATTTGACGTTGTTGTTGTTGACATAGTTGTTATTGTTGTTGTTTATTTGACGTTGTTGTTGTTGACGTTGTTGTTGTTGTTGTTGTTGTTTATTTGACGTTGTTGTTGTTTATTTGACATTGTTGTTATTGACGGTGTTGTTGTTGTTTATTTGACGTTGTTGTTGTTGTTGTTTATTTGACGTTGTTGTTGTTGTTGTTTATTAGACATTGTTGTTATTGTTAACATAGTTGTTGTTGTTGTTGTTTATTTGACGTTGTTGTTGTTGTTGACGTTGTTGTTGTTGTTGACGTTGTTGTTGTTGTTGTTTATTTGCCGTTGTTGTTGTTGTTGACATAGTTGTTGTTGTTGTTTATTTGACGTTGTTGTTGGTGTTGACGTTGTTGTTGTTGTTGTTGTTTATTTGACGTTGTTGTTGTTGTTGTTGTTTATTTGACATTGTTGTTTTTGTTGACGTTGTTGTTTTTGTTGACGTTGTTGTTGTTGTTGTTTATTTGACATTGTTATTGTTGTTGTTGACGTTGTTGTTGTTTATTTGACTTTGTTGTTGTTGTTGTTGGTGTTGTTTATTTGACGTTGTTGTTGTTGTTGACTTAGTTGTTGTTGTTGTTTATTTGATGTTGTTGTTGTTGTTGCTGTTGATGGTGTTGTTTATTTGACGTTGTTGTTGTTGTTGTTTATTTGACGTTGTTGTTGTTGACGTTGTTGTTGTTGTTGACGTTGTTGATGTTGTTGACGTTGTTGTTGTTGTTTATTTGACGTTGTTGTTGTTATTTATTTGACATTGTTGTTGTTGTTGACGTTGTTGTTGTTGTTGTTGTTTATTTGACATTGTTGTTGTTGTTGTTGACGTTGTTGTTGTTGTTGTTGTTTATTTGACATTGTTTTAGTATTGTTGTTTATTTGACATTGTTGTTGTTATTTATTTGACGTTGTTGTGGGTGACATTGTTGTTGTTGTTGTTTATTTGACGTTGTTGTTGATGTTGTTTATTTGACGTAGTTGTTGTTGTTGACGTTGTTGTTGTTGTTGTTGTTGTTTATTTGACGTTGTTGTTGTTGTTGTTTATTTGACATTGTTGTTGTTGTTTTTTATTTGACGTTGTTGTTGTTGTTTATTTGACGTTGTTGTTGTTGTTGTTTATTTGACGTTGTTGTTATTGACAGTGTTGTTGTTGTTGTTTATTTGACATTGTTGTTGTTGTTGTTGTTGTTGTTGACGTTGTTGTTGTTTATTTGACGTTGTTGTTGTTGTTGTTCTTTATTTGACGTTGTTATTGTTTATTTGACGTTGTTGTTGTTGTTTATTTAACGTTGTTGTTGTTGACACTGTTGTTGTTGTTATTGTTTATTTGACGTTGTTGTTGTTGTTTATTTGACGTAGTTGTTGTTGTTGACGTTGTTGTTGTTGTTGTTTATTTGACGTTTTTGTTGTTGATGTTGTTGTTGTTGTTTATTTGACATTGTTGTTGTTGTTGTTGTTTATTTGACGTTGTTGTTATTGACGGTGTTGTTGTTGTTATTTATTTGACGTTGTTGTTGTTGTTGTTGTTTATTTGACGTTGTTGTTGTTGACGTTGTTGTTGTTGTTGTTGTTGTTTATTTGACGTTGTTGTTGTTGTTGACATAGTTGTTGTTGTTGTTGTTTATTTGACGTTTTTGTTGTTGTTGATGTTGTTGTTGTTGTTTTCGTTGTTGTTTATTTGACGTTGTTGTAGTTGTTTAATTGACGTTGTTGTTGTTGTGGTTTATTTAACGTTGTTGTTGTTGTTGTTGTTATTGTTGTTGTTGTTGTTGTTTATTTTACGTTGTTGTTGTTGTTCTTTATTTGATGTTGTTGTCGTTGTTGTTGTTTATTTGACGTTGTTGTTGTTGACGTTGTTGTTGTTGTTGTTTATTTGACATTGTTGTTGTTGTTGTTATTGTTAATTTGACGTTGTTGTTGTTGTTGTTTATTTGGCGTTGTTGTTGTATTTGACGTTGTTGTTGTTTATTTGACGTTGTTGTTGTTGTTGACGTTGTTTTTCTTGTTGTTTATTTGACGTTGTTGTTGTTGTTGTTTATTTGACGTTGTTGTTGTTGTTTATTTGACGTTGTTGTTGTTGTTGTTTATTTGACATTGTTGTTGTTGTTGTTTATTTGACATTGTTGTTATTGACGGTGTTGTTGTTTTTTATTTGACGTTGTTGTTGTTGTTGTTTATTTGACGTTGTTGTTGTTGTTGTTGTTTAGACATTGTTGTTGTTGTTAACATAGTTGTTGTTGTTGTTGTTTATTTGACGTTGTTGTTGTTGTTGACGTTGTTGTTGTTGTTGTTTATTTGCCGTTGTTGTTGTTGTTGTTGACATAGTTGTTGTTGTTGTTTATTTGACGTTGTTGTTGGTGTTGACGTTGTTGTTGTTGTTGTTGTTTATTTGACGTTGTTGTTGTTGTTGTTTATTTGACATTGTTGTTTTTGTTGACGTTGTTGTTGTTGTTGTTTATTTGACATTGTTATTGTTGTTGTTTACGTTGTTGTTGTTGTTTATTTGACTTTGTTGTTGTTGTTGTTGTTGTTGTTTATTTGACGTTGTTGTTGTTGTTGACTTAGTTGTTGTTGTTGTTTATTTGATGTTGTTGTTGTTGTTGTTGTTGTTGTTGTTGATGGTGTTGTTTATTTGACATTGTTGTTGTTGTTGTTTATTTGACGTTGTTGTTGTTGACGTTGTTGTTGTTGTTTATTTGACGTTGTTGTTGTTATTTATTTGACATTGTTGTTGTTGTTGACGTTGTTGACGTTGTTGTTGTTGTTGTTTATTTGACATTGTTGTTGTTGTTGTTGACGTTGTTGTTGTTGTTGTTTATTTGACATTGTTTTAGTATTGTTGTTTATTTGACATTGTTGTTGTTATTTATTTGACGTTGTTGTGGGTGACATTGTTGTTGTTGTTTATTTGACGTTGTTGTTGTTGTTGTTTATTTGACGTAGTTGTTGTTGTTGACGTTGTTGTTGTTGTTGTTGTTGTTGTTTATTTGACGTTTTTGTTGTTGTTGTATATTTGACGTTGTTGTAGTTGTTATTGTTGTTGTTGTTTATTTGACATTATTGTTGTTGTTGTTGTTTATTTGACGTTGTTGTTGTTGTTTATTTGACGTTGTTGTTGTTGTTTATTTGACGTTGTTGTTGTTCACGGTGTTGTTGTTGTTGTTGTTTATTTGACATCGTTGTTGTTCTTGTTATTGACGTTGTTGTTGTTTATTTGACGTTGTTGTTGTTGTTCTTTATTTGACGTTGTTATTGTTTATTTGACGTTGTTGTTGTTGTTGTTTATTTAACGTTGTTGTTATTGCCATTGTTGTTGTTGTTATTGTTTATTTGACATTGTTGTTGTTGTTGTTGTTTATTTGACGTTTTTGTTGTTGTTGATGATGTTGTTGTTGTTGTTTATTTGACGTTGTTGTTGTTGTTGTTGTTGTTTATTTGACGTTGTTGTTGTTGACGGTGTTGTTGTTGTTATTTATTTGACGTTGTTGTTGTTGTTGTTATTGTTGTTGTTGTTGTTTATTTGACGTTGTTGTTGTTGTTCTTTATTTGACGTTGTTGTCGTTGTTGTTGTTTATTTGACGTTGTTGTTGTTGACGTTGTTGTTGTTGTTGTTTATTTGACATTGTTGTTGTTGTTGTTATTGTTAATTTGACGTTGTTGTTGTTGTTGTTTATTTGGCGTCGTTGTTGTTGTATTTGACGTTGTTGTTGTTTATTTGACGTTGTTGTTGTTGTTAACGTTGTTTTTCTTGTTGTTTATTTGACGTTGTTGTTGTTGTTGTTTATTTGACGTTGTTGTTGTTGTTTATTTGACGTTGTTGTTGTTGTTGTTGTTTATTTGACGTTGTTGTTGTTGTTGTTGACGTTGTTGTTGTTGTTTATTTGACGTTGTTGTTGTTGTTTATTTGACATTGTTGTTGTTGTTGTTATTGTTTATTTGACGTTGTTGTTGTTGTTTTTTTTGGCATTGTTGTTGTTGTTGACGTTGTTGTTGTTGTTGTTTATTTGACGTTGTTGTTATTGATGTTGTTTTTGTTGTTGTTTATTTGACGTTGTTGTTGTTGTTTATTTGACGTTGTTGTTGTTGTTGTTTATTTGACGTTGTTGTTGTTGTTGTTTATTTGACATTGTTGTTGTTAACGGTGTTGTTGTTGTTGTTGATTTGACGTTGTTGTTGTTGTTGTTGTTGTTGTTTATTTGACATTGTTGTTGTTGACGTTGTTGTTGTTGTTGTTGTTTATTTGACGTTGTTGTTGTTGACATAGTTGTTATTGTTGTTGTTTATTTGACGTTGTTGTTGTTGACGTTGTTGTTGTTGTTGTTGTTTATTTGACGTTGTTGTTGTTTATTTGACATTGTTGTTATTGACGGTGTTGTTGTTGTTTATTTGACGTTGTTGTTGTTGTTGTTTATTTGACGTTGTTGTTGTTGTTGTTGTTTATTAGACATTGTTGTTATTGTTAACATAGTTGTTGTTGTTGTTGTTTATTTGACGTTGTTGTTGTTGTTGACGTTGTTGTTGTTGTTGACGTTGTTGTTGTTGTTGTTGTTTATTTGTCGTTGTTGTTGTTGTTGACATAGTTGTTGTTGTTGTTTATTTGACGTTGTTGTTGGTGTTGACGTTGTTGTTGTTGTTGTTGTTTATTTGACGTTGTTGTTGTTGTTGTTGTTTATTTGACATTGTTGTTTTTGTTGACGTTGTTGTTTTTGTTGACGTTGTTGTTGTTGTTGTTTATTTGACATTGTTATTGTTGTTGTTGACGTTGTTGTTGTTGTTTATTTGACTTTGTTGTTGTTGTTATTGTTGTTGTTTATTTGACGTTGTTGTTGTTGTTGACTTAGTTGTTGTTGTTGTTTATTTGATGTTGTTGTTGTTGTTGCTGTTGATGGTGTTGTTTATTTGACGTTGTTGTTGTTGTTTATTTGACGTTGTTGTTGTTGACGTTGTTGTTGTTGTTGACGTTGTTGATGTTGTTGACGTTGTTGTTGTTGTTTATTTGACGTTGTTGTTGTTATTTATTTGACATTGTTGTTGTTGTTGACGTTGTTGTTGTTGTTGTTGTTGTTTATTTGACATTGTTGTTGTTGTTGTTGACGTTGTTGTTGTTGTTGTTTATTTGACATTGTTTTAGTACTGTTGTTTATTTGACATTGTTGTTGTTATTTATTTGACGTTGTTGTGGGTGACATTGTTGTTGTTGTTGTTTATTTGACGTTGTTGTTGATGTTGTTTATTTGACGTAGTTGTTGTTGTTGACGTTGTTGTTGTTGTTGTTTATTTGACGTTTTTGTTGTTGTTGTTGTTGTTGTTGTTGTTGTTGTATATTTGACGTTGTTGTAGTTGTTATTGTTGTTGTTGTTTATTTGACATTATTGTTGTTGTTGTTTATTTGACATTGTTGTTGTTGTTATTTATTTGACGTTGTTGTTGTTGTTTATTTGACGTTGTTGTTGTTGTTGTTTATTTGACGTTGTTGTTATTGACGGTGTTGTTGTTGTTGTTTATTTGACATTGTTGTTGTTGTTGTTGTTGTTGTTGTTGACGTTGTTGTTGTTTATTTGACGTTGTTGTTGTTGTTGTTCTTTATTTGACGTTGTTATTGTTTATTTGACGTTGTTGTTGTTGTTTATTTAACGTTGTTGTTGTTGACACTGTTGTTGTTGTTATTGTTTATTTGACGTTGTTGTTGTTGTTTATTTGACGTAGTTGTTGTTGTTGACGTTGTTGTTGTTGTTGTTTATTTGACGTTTTTGTTGTTGATGTTATTGTTGTTGTTTATTTGACATTGTTGTTGTTGTTGTTGTTTATTTGACGTTGTTGTTATTGACGGTGTTGTTGTTGTTATTTATTTGACGTTGTTGTTGTTGTTGTTGTTGTTTATTTGACGTTGTTGTTGTTGACGTTGTTGTTGTTGTTGTTGTTGTTTATTTGACGTTGTTGTTGTTGTTGACATAGTTGTTGTTGTTGTTGTTGTTTATTTGACGTTTTTGTTGTTGTTGATGTTGTTGTTGTTGTTTTCGTTGTTGTTTATTTGACGTTGTTGTAGTTGTTTAATTGACGATGTTGTTGTTGTTGTTTATTTAACGTTGTTGTTGTTGTTGTTGTTGTTATTGTTGTTGTTGTTGTTGTTTATTTTACGTTGTTGTTGTTGTTCTTTATTTGATGTTGTTGTCGTTGTTGTTGTTTATTTGACGTTGTTGTTGTTGACGTTGTTGTTGTTGTTGTTTATTTGACATTGTTGTTGTTGTTGTTATTGTTAATTTGACGTTGTTGTTGTTGTTGTTTATTTGGCGTTGTTGTTGTATTTGACGTTGTTGTTGTTTATTTGACGTTGTTGTTGTTGTTGACGTTGTTTTTCTTGTTGTTTATTTGACGTTGTTGTTGTTGTTGTTTATTTGACGTTGTTGTTGTTGTTTATTTGACGTTGTTGTTGTTGTTGTTGTTTATTTGACATTGTTGTTGTTGTTGTTTATTTGACATTGTTGTTATTGACGGTGTTGTTGTTTTTTATTTGACGTTGTTGTTGTTGTTGTTTATTTGACGTTGTTGTTGTTGTTGTTTAGACATTGTTGTTGTTGTTAACATAGTTGTTGTTGTTGTTTATTTGACGTTGTTGTTGTTGACGTTGTTGTTGTTGTTGTTGTTTATTTGCCGTTGTTGTTGTTGTTGACATAGTTGTTGTTGTTGTTTATTTGACGTTGTTGTTGGTGTTGACGTTGTTGTTGTTGTTGTTGTTTATTTGACGTTGTTGTTGTTGTTGTTTATTTGACATTGTTGTTTTTGTTGACGTTGTTGTTGTTGTTGTTTATTTGACATTGTTATTGTTGTTGTTGACGTTGTTGTTGTTGTTTATTTGACTTTGTTGTTGTTGTTGTTGTTGTTTATTTGACGTTGTTGTTGTTGTTGACTTAGTTGTTGTTGTTGTTTATTTGATGTTGTTGTTGTTGTTGTTGTTGATGGTGTTGTTTATTTGACGTTGTTGTTGTTGTTTATTTGACGTTGTTGTTGTTGACGTTGTTGTTGTTGTTTATTTGACGTTGTTGTTGTTATTTATTTGACATTGTTGTTGTTGTTGACGTTGTTGTTGTTGTTGTTTATTTGACATTGTTGTTGTTGTTGTTGACGTTGTTGTTGTTGTTGTTGTTTATTTGACATTGTTTTAGTATTGTTGTTTATTTGACATTGTTGTTGTTATTTATTTGACGTTGTTGTGGGTGACATTGTTGTTGTTGTTGTTTATTTGACGTTGTTGTTGTTGTTGTTTATTTGACGTAGTTGTTGTTGTTGACGTTGTTGTTGTTGTTGTTGTTGTTTATTTGACGTTTTTGTTGTTGTTGTTGTATATTTGACGTTGTTGTAGTTGTTATTATTGTTGTTGTTTATTTGACATTATTGTTGTTGTTGTTGTTTATTTGACGTTGTTGTTGTTGTTTATTTGACGTTGTTGTTGTTGTTTATTTGACGTTGTTGTTGTTGTTTATTTGACGTTGTTGTTGTTCACGGTGTTGTTGTTGTTGTTGTTTATTTGACATCGTTGTTGTTCTTGTTATTGACGTTGTTGTTGTTTATTTGACATTGTTGTTGTTGTTCTTTATTTGACGTTGTTATTGTTTATTTGACGTTGTTGTTGTTGTTTATTTAACGTTGTTGTTATTGCCATTGTTGTTGTTGTTATTGTTTATTTGACATTGTTGTTATTGTTGTTGTTTATTTGACGTTTTTGTTGTTGTTGATGTTGTTGTTGTTGTTGTTTATTTGACGTTGTTGTTGTTGTTGTTGTTGTTTATTTGACGTTGTTGTTGTTGACGGTGTTGTTGTTGTTATTTATTTGACGTTGTTGTTGTTGTTGTTATTGTTGTTGTTGTTGTTTATTTGACGTTGTTGTTGTTGTTCTTTATTTGACGTTGTTGTCGTTGTTGTTGTTTATTTGACGTTGTTGTTGTTGACGTTGTTGTTGTTGTTGTTTATTTGACATTGTTGTTGTTGTTGTTATTGTTAATTTGACGTTGTTGTTGTTGTTGTTTATTTGGCGTCGTTGTTGTTGTATTTGACGTTGTTGTTGTTTATTTGACGTTGTTGTTGTTGTTAACGTTGTTTTTCTTGTTGTTTATTTGACGTTGTTGTTGTTGTTGTTTATTTGACGTTGTTGTTGTTGTTTATTTGACGTTGTTGTTGTTGTTTATTTGACGTTGTTGTTGTTGTTGACGTTGTTGTTGTTGTTTATTTGACGTTGTTGTTGTTGTTTATTTGACATTGTTGTTGTTGTTATTGTTTATTTGACGTTGTTGTTGTTGTTTTTTTTGGCATTGTTGTTGTTTTTGTTAACGTTGTTGTTGTTGTTGTTTATTTGACGTTGTTGTTATTGATGTTGTTTTTGTTGTTGTTTATTTGACGTTGTTGTTGTTGTTGTTTATTTGACGTTGTTGTTGTTGTTGTTGTTTATTTGACGTTGTTGTTGTTGTTGTTTATTTGACATTGTTGTTGTTAACGGTGTTGTTGTTGTTGTTTATTTGACGTTGTTGTTGTTGTTGTTGTTGTTTATTTGACATTGTTGTTGTTGACGTTGTTGTTGTTGTTGTTGTTGTTTATTTGACGTTGTTGTTTTTGACATAGTTGTTATTGTTGTTGTTTATTTGACGTTGTTGTTGTTGACGTTGTTGTTGTTGTTGTTGTTTATTTGACGTTGTTGTTGTAGTTGACATAGTTGTTGTTGTTATTGTTTATTTGACGTTGTTATTGTTGTTGACGTTGTTGTTGTTGTTGTTGTTTATTTTACGTTGTTGTTGTTGTTTATTTGACATTGTTGTTGTTGTTGACGTTGTTGTTGTTGTTGTTTATTTGACATTGTTGTTGTTGTTGTTGTTGACGTTGTTGTTGTTGTTGTTGTTTATTTGACTTTGTTGTTGTTGTTTATTTGACGTTGTTGCTGTTGTTGTTGACTTAGTTGTTGTTGTTGTTTATTTGACGTTGTTGTTGTTGTTGACGTTGTTGTTTATTTGACATTGTTGTTGTTGTTTATTTGACGTTGTTGTTGTTGTTGACGTTGTTGTTGTTGTTTATTTGACGTTGTTGTTGTTATTTATTTGACATTGTTGTTGTTGTTGACTTTGTTGTTGTTGTTGTTGTTGTTTATTTGACATTGTTGTTGTTGTTGTGGTTTATTTGACGTTGTTTTAGTATTGTTGATTATTTGACATTGTTGTTGTTATTTATTTGACGTTGTTGTGGGTGACATTGTTGTTGTTGTTTATTTGACGTTGTTGTTGTTGTTTATTTGACGTAGTTGTTGTTGTTGACGTTGTTGTTGTTGTTGTTGTTTATTTGACGTTTTTGTTGTTGTTGATGTTGTTGTTGTATATTTGATGTTGTTGTAGTTGTTATTGTTGTTGTTGTTTATTTGACATTGTTGTTGTTGTTGTTTATTTGACGTTGTTGTTGTTGTGTATTTGACGTCGTTGTTGTTGTTTATTTGACGTTGTTGTTGTTGACGTTGTTGTTGTTGTTGTTTATTTGACATTGTTGTTGTTGTTGTTATTGTTAATTTGACGTTGTTGTTGTTGTTGTTTATTTGGCGTTGTTGTTGGTTTATTTGACGTTGTTGTTGTTTATTTGACGTTGTTGTTGTTGTTGACGTTGTTTTTCTTGTTGTTTATTTGACGTTGTTGTTGTTGTTGTTTATTTGACGTTGTTGTTGTTGTTTATTTGACGTTGTTGTTGTTGTTTATTTGACGTTGTTGTTGTTCTTGACGTTGTTGTTTTTGTTTATTTGACATTGTTGTTGTTGTTTATTTGACATTGTTGTTGTTGTTGTTATTGTTTATTTGACGTTGTTATTGTTGTTTTTTTTGGCATTGTTGTTGTTGTTGTTGACGTTGTTGTTGTTGTTGTTTATTTGACGTTGTTGTTATTGATGTTGTTTTTGTTGTTGTTTATTTGACGTTGTTGTTGTTGTTGTTGTTTATTTGACGTTGTTGTTGTTGTTGTTTATTTGACGTTGTTGTTGTTGTTGTTTATTTGACATTGTTGTTGTTAACGGTGTTGTTGTTGTTGATTTGACGTTGTTATTGTTGTTGTTGTTGTTTATTTGACATTGTTGTTGTTGACGTTGTTGTTGTTGTTGTTGTTTATTTGACGTTGTTGTTGTTGACATAGTTGTTATTGTTGTTGTTTATTTGACGTTGTTGTTGTTGACGTTGTTGTTGTTGTTGTTTATTTGACGTTGTTGTTGTAGTTGACATAGTTGTTGTTGTTGTTGTTTATTTGACGTTGTTGTTGTTGTTGACGTTGTTATTGTTGTTGTTTATTTTACGTTGTTGTTGTTGTGTATTTGACATTGTTGTTGTTGTTGACGTTGTTGTTGTTGTTGTTTATTTGACATTGTTGTTGTTGTTGTTGTTGACGTTGTTGTTGTTGTTGTTGTTTATTTGACTTTGTTGTTGTTGTTGTTTTTTTGACGTTGTTGTTGTTGTTGTTGACTTAGTTGTTGTTGTTGTATATTTGACGTTGTTGTTGTTGACGTTGTTGTTTATTTGACATTGTTGTTGTTGTTTATTTAACGTTGTTGTTGTTGTTGACGTTGTTGTTGTTGTTTATTTGACGTTGTTGTTGTTATTTATTTGACATTGTTGTTGTTGTTGACTTTGTTGTTGTTGTTGTTGTTGTTGTTTATTTGACATTGTTGTTGTTGTTGTTGTTTATTTGACGTTGTTTTAGTATTGTTGTTTATTTGACATTGTTGTTGTTATTTATTTGACGTTGTTGTGGGTGACATTGTTGTTGTTGTTTATTTGACGTTGTTGTTGTTGTTTATTTGACGTAGTTGTTGTTGTTGACGTTGTTGTTGTTGTTGTTGTTTATTTGATGTTTTTGTTGTTGTTGATGTTGTTGTTGTATATTTGACGTTGTTGTAGTTGTTATTGTTGTTGTTGTTTATTTGACATTGTTGTTGTTGTTGTTGTTTATTTGACGTTGTTGTTGTTGTGTATTTGACGTTGTTGTTGTTGTTTATTTGACGTTGTTGTTGTTGACGGTGTTGTTGTTGTTGTTTATTTGACATTGTTGTTGTTGTTGTTGTTGACGTTGTTGTTGTTTATTTGATGTTGTTGTTGTTATTGTTCTTTATTTGACGTTGTTATTGTTTATTTGACGTTGTTGTTGTTGTTTATTTAACGTTGTTGTTGTTGACATTGTTGTTGTTGTTATTGTTTATTTAACGTTGTTGTTGTTGTTTATTTGACGTAGTTGTTATTGTTGACGTTGTTGTTGTTGTTGTTTATTTGACGTTTTTGTTGTTGATGTTGTTGTTGTTGTTTATTTGACATTGTTATTGTTGTTGTTGTTTACTTGACGTTGTTGTTGTTGACGTTGTTGTTGTTGTTGTTGTTTATTTGACGTTGTTGTTGACATAGTTGTTGTTGTTGTTATTGTTTATTTGACGTTTTTGTTGTTGTTGATGTTGTTGTTGTTTTCGTTGTTGTTTATTTGACGTTGTTGTAGTTTTTTAATTGACGTTATTGTTGTTGTTGTTTATTTAACGTTGTTGTTGTTGTTATTGTTGTTGTTGTTGTTTATTTGACGTTGTTGTAGTTGTTCTTTATTTGACGTTGTTGTCGTTGTTGTTGTTTATTTGACGTTGTTGTTGTTGACGTTGTTGTTGTTGTTGTTTATTTGACATTGTTGTTGTTGTTGTTATTGTTAATTTGACGTTGTTGTTGTTGTTGTTTATTTGGCGTCGTTGTTGTTGTATTTGACGTTGTTGTTGTTTATTTGACGTTGTTGTTGTTGTTAACGTTGTTTTTCTTGTTGTTTATTTGACGTTGTTGTTGTTGTTGTTTATTTGACGTTGTTGTTGTTGTTTATTTGACGTTGTTGTTGTTGTTTATTTGACGTTGTTGTTGTTGTTGACGTTGTTGTTGTTGTTTATTTGACGTTGTTGTTGTTGTTTATTTGACATTGTTGTTGTTGTTATTGTTTATTTGACGTTGTTGTTGTTATTTTTTTTGGCATTGTTGTTGTTTTTGTTAACGTTGTTGTTGTTGTTGTTTATTTGACGTTGTTGTTATTGATGTTGTTTTTGTTGTTGTTTATTTGACGTTGTTGTTGTTGTTGTTTATTTGACGTTGTTGTTGTTGTTGTTGTTTATTTGACGTTGTTGTTGTTGTTGTTTATTTGACATTGTTGTTGTTAACGGTGTTGTTGTTGTTGTTTATTTGACGTTGTTGTTGTTGTTGTTGTTGTTTATTTGACATTGTTGTTGTTGACGTTGTTGTTGTTGTTGTTGTTGTTTATTTGACGTTGTTGTTTTTGACATAGTTGTTATTGTTGTTGTTTATTTGACGTTGTTGTTGTTGACGTTGTTGTTGTTGTTGTTGTTTATTTGACGTTGTTGTTGTAGTTGACATAGTTGTTGTTGTTGTTGTTTATTTGACGTTGTTATTGTTGTTGACGTTGTTGTTGTTGTTGTTTATTTTACGTTGTTGTTGTTGTTTATTTGACATTGTTGTTGTTGTTGACGTTGTTGTTGTTGTTGTTTATTTGACATTGTTGTTGTTGTTGTTGTTGACGTTGTTGTTGTTGTTGTTGTTTATTTGACTTTGTTGTTGTTGTTTATTTGACGTTGTTGTTGTTGTTGTTGACTTAGTTGTTGTTGTTGTTTATTTGACGTTGTTGTTGTTGTTGACGTTGTTGTTTATTTGACATTGTTGTTGTTGTTTATTTGACGTTGTTGTTGTTGTTGACGTTGTTGTTGTTGTTTATTTGACGTTGTTGTTGTTATTTATTTGACATTGTTGTTGTTGTTGACTTTGTTGTTGTTGTTGTTGTTGTTTATTTGACATTGTTGTTGTTGTTGTGGTTTATTTGACGTTGTTTTAGTATTGTTGATTATTTGACATTGTTGTTGTTATTTATTTGACGTTGTTGTGGGTGACATTGTTGTTGTTGTTTATTTGACGTTGTTGTTGTTGTTGTTTATTTGACGTAGTTGTTGTTGTTGACGTTGTTGTTGTTGTTGTTGTTTATTTGACGTTTTTGTTGTTGTTGATGTTGTTGTTGTATATTTGATGTTGTTGTAGTTGTTATTGTTGTTGTTGTTTATTTGACATTGTTGTTGTTGTTGTTTATTTGACGTTGTTGTTGTTGTGTATTTGACGTCGTTGTTGTTGTTTATTTGACGTTGTTGTTGTTGACGTTGTTGTTGTTGTTGTTTATTTGACATTGTTGTTGTTGTTGTTATTGTTAATTTGACGTTGTTGTTGTTGTTGTTTATTTGGCGTTGTTGTTGGTTTATTTGACGTTGTTGTTGTTTATTTGACGTTGTTGTTGTTGTTGACGTTGTTTTTCTTGTTGTTTATTTGACGTTGTTGTTGTTGTTGTTTATTTGACGTTGTTGTTGTTGTTTATTTGACGTTGTTGTTGTTGTTTATTTGACGTTGTTGTTGTTCTTGACGTTGTTGTTTTTGTTTATTTGACATTGTTGTTGTTGTTTATTTGACATTGTTGTTGTTGTTGTTATTGTTTATTTGACGTTGTTATTGTTGTTTTTTTTGGCATTGTTGTTGTTGTTGTTGACGTTGTTGTTGTTGTTGTTTATTTGACGTTGTTGTTATTGATGTTGTTTTTGTTGTTGTTTATTTGACGTTGTTGTTGTTGTTGTTGTTTATTTGACGTTGTTGTTGTTGTTGTTTATTTGACGTTGTTGTTGTTGTTTATTTGACATTGTTGTTGTTAACGGTGTTGTTGTTGTTGTTGATTTGACGTTGTTATTATTGTTGTTGTTGTTTATTTGACATTGTTGTTGTTGACGTTGTTGTTGTTGTTGTTGTTTATTTGACGTTGTTGTTGTTGACATAGTTGTTATTGTTGTTGTTTATTTGACGTTGTTGTTGTTGACGTTGTTGTTGTTGTTGTTTATTTGACGTTGTTGTTGTAGTTGACATAGTTGTTGTTGTTGTTGTTTATTTGACGTTGTTGTTGTTGTTGACGTTGTTATTGTTGTTGTTTATTTTACGTTGTTGTTGTTGTGTATTTGACATTGTTGTTGTTGTTGACGTTGTTGTTGTTGTTGTTTATTTGACATTGTTGTTGTTGTTGTTGTTGACGTTGTTGTTGTTGTTGTTTATTTGACTTTGTTGTTGTTGTTGTTTATTTGACGTTGTTGTTGTTGTTGACTTAGTTGTTGTTGTTGTATATTTGACGTTGTTGTTGTTGTTGACGTTGTTGTTTATTTGACATTGTTGTTGTTGTTTATTTAACGTTGTTGTTGTTGTTGACGTTGTTGTTGTTGTTTATTTGACGTTGTTGTTGTTATTTATTTGACATTGTTGTTGTTGTTGACTTTGTTGTTGTTGTTGTTGTTGTTTATTTGACATTGTTGTTGTTGTTGTTGTTGTTTATTTGACGTTGTTTTAGTATTGTTGTTTATTTGACATTGTTGTTGTTATTTATTTGACGTTGTTGTGGGTGACATTGTTGTTGTTGTTTATTTGACGTTGTTGTTGTTGTTTATTTGACATAGTTGTTGTTGTTGACGTTGTTGTTGTTGTTGTTGTTGTTTATTTGATGTTTTTGTTGTTGTTGATGTTGTTGTTGTATATTTGACGTTGTTGTAGTTGTTATTGTTGTTGTTGTTTATTTGACATTGTTGTTGTTGTTGTTTATTTGACGTTGTTGTTGTTGTGTATTTGACGTTGTTGTTGTTGTTTATTTGACGTTGTTGTTGTTGACGGTGTTGTTGTTGTTGTTTATTTGACATTGTTGTTGTTGTAGTTGTTGACGTTGTTGTTGTTTATTTGATGTTGTTGTTGTTATTGTTCTTTATTTGACGTTGTTATTGTTTATTTGACGTTGTTGTTGTTGTTTATTTAACGTTGTTGTTGTTGACATTGTTGTTGTTGTTATTGTTTATTTAACGTTGTTGTTGTTGTTTATTTGACGTAGTTGTTATTGTTGACGTTGTTGTTGTTGTTGTTTATTTGACGTTTTTGTTGTTGATGTTGTTGTTGTTGTTTATTTGACATTGTTATTGTTGTTGTTGTTTACTTGACGTTGTTGTTGTTGACGTTGTTGTTGTTGTTGTTGTTTATTTGACGTTGTTGTTGACATAGTTGTTGTTGTTGTTATTGTTTATTTGACGTTTTTGTTGTTGTTGATGTTGTTGTTGTTTTCGTTGTTGTTTATTTGACGTTGTTGTAGTTTTTTAATTGACGTTATTGTTGTTGTTGTTTATTTAACGTTGTTGTTGTTGTTGTTATTGTTGTTGTTGTTGTTTATTTGACGTTGTTGTAGTTGTTCTTTATTTGACGTTGTTGTCGTTGTTGTTGTTTATTTGACGTTGTTGTTGTTGACGTTGTTGTTGTTGTTGTTTATTTGACATTGTTGTTGTTGTTGTTATTGTTAATTTGACGTTGTTGTTGTTGTTGTTTATTTGGCGTTGTTGTTGGTTTATTTGACGTTGTTGTTGTTTATTTGACGTTGTTGTTGTTGTTGACGTTGTTTTTGTTGTTGCTTATTTGACGTTGTTGTTGTTGTTGTTGTTTATTTGACGTTGTTGTTGTTGTTGTTTATTTGACGTTGTTGTTGTTGTTTATTTGACATTGTTGTTGTTAACGGTGTTGTTGTTGTTGTTGATTTGACGTTGTTGTTATTGTTGTTGTTTATTTGACATTGTTGTTGTTGACGTTGTTGTTGTTGTTGTTGTTGTTTATTTGACGTTGTTGTTGTTGACATAGTTGTTATTGTTGTTGTTTATTTGACGTTGTTGTTGTTGACGTTGTTGTTGTTGTTGTTGTTTATTTGACGTTGTTGTTGTTTATTTGACATTGTTGTTATTGACGGTGTTGTTGTTGTTTATTTGACGTTGTTGTTGTTGTTTATTTGACGTTGTTGTTGTTGTTGTTTATTAGACATTGTTGTTATTGTTAACATAGTTGTTGTTGTTGTTGTTTATTTGACGTTGTTGTTGTTGTTGTTGATGTTGTTGTTGTTGTTGACGTTGTTGTTGTTGTTTATTTGCCGTTGTTGTTGTTGTTGACATAGTTGTTGTTGTTGTTTATTTGACGTTGTTGTTGGTGTTGACGTTGTTGTTGTTGTTGTTGTTTATTTGACGTTGTTGTTGTTGTTGTTTATTTGACATTGTTGTTTTTGTTGACGTTGTTGTTGTTGTTGTTTATTTGACATTGTTATTGTTGTTGTTGACGTTGTTGTTGTTGTTTATTTGACTTTGTTGTTGTTGTTGTTGTTGTTGTTTATTTGACGTTGTTGTTGTTGTTGACTTAGTTGTTGTTGTTGTTTATTTGATGTTGTTGTTGTTGTTGCTGTTGATGGTGTTGTTTATTTGACGTTGTTGTTGTTGTTTATTTGACGTTGTTGTTGTTGACGTTGTTGTTGTTGTTTATTTGACGTTGTTGTTGTTATTTATTTGACATTGTTGTTGTTGTTGACGTTGTTGTTGTTGTTGTTGTTTATTTGACATTGTTGTTGTTGTTGTTGACGTTGTTGTTGTTGTTGTTTATTTGACATTGTTTTAGTATTGTTGTTTATTTGACATTGTTGTTGTTATTTATTTGACGTTGTTGTGGGTGACATTGTTGTTGTTGTTGTTTATTTGACGTTGTTATTGATGTTGTTTATTTGACGTAGTTGTTGTTGTTGATGTTGTTGTTGTTGTTGTTGTTGTTTATTTGACGTTTTTGTTGTTGTTGTTGTTGTTGTTGTATATTTGACGTTGTTGTAGTTGTTATTGTTGTTGTTGTTTATTTGACATTATTGTTGTTGTTGTTGTTTATTTGACATTGTTGTTGTTGTTGTTTATTTGACGTTGTTGTTGTTGTTTATTTGACGTTGTTGTTGTTGTTGTTTATTTGACGTTGTTGTTATTGACGGTGTTGTTGTTGTTGTTTATTTGACATTGTTGTTGTTGTTGTTGTTGTTGACGTTGTTGTTGTTTATTTGACGTTGTTGTTGTTGTTGTTCTTTATTTGACGTTGTTATTGTTTATTTGACGTTGTTGTTGTTGTTTATTTAACGTTGTTGTTGTTGACACTGTTGTTGTTATTATTGTTTATTTGACGTTGTTGTTGTTGTTTATTTGACGTAGTTGTTGTTGTTGACGTTGTTGTTGTTGTTGTTTATTTGACGTTTTTGTTGTTGATGTTGTTGTTGTTGTTTATTTGACATTGTTGTTGTTGTTGTTGTTTATTTGACGTTGTTGTTGTTGACGGTGTTGTTGTTGTTATTTATTTGACGTTGTTGTTGTTGTTGTTTATTTGACGCTGTTGTTGTTGACGTTGTTGTTGTTGTTGTTGTTGTTGTTTATTTGACGTTGTTGTTGTTGTTGACATAGTTGTTGTTGTTGTTGTTGTTTATTTGACGTTTTTGTTGTTGTTGATGTTGTTGTTGTTTTCGTTGTTGTTTATTTGACGTTGTTGTAGTTGTTTAATTGACGTTGTTGTTGTTGTTGTTTATTTAACGTTGTTGTTGTTGTTGTTATTGTTGTTGTTGTTGTTGTTTATTTTACGTTGTTGTTGTTGTTCTTTATTTGATGTTGTTGTCGTTGTTGTTGTTTATTTGACGTTGTTGTTGTTGACGTTGTTGTTGTTGTTGTTTATTTGACATTGTTGTTGTTGTTGTTATTGTTAATTTGACGTTGTTGTTGTTGTTGTTTATTTGGCGTTGTTGTTGTATTTGACGTTGTTGTTGTTTATTTGACGTTGTTGTTGTTGTTGACGTTGTTTTTCTTGTTGTTTATTTGACGTTGTTGTTGTTGTTGTTGTTGTTTATTTGACGTTGTTGTTGTTGTTTATTTGACGTTGTTGTTGTTGTTGTTTATTTGACATTGTTGTTGTTGTTGTTTATTTGACATTATTGTTATTGACGGTGTTGTTGTTGTTTATTTGACGTTGTTGTTGTTGTTTATTTGACGTTGTTGTTGTTGTTGTTGTTTAGACATTGTTGTTGTTGTTAACATAGTTGTTGTTGTTGTTGTTTATTTGACGTTGTTGTTGTTGTTGACGTTGTTGTTGTTGTTTTTTATTTGCCGTTGTTGTTGTTGTTGACATAGTTGTTGTTGTTGTTTATTTGACGTTGTTGTTGGTGTTGACGTTGTTGTTGTTGTTGTTGTTTATTTGACGTTGTTGTTGTTGTTGTTTATTTGACATTGTTGTTTTTGTTGACGTTGTTGTTGTTGTTGTTTATTTGACATTGTTATTATTGTTGTTGACGTTGTTGTTGTTGTTTATTTGACTTTGTTGTTGTTGTTGTTATTGTTTATTTGACGTTGTTGTTGTTGTTGACTTAGTTGTTGTTGTTGTTTATTTGATGTTGTTGTTGTTGTTGTTGTTGTTGATGGTGTTGTTTATTTGACGTTGTTGTTGTTGTTTATTTGACGTTGTTGTTGTTGACGTTGTTGTTGTTGTTTATTTGACGTTGTTGTTGTTATTTATTTGACATTGTTGTTGTTGTTGACGTTGTTGTTGTTGTTGTTGTTTATTTGACATTGTTGTTGTTGTTGTTGACGTTGTTGTTGTTGTTGTTGTTGTTTATTTGACATTGTTTTAGTATTGTTGTTTATTTGACATTGTTGTTGTTATTTATTTGACGTTGTTGTGGGTGACATTGTTGTTGTTGTTGTTTATTTGACGTTGTTGTTGTTGTTGTTTATTTGACGTAGTTGTTGTTGTTGACGTTGTTGTTGTTGTTGTTGTTGTTGTTTATTTGACGTTTTTGTTGTTGTTGTTGTTGTATATTTGACGTTGTTGTAGTTGTTATTGTTGTTGTTGTTTATTTGACATTATTGTTGTTGTTGTTGTTTATTTGACGTTGTTGTTGTTGTTTATTTGACGTTGTTGTTGTTGTTTATTTGACGTTGTTGTTGTTCACGGTGTTGTTGTTGTTGTTGTTTATTTGACATCGTTGTTGTTCTTGTTATTGACGTTGTTGTTGTTGTTCTTTATTTGACGTTGTTATTGTTTATTTGACGTTGTTGTTGTTGTTTATTTAACGTTGTTGTTATTGCCATTGTTGTTGTTGTTATTGTTTATTTGACATTGTTGTTGTTGTTGTTGTTTATTTGACGTTTTTGTTGTTGTTGATGTTGTTGTTGTTGTTGTTTATTTGACGTTGTTGTTGTTGTTGTTGTTTATTTGACGTTGTTGTTGTTGACGGTGTTGTTGTTGTTATTTATTTGACGTTGTTGTTGTTGTTGTTATTGTTGTTGTTGTTGTTTATTTGACGTTGTTGTTGTTGTTCTTTATTTGACGTTGTTGTCGTTGTTGTTGTTTATTTGACGTTGTTGTTGTTGACGTTGTTGTTGTTGTTTATTTGACATTGTTGTTGTTGTTGTTATTGTTAATTTGACGTTGTTGTTGTTGTTGTTTATTTGGCGTTGTTGTTGTTGTATTTGACGTTGTTGTTGTTTATTTGACGTTGTTGTTGCTGTTAACGTTGTTTTTCTTGTTGTTTATTTGACGTTGTTGTTGTTGTTGTTTATTTGACGTTGTTGTTGTTTTGTTTATTTGACGTTGTTGTTGTTGTTTATTTGACGTTGTTGTTGTTGTTGACGTTGTTGTTGTTGTTTATTTGACGTTGTTGTTGTTGTTTATTTGACATTGTTGTTGTTGTTGTTATTGTTTATTTGACGTTGTTGTTGTTGTTTTTTTTGGCATTGTTGTTGTTTTTGTTGACGTTGTTGTTGTTGTTGTTTATTTGACGTTGTTGTTATTGATGTTGTTTTTGTTGTTGTTTATTTGACGTTGTTGTTGTTGTTGTTGTTTATTTGACGTTGTTGTTGTTGTTGTTTATTTGACGTTGTTGTTGTTGTTGTTTATTTGACATTGTTGTTGTTAACGGTGTTGTTGTTGTTGTTTATTTGACGTTGTTGTTGTTGTTGTTGTTTATTTGACATTGTTGTTGTTGACGTTGTTGGTGTTTATTTGACGTTGTTGTTGTTGACATAGTTGTTATTGTTGTTGTTTATTTGACGTTGTTGTTGTTGACGTTGTTGTTGTTGTTGTTGTTTATTTGACGTTGTTGTTGTAGTTGACATAGTTGTTGTTGTTGTTGTTGTTTATTTGACGTTGTTGTTGTTGTTGACGTTGTTGTTGTTGTTGTTGTTTATTTTACGTTGTTGTTGTTGTTTATTTGACATTGTTGTTGTTGTTGACGTTGTTGTTGTTGTTGTTTATTTGACATTGTTGTTGTTGTTGTTGTTGTTGACGTTGTTGTTGTTGTTGTTGTTTATTTGACTTTGTTGTTGTTGTTTATTTGACGTTGTTGTTGTTGTTGTTGACTTAGTTGTTGTTGTTGTTTATTTGACGTTGTTGTTGTTGTTGACGTTGTTGTTTATTTGACATTGTTGTTGTTGTTTATTTGACGTTGTTGTTGTTGTTGACGTTGTTGTTGTTGTTTATTTGACGTTGTTGTTGTTATTTATTTGACATTGTTGTTGTTGTTGACTTTGTTGTTGTTGTTGTTGTTGTTTATTTGACATTGTTGTTGTTGTTGTTGTTTATTTGACGTTGTTTTAGTATTGTTGATTATTTGACATTGTTGTTGTTATTTATTTGACGTTGTTGTGGGTGACATTGTTGTTGTTGTTTATTTGACGTTGTTGTTGTTGTTTATTTGACGTAGTTGTTGTTGTTGACGTTGTTGTTGTTGTTGTTTATTTGACGTTTTTGTTGTTGTTGATGTTGTTGTTGTATATTTGACGTTGTTGTAGTTGTTATTGTTGTTGTTGTTTATTTGACATTGTTGTTGTTGTTGTGTATTTGACGTTGTTGTTGTTGACGGTGTTGTTGTTGTTGTTTATTTGACATTGTTGTTGTTGTTGTTGTTGACGTTGTTGTTGTTTATTTGACGTTGTTGTTGTTATTGTTCTTTATTTGACGTTGTTATTGTTTATTTGACGTTGTTGTTGTTGTTTATTTAACGTTGTTGTTGTTGACATTGTTGTTGTTGTTATTGTTTATTTGACGTTGTTGTTGTTGTTTATTTGACGTAGTTGTTATTGTTGACATTGTTGTTGTTGTTGTTTATTTGACGTTTTTGTTCTTGATGTTGTTGTTGTTGTTTATTTGACATTGTTATTGTTGTTGTTGTTTATTTGACGTTGTTGTTGTTGACGTTGTTGTTGTTGTTATTTATTTGACGTTGTTGTTGTTGTTGTTGTTGTTGTTTATTTGACGTTGTTGTTATTGACGTTGTTGTTGTTGTTGTTGTTTATTTGACGTTGTTGTTGTTGACATAGTTGTTGTTGTTGTTGTTTATTTGACGTTTTTGTTGTTGTTGATGTTGTTGTTGTTTTCGTTGTTGTTTATTTGACGTTGTTGTAGTTGTTTAATTGACGTTGTTGTTGTTGTTTATTTAACGTTGTTGTTGTTGTTGTTTATTTGATGTTGTTGTTGTTGTTCTTTATTTGACGTTGTTGTCGTTGACGTTGTTGTTGTTGTTGTTGTTTATTTGACGTTGTTGTTGTAGTTGACATAGTTGTTGTTGTTGTTGTTTATTTGACGTTGTTGTTGTTGTTGACGTTGTTGTTGTTGTTGTTTATTTTACGTTGTTGTTGTTGTTTATTTGACATTGTTGTTATTGTTGACGTTGTTGTTGTTGTTGTTTATTTGACATTGTTGTTATTGTTGTTGTTGACGTTGTTGTTGTTGTTGTTGTTTATTTGACTTTGTTGTTGTTGTTTATTTGACGTTGTTGTTGTTGTTGACGTTGTTGTTTATTTGACATTGTTGTTGTTGTTTATTTGACGTTGTTGTTGTTGTTGACGTTGTTGTTGTTGTTTATTTGACGTTGTTGTTGTTATTTATTTGACATTGTTGTTGTTGTTGACTTTGTTGTTGTTGTTGTTGTTGTTTATTTGACATTGTTGTTGTTGTTGTTGTTTATTTGACGTTGTTTTAGTATTGTTGTTTATTTGACATTGTTGTTGTTATTTATTTGACGTTATTGTGGGTGACATTGTTGTTGTTGTTTATTTGACGTTGTTGTTGTTGTTTATTTGACGTAGTTGTTGTTGTTGACGTTGTTGTTGTTGTTGTTGTTTATTTGACGTTTTTGTTGTTGTTGATGTTGTTGTTGTATATTTGACGTTGTTGTAGTTGTTATTGTTGTTGTTGTTTATTTGACATTGTTGTTGTTGTTGTTTATTTGACGTTGTTGTTGTTGTGTATTTGACGTTGTTGTTGTTGTTTATTTGACGTTGTTGTTGTTGACGGTGTTGTTGTTGTTGTTTATTTGACATTGTTGTTGTTGTTGTTGTTGTTGACGTTGTTGTTGTTTATTTGACGTTGTTGTTGTTATTGTTCTTTATTTGACGTTGTTATTGTTTATTTGACGTTGTTGTTGTTGTTTATTTAACGTTGTTGTTGTTGACATTGTTGTTGTTATTGTTTATTTGACGTTGTTGTTGTTGTTTATTTGACGTAGTTGTTATTGTTGACATTGTTGTTGTTGTTGTTTATTTGACGTTTTTGTTGTTGATGTTGTTGTTGTTGTTTATTTGACATTGTTATTGTTGTTGTTGTTTATTTGACGTTGTTGTTGTTGACGTTGTTGTTGTTGTTATTTATTTGACGTTGTTGTTGTTGTTGTTGTTGTTGTTGTTTATTTGACGTTGTTATTATTGACGTTGTTGTTGTTGTTGTTGTTGTTTATTTGACGTTGTTGTTGTTGACATAGTTGTTGTTGTTGTTGTTGTTGTTTATTTGACGTTTTTATTGTTGTTGATGTTGTTGTTGTTTTCGTTGTTGTTTATTTGACGTTGTTGTAGTTGTTTAATTGACGTTGTTGTTGTTGTTGTTTATTTAACGTTGTTGTTGTTGTTGTTGTTATTGTTGTTGTTGTTGTTTATTTGATGTTGTTGTTGTTATTGTTGTTTATTTGACGTTGTTGTTGTTGTTGTTGTTTATTTGACGTTGTTGTTGTTGTTGTTTATTTGACGTTGTTGTTGTTGTTGTTTATTTGACATTGTTGTTGTTAACGGTGTTGTTGTTGTTGTTGATTTGACGTTGTTGTTGTTGTTGTTGTTTATTTGACATTGTTGTTGTTGACGTTGTTGTTGTTGTTGTTGTTTATTTGACGTTGTTGTTGTTGACATAGTTGTTATTGTTGTTGTTTATTTGACGTTGTTGTTGTTGACGTTGTTGTTGTTGTTGTTGTTTATTTGACGTTGTTGTTGTTTATTTGACATTGTTGTTATTGACGGTGTTGTTGTTGTTTATTTGACGTTGTTGTTGTTGTTGTTGTTTATTTGACGTTGTTGTTGTTGTTGTTTATTAGACATTGTTGTTATTGTTAACATAGTTGTTGTTGTTGTTGTTTATTTGACGTTGTTGTTGTTGTTGACGTTGTTGTTGTTGTTGACGTTGTTGTTGTTGTTGTTTATTTGCCGTTGTTGTTGTTGTTGACATAGTTGTTGTTGTTGTTTATTTGACGTTGTTGTTGGTGTTGACGTTGTTGTTGTTGTTGTTGTTGTTTATTTGACATTGTTGTTGTTGTTGTTGTTTATTTGACATTGTTGTTTTTGTTGACGTTGTTGTTGTTGTTGTTTATTTGACATTGTTATTGTTGTTGTTGACGTTGTTGTTGTTGTTTATTTGACTTTGTTGTTGTTGTTGTTGTTTATTTGACGTTGTTGTTGTTGTTGACTTAGTTGTTGTTGTTGTTTATTTGATGTTGTTGTTGTAATTGCTGTTGATGGTGTTGTTTATTTGACGTTGTTGTTGTTGTTTATTTGACGTTGTTGTTGTTGACGTTGTTGTTGTTGTTGACGTTGTTGTTGTTGTTTATTTGACGTTGTTGTTGTTATTTATTTGACATTGTTGTTGTTGTTGACGTTGTTGTTGTTGTTGTTGTTTATTTGACATTGTTGTTGTTGTTGTTGACGTTGTTGTTGTTGTTGTTGTTTATTTGACATTGTTTTAGTATTGTTGTTTATTTGACATTGTTGTTGTTATTTATTTGACGTTGTTGTGGGTGACATTGTTGTTGTTGTTGTTTATTTGACGTTGTTGTTGATGTTGTTTATTTGACGTAGTTGTTGTTGTTGACGTTGTTGTTGTTGTTGTTGTTGTTTATTTGACGTTTTTGTTGTTGTTGTTGTTGTTGTATATTTGACGTTGTTGTAGTTGTTATTGTTGTTGTTGTTTATTTGACATTATTGTTGTTGTTGTTGTTTATTTGACATTGTTGTTGTTGTTGTTTATTTGACGTTGTTGTTGTTGTTTATTTGACGTTGTTGTTGTTGTTGTTGTTGTTTATTTGACGTTGTTGTTATTGACGGTGTTGTTGTTGTTGTTGTTTATTTGACATTGTTGTTGTTGTTGTTGTTGTTGTTGACGTTGTTGTTGTTTATTTGACGTTGTTGTTGTTGTTGTTCTTTATTTGACGTTGTTATTGTTTATTTGACGTTGTTGTTGTTGTTTATTTAACGTTGTTGTTGTTGACACTGTTGTTGTTGTTGTTTATTTGACATTGTTTTAGTATTGTTGTTTATTTGACATTGTTGTTGTTATTTATTTGACGTTGTTGTGGGTGACATTGTTGTTGTTGTTGTTTATTTGACGTTGTTGTTGTTGTTGTTTATTTGACGTAGTTGTTGTTGTTGACGTTGTTGTTGTTGTTGTTGTTGTTGTTTATTTGACGTTTTTGTTGTTGTTGTTGTTGTATATTTGACGTTGTTGTAGTTGTTATTGTTGTTGTTGTTTATTTGACATTATTGTTGTTGTTGTTGTTTATTTGACGTTGTTGTTGTTGTTTATTTGACGTTGTTGTTGTTGTTTATTTGACGTTGTTGTTGTTCACGGTGTTGTTGTTGTTGTTGTTTATTTGACATCGTTGTTGTTCTTGTTATTGACGTTGTTGTTGTTTATTTGACGTTGTTGTTGTTGTTCTTTATTTGACGTTGTTATTGTTTATTTGACGTTGTTGTTGTTGTTTAGTTAACGTTGTTGTTATTGCCATTGTTGTTGTTGTTATTGTTTATTTGACATTGTTGTTGTTGTTGTTGTTTATTTGACGTTTTTGTTGTTGTTGATGTTGTTGTTGTTGTTGTTTATTTGACGTTGTTGTTGTTGTTGTTGTTGTTTATTTGACGTTGTTGTTGTTGACGGTGTTGTTGTTGTTATTTATTTGACGTTGTTGTTGTTGTTGTTATTGTTGTTGTTGTTGTTTATTTGACGTTGTTGTTGTTGTTCTTTATTTGGCGTTGTTGTTGTTTATTTGACGTTGTTGTTGTTGACGTTGTTGTTGTTGTTGTTTATTTGACATTGTTGTTGTTGTTGTTATTGTTAATTTGACGTTGTTGTTGTTGTTGTTAATTTGGCGTTGTTGTTGTTGTTGTATTTGACGTTGTTGTTGTTTATTTGACGTTGTTGTTGTTGTTAACGTTGTTTTTCTTGTTGTTTATTTGACGTTGTTGTTGTTGTTGTTTATTTGACGTTGTTGTTGTTGTTGTTGTTTATTTGACGTTGTTGTTGTTTATTTGACGTTGTTGTTGTTGTTGACGTTGTTGTTGTTGTTTATTTGACGTTGTTGTTGTTGTTTATTTGACATTGTTGTTGTTGTTGTTATTGTTTATTTGACGTTGTTGTTGTTGTTTTTTTTGGCATTGTTGTTGTTTTTGTTGACGTTGTTGTTGTTGTTGTTTATTTGACGTTGTTGTTATTGATGTTGTTTTTGTTGTTGTTTATTTGACGTTGTTGTTGTTGTTGTTTATTTGACGTTGTTGTTGTTGTTGTTTATTTGACGTTGTTGTTGTTGTTGTTAACGGTGTTGTTGTTGTTGTTGTTTATTTGACGTTGTTGTTGTTGTTGTTGTTGTTTATTTGACATTGTTGTTGTTGACGTTGTTGTTGTTGTTGTTGTTGTTTATTTGACGTTGTTGTTGTTGACATAGTTGTTATTGTTGTTGTTTATTTGACGTTGTTGTTGTTGACGTTGTTGTTGTTGTTGTTGTTTATTTGACGTTGTTGTTGTTGTTTATTTGACATTGTTGTTGTTGTTGACGTTGTTGTTGTTGTTTATTTGACATTGTTGTTGTTGTTGTTGTTGTTGTTGTTGACGTTGTTGTTGTTGTTATTGTTTATTTGACTTTGTTGTTGTTGTTTATTTGACGTTGTTGTTGTTGTTGACTTAGTTGTTGTTGTTGTTTATTTGACGTTGTTGTTGTTGTTGACGTTGTTATTTATTTGACATTGTTGTTGTTGTTTATTTGACGTTGTTGTTGTTGTTGACGTTGTTGTTGTTGTTTATTTGACGTTGTTGTTGTTATTTATTTGACATTGTTGTTGTTGTTGACTTTGTTGTTGTTGTTGTTGTTGTTGTTGTTTATTTGACATTGTTGTTGTTGTTGTTGTTGTTTATTTGACGTTGTTTTAGTATTGTTGATTATTTGACATTGTTGTTGTTATTTATTTGACGTTGTTGTGGGTGACATTGTTGTTGTTGTTTATTTGACGTTGTTGTTGTTGTTTATTTGACGTAGTTGTTGTTGTTGACGTTGTTGTTGTTGTTGTTGTTTATTTGACGTTTTTGTTGTTGTTGATGTTGTTGTTGTATATTTGACGTTGTTGTAGTTGTTATTGTTGTTGTTGTTTATTTGACATTGTTGTTGTTGTTGTTTATTTGACTTTGTTGTTGTTGTGTATTTGACGTTGTTGTTGTTGTTTATTTGACGTTGTTGTTGTTGACGGTGTTGTTGTTGTTGTTTATTTGACATTGTTGTTGTTGTTGTTGTTGACGTTGTTGTTGTTTATTTGACGTTGTTGTTGTTATTGTTCTTTATTTGAAGTTGTTATTGTTTATTTGACGTTGTTGTTGTTGTTTATTTAACGTTGTTGTTGTTGACATTGTTGTTGTTGTTATTGTTTATTTGACGTTGTTGTTGTTGTTTATTTGACGTAGTTGTTATTGTTGACATTGTTGTTGTTGTTGTTGTTTATTTGACGTTTTTGTTGTTGATGTTGTTGTTGTTGTTTATTTGACATTGTTATTGTTGTTGTTGTTTATTTGACGTTGTTGTTGTTGACGTTGTTGTTGTTGTTATTTATTTGACGTTGTTGATGTTGTTGTTGTTGTTTATTTGACGTTGTTGTTATTGACGTTGTTGTTGTTGTTGTTGTTGTTTATTTGACGTTGTTGTTGTTGACATAGTTGTTGTTGTTGTTGTTTATTTGACGTTTTTGTTGTTGTTGATGTTGTTGTTGTTTTCGTTGTTGTTTATTTGACGTTGTTGTAGTTTTTTAATTGACGTTGTTGTTGTTGTTGTTTATTTAACGTTGTTGTTGTTGTTGTTATTGTTGTTGTTGTTGTTTATTTGATGTTGTTGTTGTTGTTCTTTATTTGACGTTGTTGTCGTTGACCTTGTTGTTGTTGTTGTTGTTTATTTGACGTTGTTGTTGTAGTTGACATAGTTGTTGTTGTTGTTGTTTATTTGACGTTGATGTTGTTGTTGACGTTGTTGTTGTTGTTTATTTTACGTTGTTGTTGTTGTTTATTTTACATTGTTGTTATTGTTGACGTTGTTGTTGTTGTTGTTTATTTGACATTGTTGTTATTGTTGTTGTTGACGTTGTTGTTGTTGTTGTTGTTGTTTATTTGACTTTGTTGTTGTTGTTTATTTGACGTTGTTGTTGTTGTTGTTGACTTAGTTGTTGTTGTTGTTTATTTGACGTTGTTGTTGTTGTTGTTGTTGACGTTGTTCTTTATTTGACATTGTTGTTGTTGTTTATTTGACGTTGTTGTTGTTGTTGACGTTGTTGTTGTTGTTTATTTGACGTTGTTGTTGTTATTTATTTGACATTGTTGTTATTGTTGAATTTGTTGTTGTTGTTGTTGTTGTTGTTTATTTGACATTGTTGTTGTTGTTGTTGTTTATTTGACGTTGTTTTAGTATTGTTGTTTATTTGACATTGTTGTTGTTATTTATTTGACGTTATTGTGGGTGACATTGTTGTTGTTGTTTATTTGACGTTGTTGTTGTTGTTTATTTGACGTAGTTGTTGTTGTTGACGTTGTTGTTGTTGTTGTTTATTTGACGTTTTTGTTGTTGTTGATGTTGTTGTTGTATATTTGACGTTGTTGTAGTTGTTATTGTTGTTGTTGTTTATTTGACATTGTTGTTGTTGTTGTTTATTTGACGTTGTTGTTGTTGTGTATTTGACGTTGTTGTTGTTGTTTATTTGACGTTGTTGTTGTTGACGGTGTTGTTGTTGTTATTGTTTATTTGACACTGTTGTTGTTGTTGTTGTTTATTTGACGTTTTTGTTGTTGTTGATGTTTTTGTTGTTGTTGTTTATTTGACGTTGTTGTTGTTGTTGTTGTTTATTTGACGTTGTTGTTGTTGACGGTGTTGTTGTTGTTATTTTTTTGACGTTGTTGTTGTTGTTGTTATTGTTGTTGTTGTTGTTGTTTATTTGACGGTTTTGTTGTTGTTCTTTATTTGACGTTGTTGTCGTTGTTGTTGTTTATTTGACGTTGTTGTTGTTGACGTTGTTGTTGTTGTTGTTGTTTATTTGACATTGTTGTTGTTGTTATTGTTAATTTGACGTTGTTGTTGTTGTTGTTAATTTGGCGTTGTTGTTGTTGTATTTGACGTTGTTGTTGTTTATTTGACGTTGTTGTTGTTGTTAACGTTGTTTTTCTTGTTGTTTATTTGACGTTGTTGTTGTTGTTGTTGTTGTTTATTTGACGTTGTTGTTGTTGTTGTTTATTTGACGTTGTTGTTGTTGTTTATTTGACGTTGTTGTTGTTGTTGTTTATTTGACGTTGTTGTTGTTGTTTATTTGACGTTGTTGTTGTTGTTGACGTTGTTGTTGTTGTTTATTTGACGTTGTTGTTGTTGTTTATTTGACATTGTTGTTTTTGTTGTTATTGTTTATTTGACGTTGTTGTTGTTTTTTTTTTTGGCATTGTTGTTGTTTTTGTTGACGTTGTTGTTGTTGTTGTTGTTTATTTGACGTTGTTGTTATTGATGTTGTTTTTGTTGTTGTTTATTTGACGTTGTTGTTGTTGTTGTTGCTTATTTGACGTTGTTGTTGTTGTTGTTTATTTGACGTTGTTGTTGTTGTTGTTTATTTGACATTGTTGTTGTTAACGGTGTTGTTGTTGTTGTTGTTGTTTATTTGACGTTGTTGTTGTTGTTGTTGTTTATTTGACATTGTTGTTGTTGACGTTGTTGTTGTTGTTGTTGTTGTTTATTTGACGTTGTTGTTGTTGACATAGTTGTTATTGTTGTTGTTTATTTGACGTTGTTGTTGTTGACGTTGTTGTTGTTGTTGTTGTTTATTTGAGGTTGTTGTTGTAGTTGACATAGTTGTTGTTGTTGTTGTTTATTTGACGTTGTTGTTGTTGTTGACGTTGTTGTTGTTGTTGTTTATTTTACGTTGTTGTTGTTGTTTATTTGACATTGTTAATGTTGTTGACGTTGTTGTTGTTGTTGTTTATTTGACATTGTTGTTGTTGTTGTTGTTGTTGACGTTGTTGTTGTTGTTGTTTATTTGACTTTGTTGTTGTTGTTTATTTGACGTTGTTGTTGTTGTTGTTGACTTAGTTGTTGTTGTTGTTTATTTGACGTTGTTGTTGTTGTTGACGTTGTTGTTTATTTGACATTGTTGTTGTTGTTTATTTGACGTTGTTGTTGTTGTTGACGTTGTTGTTGTTGTTTATTTGACGTTGTTGTTGTTATTTATTTGACATTGTTGTTGTTGTTGACTTTGTTGTTGTTGTTGTTGTTGTTGTTTATTTGACATTGTTGTTGTTGTTGTTGTTTATTTGACGTTGTTTTAGTATTGTTGATTATTTGACATTGTTGTTGTTATTTATTTGACGTTGTTGTGGGTGACATTGTTGTTGTTGTTTATTTGACGTTGTTGTTGTTGTTGTTTATTTGACGTAGTTGTTGTTGTTGACGTTGTTGTTGTTGTTGTTGTTTATTTGACGTTTTTGTTGTTGTTGATGTTGTTGTTGTATATTTGACGTTGTTGTAGTTGTTATTGTTGTTGTTGTTTATTTGACATTGTTGTTGTTGTTGTTTATTTGACTTTGTTGTTGTTGTGTATTTGACGTTGTTGTTGTTGTTGTTTATTTGACGTTGTTGTTGTTGACGGTGTTGTTGTTGTTGTTTATTTGACATTGTTGTTGTTGTTGTTGTTGTTGTTGACGTTGTTGTTGATTATTTGACGTTGTTGTTGTTATTGTTCTTTATTTGACGTTGTTATTGTTTATTTGACGTTGTTGTTGTTGTTTATTTAACGTTGTTGTTGTTGACATTGTTGTTGTTGTTATTGTTTATTTGACGTTGTTGTTGTTGTTTATTTGACGTAGTTGTTATTGTTGACATTGTTGTTGTTGTTGTTTATTTGACGTTTTTGTTGTTGATGTTGTTGTTGTTGTTTATTTGACATTGTTATTGTTGTTGTTGTTTATTTGACGTTGTTGTTGTTGACGTTGTTGTTGTTGTTATTTATTTGACGTTGTTGTTGTTGTTGTTGTTGTTGTTTATTTGACGTTGTTGTTATTGACGTTGTTGTTGTTGTTGTTGTTGTTTATTTGACGTTGTTGTTGTTGACATAGTTGTTGTTGTTGTTGTTTATTTGACGTTTTTGTAGTTGTTGATGTTGTTGTTGTTTTCGTTGTTGTTTATTTGACGTTGTTGTAGTTGTTTAATTGACGTTGTTGTTGTTGTTGTTTATTTAACGTTGTTGTTGTTGTTGTTATTGTTGTTGTTGTTGTTTATTTGATGTTGTTGTTGTTATTGTTGTTTATTTGACGTTGTTGTTGTTGTTGTTTATTTGACGTTGTTGTTGTTGTTGTTAATTTGACGTTGTTGTTGTTGTTGTTTATTTGACATTGTTGTTGTTAACGGTGTTGTTGTTGTTGTTGATTTGACGTTGTTGTTGTTGTTGTTGTTGTTTATTTGACATTGTTGTTGTTGACGTTGTTGTTGTTGTTTATTTGACATTGTTGTTGTTGTTGACTTTGTTGTTGTTGTTGTTTATTTGACGTTTTTGTTGTTGTTGATGTTGTTGTTGTTTTCGTTGTTGTTTATTTGACGTTGTTGTAGTTGTTTAATTGACGTTGTTGTTGTTGTTGTTTATTTAACGTTGTTGTTGTTGTTGTTATTGTTGTTGTTGTTGTTGTTTATTTTACGTTGTTGTTGTTGTTCTTTATTTGATGTTGTTGTCGTTGTTGTTGTTTATTTGACGTTGTTGTTGTTGACGTTGTTGTTGTTGTTGTTTATTTGACATTGTTGTTGTTGTTGTTATTGTTAATTTGACGTTGTTGTTGTTGTTGTTTATTTGGCGTTGTTGTTGTATTTGACGTTGTTGTTGTTTATTTGACGTTGTTGTTGTTGTTGACGTTGTTTTTCTTGTTGTTTATTTGACGTTGTTGTTGTTGTTGTTGTTTATTTGACGTTGTTGTTGTTGTTTATTTGACGTTGTTGTTGTTGTTGTTTATTTGACATTGTTGTTGTTGTTGTTTATTTGACATTATTGTTATTGACGGTGTTGTTGTTGTTTATTTGACGTTGTTGTTGTTGTTTATTTGACGTTGTTGTTGTTGTTGTTGTTTAGACATTGTTGTTGTTGTTAACATAGTTGTTGTTGTTGTTGTTTATTTGACGTTGTTGTTGTTGTTGACGTTGTTGTTGTTGTTTTTTATTTGCCGTTGTTGTTGTTGTTGACATAGTTGTTGTTGTTGTTTATTTGACGTTGTTGTTGGTGTTGACGTTGTTGTTGTTGTTGTTGTTTATTTGACGTTGTTGTTGTTGTTGTTTATTTGACATTGTTGTTTTTGTTGACGTTGTTGTTGTTGTTGTTTATTTGACATTGTTATTATTGTTGTTGACGTTGTTGTTGTTGTTTATTTGACTTTGTTGTTGTTGTTGTTATTGTTTATTTGACGTTGTTGTTGTTGTTGACTTAGTTGTTGTTGTTGTTTATTTGATGTTGTTGTTGTTGTTGTTGTTGTTGATGGTGTTGTTTATTTGACGTTGTTGTTGTTGTTTATTTGACGTTGTTGTTGTTGACGTTGTTGTTGTTGTTTATTTGACGTTGTTGTTGTTATTTATTTGACATTGTTGTTGTTATTGACGTTGTTGTTGTTGTTGTTGTTTATTTGACATTGTTGTTGTTGTTGTTGACGTTGTTGTTGTTGTTGTTGTTGTTTATTTGACATTGTTTTAGTATTGTTGTTTATTTGACATTGTTGTTGTTATTTATTTGACGTTGTTGTGGGTGACATTGTTGTTGTTGTTGTTTATTTGACGTTGTTGTTGTTGTTGTTTATTTGACGTAGTTGTTGTTGTTGACGTTGTTGTTGTTGTTGTTGTTGTTGTTTATTTGACGTTTTTGTTGTTGTTGTTGTTGTATATTTGACGTTGTTGTAGTTGTTATTGTTGTTGTTGTTTATTTGACATTATTGTTGTTGTTGTTGTTTATTTGACGTTGTTGTTGTTGTTTATTTGACGTTGTTGTTGTTGTTTATTTGACGTTGTTGTTGTTCACGGTGTTGTTGTTGTTGTTGTTTATTTGACATCGTTGTTGTTCTTGTTATTGACGTTGTTGTTGTTGTTCTTTATTTGACGTTGTTATTGTTTATTTGACGTTGTTGTTGTTGTTTATTTAACGTTGTTGTTATTGCCATTGTTGTTGTTGTTATTGTTTATTTGACATTGTTGTTGTTGTTGTTGTTTATTTGACGTTTTTGTTGTTGTTGATGTTGTTGTTGTTGTTGTTTATTTGACGTTGTTGTTGTTGTTGTTGTTTATTTGACGTTGTTGTTGTTGACGGTGTTGTTGTTGTTATTTATTTGACGTTGTTGTTGTTGTTGTTATTGTTGTTGTTGTTGTTTATTTGACGTTGTTGTTGTTGTTCTTTATTTGACGTTGTTGTCGTTGTTGTTGTTTATTTGACGTTGTTGTTGTTGACGTTGTTGTTGTTGTTTATTTGACATTGTTGTTGTTGTTGTTATTGTTAATTTGACGTTGTTGTTGTTGTTGTTTATTTGGCGTTGTTGTTGTTGTATTTGACGTTGTTGTTGTTTATTTGACGTTGTTGTTGCTGTTAACGTTGTTTTTCTTGTTGTTTATTTGACGTTGTTGTTGTTGTTGTTTATTTGACGTTGTTGTTGTTTTGTTTATTTGACGTTGTTGTTGTTGTTTATTTGACGTTGTTGTTGTTGTTGACGTTGTTGTTGTTGTTTATTTGACGTTGTTGTTGTTGTTGTTTATTTGACATTGTTGTTGTTGTTGTTATTGTTTATTTGACGTTGTTGTTGTTGTTTTTTTTGGCATTGTTGTTGTTTTTGTTGACGTTGTTGTTGTTGTTGTTTATTTGACGTTGTTGTTATTGATGTTGTTTTTGTTGTTGTTTATTTGACGTTGTTGTTGTTGTTGTTGTTTATTTGACGTTGTTGTTGTTGTTGTTTATTTGACGTTGTTGTTGTTGTTGTTTATTTGACATTGTTGTTGTTAACGGTGTTGTTGTTGTTGTTTATTTGACGTTGTTGTTGTTGTTGTTGTTTATTTGACATTGTTGTTGTTGACGTTGTTGGTGTTTATTTGACGTTGTTGTTGTTGACATAGTTGTTATTGTTGTTGTTTATTTGACGTTGTTGTTGTTGACGTTGTTGTTGTTGTTGTTGTTTATTTGACGTTGTTGTTGTAGTTGACATAGTTGTTGTTGTTGTTGTTGTTTATTTGACGTTGTTGTTGTTGTTGACGTTGTTGTTGTTGTTGTTGTTTATTTTACGTTGTTGTTGTTGTTTATTTGACATTGTTGTTGTTGTTGACGTTGTTGTTGTTGTTGTTTATTTGACATTGTTGTTGTTGTTGTTGTTGTTGACGTTGTTGTTGTTGTTGTTGTTTATTTGACTTTGTTGTTGTTGTTTATTTGACGTTGTTGTTGTTGTTGTTGACTTAGTTGTTGTTGTTGTTTATTTGACGTTGTTGTTGTTGTTGACGTTGTTGTTTATTTGACATTGTTGTTGTTGTTTATTTGACGTTGTTGTTGTTGTTGACGTTGTTGTTGTTGTTTATTTGACGTTGTTGTTGTTATTTATTTGACATTGTTGTTGTTGTTGACTTTGTTGTTGTTGTTGTTGTTGTTTATTTGACATTGTTGTTGTTGTTGTTGTTTATTTGACGTTGTTTTAGTATTGTTGATTATTTGACATTGTTGTTGTTATTTATTTGACGTTGTTGTGGGTGACATTGTTGTTGTTGTTTATTTGACGTTGTTGTTGTTGTTTATTTGACGTAGTTGTTGTTGTTGACGTTGTTGTTGTTGTTGTTTATTTGACGTTTTTGTTGTTGTTGATGTTGTTGTTGTATATTTGACGTTGTTGTAGTTGTTATTGTTGTTGTTGTTTATTTGACATTGTTGTTGTTGTTGTGTATTTGACGTTGTTGTTGTTGACGGTGTTGTTGTTGTTGTTTATTTGACATTGTTGTTGTTGTTGTTGTTGACGTTGTTGTTGTTTATTTGACGTTGTTGTTGTTATTGTTCTTTATTTGACGTTGTTATTGTTTATTTGACGTTGTTGTTGTTGTTTATTTAACGTTGTTGTTGTTGACATTGTTGTTGTTGTTATTGTTTATTTGACGTTGTTGTTGTTGTTTATTTGACGTAGTTGTTATTGTTGACATTGTTGTTGTTGTTGTTTATTTGACGTTTTTGTTCTTGATGTTGTTGTTGTTGTTTATTTGACATTGTTATTGTTGTTGTTGTTTATTTGACGTTGTTGTTGTTGACGTTGTTGTTGTTGTTATTTATTTGACGTTGTTGTTGTTGTTGTTGTTGTTGTTTATTTGACGTTGTTGTTATTGACGTTGTTGTTGTTGTTGTTGTTTATTTGACGTTGTTGTTGTTGACATAGTTGTTGTTGTTGTTGTTTATTTGACGTTTTTGTTGTTGTTGATGTTGTTGTTGTTTTCGTTGTTGTTTATTTGACGTTGTTGTAGTTGTTTAATTGACGTTGTTGTTGTTGTTTATTTAACGTTGTTGTTGTTGTTGTTTATTTGATGTTGTTGTTGTTGTTCTTTATTTGACGTTGTTGTCGTTGACGTTGTTGTTGTTGACGTTGTTGTTGTTGTTGTTTATTTTACGTTGTTGTTGTTGTTTATTTGACATTGTTGTTATTGTTGACGTTGTTGTTGTTGTTGTTTATTTGACATTGTTGTTATTGTTGTTGTTGACGTTGTTGTTGTTGTTGTTGTTTATTTGACTTTGTTGTTGTTGTTTATTTGACGTTGTTGTTGTTGTTGACGTTGTTGTTTATTTGACATTGTTGTTGTTGTTTATTTGACGTTGTTGTTGTTGTTGACGTTGTTGTTGTTGTTTATTTGACGTTGTTGTTGTTATTTATTTGACATTGTTGTTGTTGTTGACTTTGTTGTTGTTGTTGTTGTTGTTTATTTGACATTGTTGTTGTTGTTGTTGTTTATTTGACGTTGTTTTAGTATTGTTGTTTATTTGACATTGTTGTTGTTATTTATTTGACGTTATTGTGGGTGACATTGTTGTTGTTGTTTATTTGACGTTGTTGTTGTTGTTTATTTGACGTAGTTGTTGTTGTTGACGTTGTTGTTGTTGTTGTTGTTTATTTGACGTTTTTGTTGTTGTTGATGTTGTTGTTGTATATTTGACGTTGTTGTAGTTGTTATTGTTGTTGTTGTTTATTTGACATTGTTGTTGTTGTTGTTTATTTGACGTTGTTGTTGTTGTGTATTTGACGTTGTTGTTGTTGTTTATTTGACGTTGTTGTTGTTGACGGTGTTGTTGTTGTTGTTTATTTGACATTGTTGTTGTTGTTGTTGTTGTTGACGTTGTTGTTGTTTATTTGACGTTGTTGTTGTTATTGTTCTTTATTTGACGTTGTTATTGTTTATTTGACGTTGTTGTTGTTGTTTATTTAACGTTGTTGTTGTTGACATTGTTGTTGTTATTGTTTATTTGACGTTGTTGTTGTTGTTTATTTGACGTAGTTGTTATTGTTGACATTGTTGTTGTTGTTGTTTATTTGACGTTTTTGTTGTTGATGTTGTTGTTGTTGTTTATTTGACATTGTTATTGTTGTTGTTGTTTATTTGACGTTGTTGTTGTTGACGTTGTTGTTGTTGTTATTTATTTGACGTTGTTGTTGTTGTTGTTGTTGTTGTTGTTTATTTGACGTTGTTATTATTGACGTTGTTGTTGTTGTTGTTGTTGTTTATTTGACGTTGTTGTTGTTGACATAGTTGTTGTTGTTGTTGTTGTTTATTTGACGTTTTTATTGTTGTTGATGTTGTTGTTGTTTTCGTTGTTGTTTATTTGACGTTGTTGTAGTTGTTTAATTGACGTTGTTGTTGTTGTTGTTTATTTAACGTTGTTGTTGTTGTTGTTGTTATTGTTGTTGTTGTTGTTTATTTGATGTTGTTGTTGTTATTGTTGTTTATTTGACGTTGTTGTTGTTGTTGTTGTTTATTTGACGTTGTTGTTGTTGTTGTTTATTTGACGTTGTTGTTGTTGTTGTTTATTTGACATTGTTGTTGTTAACGGTGTTGTTGTTGTTGTTGATTTGACGTTGTTGTTGTTGTTGTTGTTTATTTGACATTGTTGTTGTTGACGTTGTTGTTGTTGTTGTTTATTTGACGTTGTTGTTGTTGACATAGTTGTTATTGTTGTTGTTTATTTGACGTTGTTGTTGTTGACGTTGTTGTTGTTGTTGTTGTTTATTTGACGTTGTTGTTGTTTATTTGACATTGTTGTTATTGACGGTGTTGTTGTTGTTTATTTGACGTTGTTGTTGTTG
Organism: Vicia faba; assembly: GCA_948472305.1. Classification (NCBI taxonomy): domain Eukaryota; kingdom Viridiplantae; phylum Streptophyta; class Magnoliopsida; order Fabales; family Fabaceae; genus Vicia; species Vicia faba. The sequence continues at coordinate 388,384,649 of OX451739.1, read as the reverse complement.
TTGTTGTTTATTTGACGTTGTTGTTGTTGTTGTTTATTAGACATTGTTGTTATTGTTAACATAGTTGTTGTTGTTGTTTATTTGACGTTGTTGTTGTTGTTGACGTTGTTGTTGTTGTTGACGTTGTTGTTGTTGTTGTTTATTTGCCGTTGTTGTTGTTGTTGACATAGTTGTTGTTGTTGTTTATTTGACGTTGTTGTTGGTGTTGACGTTGTTGTTGTTGTTGTTGTTGTTTATTTGACATTGTTGTTGTTGTTGTTGTTTATTTGACATTGTTGTTTTTGTTGACGTTGTTGTTGTTGTTGTTTATTTGACATTGTTATTGTTGTTGTTGACGTTGTTGTTGTTGTTTATTTGACTTTGTTGTTGTTGTTGTTGTTGTTTATTTGACGTTGTTGTTGTTGTTGACTTAGTTGTTGTTGTTGTTTATTTGATGTTGTTGTTGTAATTGCTGTTGATGGTGTTGTTTATTTGACGTTGTTGTTGTTGTTTATTTGACGTTGTTGTTGTTGACGTTGTTGTTGTTGTTGACGTTGTTGTTGTTGTTTATTTGACGTTGTTGTTGTTATTTATTTGACATTGTTGTTGTTGTTGACGTTGTTGTTGTTGTTGTTGTTTATTTGACATTGTTGTTGTTGTTGTTGACGTTGTTGTTGTTGTTGTTGTTTATTTGACATTGTTTTAGTATTGTTGTTTATTTGACATTGTTGTTGTTATTTATTTGACGTTGTTGTGGGTGACATTGTTGTTGTTGTTGTTTATTTGACGTTGTTGTTGATGTTGTTTATTTGACGTAGTTGTTGTTGTTGACGTTGTTGTTGTTGTTGTTGTTGTTTATTTGACGTTTTTGTTGTTGTTGTTGTTGTTGTATATTTGACGTTGTTGTAGTTGTTATTGTTGTTGTTGTTTATTTGACATTATTGTTGTTGTTGTTGTTTATTTGACATTGTTGTTGTTGTTGTTTATTTGACGTTGTTGTTGTTGTTTATTTGACGTTGTTGTTGTTGTTGTTGTTGTTTATTTGACGTTGTTGTTATTGACGGTGTTGTTGTTGTTGTTGTTTATTTGACATTGTTGTTGTTGTTGTTGTTGTTGTTGACGTTGTTGTTGTTTATTTGACGTTGTTGTTGTTGTTGTTCTTTATTTGACGTTGTTATTGTTTATTTGACGTTGTTGTTGTTGTTTATTTAACGTTGTTGTTGTTGACACTGTTGTTGTTGTTGTTTATTTGACATTGTTTTAGTATTGTTGTTTATTTGACATTGTTGTTGTTATTTATTTGACGTTGTTGTGGGTGACATTGTTGTTGTTGTTGTTTATTTGACGTTGTTGTTGTTGTTGTTTATTTGACGTAGTTGTTGTTGTTGACGTTGTTGTTGTTGTTGTTGTTGTTGTTTATTTGACGTTTTTGTTGTTGTTGTTGTTGTATATTTGACGTTGTTGTAGTTGTTATTGTTGTTGTTGTTTATTTGACATTATTGTTGTTGTTGTTGTTTATTTGACGTTGTTGTTGTTGTTTATTTGACGTTGTTGTTGTTGTTTATTTGACGTTGTTGTTGTTCACGGTGTTGTTGTTGTTGTTGTTTATTTGACATCGTTGTTGTTCTTGTTATTGACGTTGTTGTTGTTTATTTGACGTTGTTGTTGTTGTTCTTTATTTGACGTTGTTATTGTTTATTTGACGTTGTTGTTGTTGTTTAGTTAACGTTGTTGTTATTGCCATTGTTGTTGTTGTTATTGTTTATTTGACATTGTTGTTGTTGTTGTTGTTTATTTGACGTTTTTGTTGTTGTTGATGTTGTTGTTGTTGTTGTTTATTTGACGTTGTTGTTGTTGTTGTTGTTGTTTATTTGACGTTGTTGTTGTTGACGGTGTTGTTGTTGTTATTTATTTGACGTTGTTGTTGTTGTTGTTATTGTTGTTGTTGTTGTTTATTTGACGTTGTTGTTGTTGTTCTTTATTTGGCGTTGTTGTTGTTTATTTGACGTTGTTGTTGTTGACGTTGTTGTTGTTGTTGTTTATTTGACATTGTTGTTGTTGTTGTTATTGTTAATTTGACGTTGTTGTTGTTGTTGTTAATTTGGCGTTGTTGTTGTTGTTGTATTTGACGTTGTTGTTGTTTATTTGACGTTGTTGTTGTTGTTAACGTTGTTTTTCTTGTTGTTTATTTGACGTTGTTGTTGTTGTTGTTTATTTGACGTTGTTGTTGTTGTTGTTGTTTATTTGACGTTGTTGTTGTTTATTTGACGTTGTTGTTGTTGTTGACGTTGTTGTTGTTGTTTATTTGACGTTGTTGTTGTTGTTTATTTGACATTGTTGTTGTTGTTGTTATTGTTTATTTGACGTTGTTGTTGTTGTTTTTTTTGGCATTGTTGTTGTTTTTGTTGACGTTGTTGTTGTTGTTGTTTATTTGACGTTGTTGTTATTGATGTTGTTTTTGTTGTTGTTTATTTGACGTTGTTGTTGTTGTTGTTTATTTGACGTTGTTGTTGTTGTTGTTTATTTGACGTTGTTGTTGTTGTTGTTAACGGTGTTGTTGTTGTTGTTGTTTATTTGACGTTGTTGTTGTTGTTGTTGTTGTTTATTTGACATTGTTGTTGTTGACGTTGTTGTTGTTGTTGTTGTTGTTTATTTGACGTTGTTGTTGTTGACATAGTTGTTATTGTTGTTGTTTATTTGACGTTGTTGTTGTTGACGTTGTTGTTGTTGTTGTTGTTTATTTGACGTTGTTGTTGTTGTTTATTTGACATTGTTGTTGTTGTTGACGTTGTTGTTGTTGTTTATTTGACATTGTTGTTGTTGTTGTTGTTGTTGTTGTTGTTGACGTTGTTGTTGTTGTTATTGTTTATTTGACTTTGTTGTTGTTGTTTATTTGACGTTGTTGTTGTTGTTGACTTAGTTGTTGTTGTTGTTTATTTGACGTTGTTGTTGTTGTTGACGTTGTTATTTATTTGACATTGTTGTTGTTGTTTATTTGACGTTGTTGTTGTTGTTGACGTTGTTGTTGTTGTTTATTTGACGTTGTTGTTGTTATTTATTTGACATTGTTGTTGTTGTTGACTTTATTGTTGTTGTTGTTGTTGTTGTTGTTTATTTGACATTGTTGTTGTTGTTGTTGTTGTTTATTTGACGTTGTTTTAGTATTGTTGATTATTTGACATTGTTGTTGTTATTTATTTGACGTTGTTGTGGGTGACATTGTTGTTGTTGTTTATTTGACGTTGTTGTTGTTGTTTATTTGACGTAGTTGTTGTTGTTGACGTTGTTGTTGTTGTTGTTGTTTATTTGACGTTTTTGTTGTTGTTGATGTTGTTGTTGTATATTTGACGTTGTTGTAGTTGTTATTGTTGTTGTTGTTTATTTGACATTGTTGTTGTTGTTGTTTATTTGACTTTGTTGTTGTTGTGTATTTGACGTTGTTGTTGTTGTTTATTTGACGTTGTTGTTGTTGACGGTGTTGTTGTTGTTGTTTATTTGACATTGTTGTTGTTGTTGTTGTTGACGTTGTTGTTGTTTATTTGACGTTGTTGTTGTTATTGTTCTTTATTTGAAGTTGTTATTGTTTATTTGACGTTGTTGTTGTTGTTTATTTAACGTTGTTGTTGTTGACATTGTTGTTGTTGTTATTGTTTATTTGACGTTGTTGTTGTTGTTTATTTGACGTAGTTGTTATTGTTGACATTGTTGTTGTTGTTGTTGTTTATTTGACGTTTTTGTTGTTGATGTTGTTGTTGTTGTTTATTTGACATTGTTATTGTTGTTGTTGTTTATTTGACGTTGTTGTTGTTGACGTTGTTGTTGTTGTTATTTATTTGACGTTGTTGATGTTGTTGTTGTTGTTTATTTGACGTTGTTGTTATTGACGTTGTTGTTGTTGTTGTTGTTGTTTATTTGACGTTGTTGTTGTTGACATAGTTGTTGTTGTTGTTGTTTATTTGACGTTTTTGTTGTTGTTGATGTTGTTGTTGTTTTCGTTGTTGTTTATTTGACGTTGTTGTAGTTTTTTAATTGACGTTGTTGTTGTTGTTGTTTATTTAACGTTGTTGTTGTTGTTGTTATTGTTGTTGTTGTTGTTTATTTGATGTTGTTGTTGTTGTTCTTTATTTGACGTTGTTGTCGTTGACCTTGTTGTTGTTGTTGTTGTTTATTTGACGTTGTTGTTGTAGTTGACATAGTTGTTGTTGTTGTTGTTTATTTGACGTTGATGTTGTTGTTGACGTTGTTGTTGTTGTTTATTTTACGTTGTTGTTGTTGTTTATTTTACATTGTTGTTATTGTTGACGTTGTTGTTGTTGTTGTTTATTTGACATTGTTGTTATTGTTGTTGTTGACGTTGTTGTTGTTGTTGTTGTTGTTTATTTGACTTTGTTGTTGTTGTTTATTTGACGTTGTTGTTGTTGTTGTTGACTTAGTTGTTGTTGTTGTTTATTTGACGTTGTTGTTGTTGTTGTTGTTGACGTTGTTCTTTATTTGACATTGTTGTTGTTGTTTATTTGACGTTGTTGTTGTTGTTGACGTTGTTGTTGTTGTTTATCTGACGTTGTTGTTGTTATTTATTTGACATTGTTGTTATTGTTGAATTTGTTGTTGTTGTTGTTGTTGTTGTTGTTTATTTGACATTGTTGTTGTTGTTGTTGTTTATTTGACGTTGTTTTAGTATTGTTGTTTATTTGACATTGTTGTTGTTATTTATTTGACGTTATTGTGGGTGACATTGTTGTTGTTGTTTATTTGACGTTGTTGTTGTTGTTTATTTGACGTAGTTGTTGTTGTTGACGTTGTTGTTGTTGTTGTTTATTTGACGTTTTTGTTGTTGTTGATGTTGTTGTTGTATATTTGACGTTGTTGTAGTTGTTATTGTTGTTGTTGTTTATTTGACATTGTTGTTGTTGTTGTTTATTTGACGTTGTTGTTGTTGTGTATTTGACGTTGTTGTTGTTGTTTATTTGACGTTGTTGTTGTTGACGGTGTTGTTGTTGTTATTGTTTATTTGACACTGTTGTTGTTGTTGTTGTTTATTTGACGTTTTTGTTGTTGTTGATGTTTTTGTTGTTGTTGATTATTTGACGTTGTTGTTGTTGTTGTTGTTTATTTGACGTTGTTGTTGTTGACGGTGTTGTTGTTGTTATTTTTTTGACGTTGTTGTTGTTGTTGTTATTGTTGTTGTTGTTGTTGTTTATTTGACGGTTTTGTTGTTGTTCTTTATTTGACGTTGTTGTCGTTGTTGTTGTTTATTTGACGTTGTTGTTGTTGACGTTGTTGTTGTTGTTGTTGTTTATTTGACATTGTTGTTGTTGTTATTGTTAATTTGACGTTGTTGTTGTTGTTGTTAATTTGGCGTTGTTGTTGTTGTATTTGACGTTGTTGTTGTTTATTTGACGTTGTTGTTGTTGTTAACGTTGTTTTTCTTGTTGTTTATTTGACGTTGTTGTTGTTGTTGTTGTTGTTTATTTGACGTTGTTGTTGTTGTTGTTTATTTGACGTTGTTGTTGTTGTTTATTTGACGTTGTTGTTGTTGTTGTTTATTTGACGTTGTTGTTGTTGTTTATTTGACGTTGTTGTTGTTGTTGACGTTGTTGTTGTTGTTTATTTGACGTTGTTGTTGTTGTTTATTTGACATTGTTGTTTTTGTTGTTATTGTTTATTTGACGTTGTTGTTGTTTTTTTTTTTGGCATTGTTGTTGTTTTTGTTGACGTTGTTGTTGTTGTTGTTGTTTATTTGACGTTGTTGTTATTGATGTTGTTTTTGTTGTTGTTTATTTGACGTTGTTGTTGTTGTTGTTGCTTATTTGACGTTGTTGTTGTTGTTGTTTATTTGACGTTGTTGTTGTTGTTGTTTATTTGACATTGTTGTTGTTAACGGTGTTGTTGTTGTTGTTGTTGTTTATTTGACGTTGTTGTTGTTGTTGTTGTTTATTTGACATTGTTGTTGTTGACGTTGTTGTTGTTGTTGTTGTTGTTTATTTGACGTTGTTGTTGTTGACATAGTTGTTATTGTTGTTGTTTATTTGACGTTGTTGTTGTTGACGTTGTTGTTGTTGTTGTTGTTTATTTGAGGTTGTTGTTGTAGTTGACATAGTTGTTGTTGTTGTTGTTTATTTGACGTTGTTGTTGTTGTTGACGTTGTTGTTGTTGTTGTTTATTTTACGTTGTTGTTGTTGTTTATTTGACATTGTTAATGTTGTTGACGTTGTTGTTGTTGTTGTTTATTTGACATTGTTGTTGTTGTTGTTGTTGTTGACGTTGTTGTTGTTGTTGTTTATTTGACTTTGTTGTTGTTGTTTATTTGACGTTGTTGTTGTTGTTGTTGACTTAGTTGTTGTTGTTGTTTATTTGACGTTGTTGTTGTTGTTGACGTTGTTGTTTATTTGACATTGTTGTTGTTGTTTATTTGACGTTGTTGTTGTTGTTGACGTTGTTGTTGTTGTTTATTTGACGTTGTTGTTGTTATTTATTTGACATTGTTGTTGTTGTTGACTTTGTTGTTGTTGTTGTTGTTGTTGTTTATTTGACATTGTTGTTGTTGTTGTTGTTTATTTGACGTTGTTTTAGTATTGTTGATTATTTGACATTGTTGTTGTTATTTATTTGACGTTGTTGTGGGTGACATTGTTGTTGTTGTTTATTTGACGTTGTTGTTGTTGTTGTTTATTTGACGTAGTTGTTGTTGTTGACGTTGTTGTTGTTGTTGTTGTTGTTTATTTGACGTTTTTGTTGTTGTTGATGTTGTTGTTGTATATTTGACGTTGTTGTAGTTGTTATTGTTGTTGTTGTTTATTTGACATTGTTGTTGTTGTTGTTTATTTGACTTTGTTGTTGTTGTGTATTTGACGTTGTTGTTGTTGTTGTTTATTTGACGTTGTTGTTGTTGACGGTGTTGTTGTTGTTGTTTATTTGACATTGTTGTTGTTGTTGTTGTTGTTGTTGACGTTGTTGTTGATTATTTGACGTTGTTGTTGTTATTGTTCTTTATTTGACGTTGTTATTGTTTATTTGACGTTGTTGTTGTTGTTTATTTAACGTTGTTGTTGTTGACATTGTTGTTGTTGTTATTGTTTATTTGACGTTGTTGTTGTTGTTTATTTGACGTAGTTGTTATTGTTGACATTGTTGTTGTTGTTGTTTATTTGACGTTTTTGTTGTTGATGTTGTTGTTGTTGTTTATTTGACATTGTTATTGTTGTTGTTGTTTATTTGACGTTGTTGTTGTTGACGTTGTTGTTGTTGTTATTTATTTGACGTTGTTGTTGTTGTTGTTGTTGTTGTTTATTTGACGTTGTTGTTATTGACGTTGTTGTTGTTGTTGTTGTTGTTTATTTGACGTTGTTGTTGTTGACATAGTTGTTGTTGTTGTTGTTTATTTGACGTTTTTGTAGTTGTTGATGTTGTTGTTGTTTTCGTTGTTGTTTATTTGACGTTGTTGTAGTTGTTTAATTGACGTTGTTGTTGTTGTTGTTTATTTAACGTTGTTGTTGTTGTTGTTATTGTTGTTGTTGTTGTTTATTTGATGTTGTTGTTGTTATTGTTGTTTATTTGACGTTGTTGTTGTTGTTGTTTATTTGACGTTGTTGTTGTTGTTGTTAATTTGACGTTGTTGTTGTTGTTGTTTATTTGACATTGTTGTTGTTAACGGTGTTGTTGTTGTTGTTGATTTGACGTTGTTGTTGTTGTTGTTGTTGTTTATTTGACATTGTTGTTGTTGACGTTGTTGTTGTTGTTTATTTGACGTTGTTGTTGTTGACATAGTTGTTATTGTTGTTGTTTATTTGACGTTGTTGTTGTTGACGTTGTTGTTGTTGTTGTTGTTTATTTGACGTTGTTGTTGTTTATTTGACATTGTTGTTATTGACGGTGTTGTTGTTGTTTATTTGACGTTGTTGTTGTTGTTGTTGTTTATTTGACGTTGTTGTTGTTGTTGTTGTTTATTAGACATTGTTGTTATTGTTAACATAGTTGTTGTTGTTGTTTATTTGACGTTGTTGTTGTTGTTGACGTTGTTGTTGTTGTTGACGTTGTTGTTGTTGTTGACGTTGTTGTTGTTGTTGTTGTTTATTTGTCGTTGTTGTTGTTGTTGACATAGTTGTTGTTGTTGTTTATTTGACGTTGTTGTTGGTGTTGACGTTGTTGTTGTTGTTGTTTATTTGACGTTGTTGTTGTTGTTGTTTATTTGACATTGTTGTTTTTGTTGACGTTGTTGTTGTTGTTGTTTATTTGACATTGTTATTGTTGTTGTTGACGTTGTTGTTGTTGTTTATTTGACTTTGTTGTTGTTGTTGTTGTTGTTGTTTATTTGACATTGTTGTTGTTGTTGACTTAGTTGTTGTTGTTGTTTATTTGATGTTGTTGTTGTTGTTGCTGTTGATGGCGTTGTTTATTTGACGTTGTTGTTGTTGTTTATTTGACGTTGTTGTTGTTGACGTTGTTGTTGTTGTTGACGTTGTTGTTGTTGTTTATTTGACGTTGTTGTTGTTATTTATTTGACATTGTTGTTGTTGTTGACGTTGTTGTTGTTGTTGTTGTTTATTTGACATTGTTGTTGTTGTTGTTGACGTTGTTGTTGTTGTTGTTGTTTATTTGACATTGTTTTAGTATTGTTGTTTATTTGACATTGTTGTTGTTATTTATTTGACGTTGTTGTCGGTGACATTGTTGTTGTTGTTGTTTATTTGACGTTGTTGTTGATGTTGTTTATTTGACGTAGTTGTTGTTGTTGACGTTGTTGTTGTTGTTGTTGTTGTTGTTGTTTATTTGACGTTTTTGTTGTTGTTGTTGTTGTTGTTGTTGTTGTATATTTGACGTTGTTGTAGTTGTTATTGTTGTTGTTGTTTATTTGACATTATTGTTGTTGTTGTTGTTTATTTGACATTGTTATTGTTGTTGTTTATTTGACGTTGTTGTTGTTGTTTATTTGACGTTGTTGTTGTTGTTGTTTATTTGACGTTGTTGTTATTGACGGTGTTGTTGTTGTTGTTGTTGTTTATTTGACATTGTTATTGTTGTTGTTGTTGTTGACGTTGTTGTTGTTTATTTGACGTTGTTGTTGTTGTTGTTCTTTATTTGACGTTGTTATTGTTTATTTGACGTTGTTGTTGTTGTTTATTTAACGTTGTTGTTGTTGACATTGTTGTTGTTGTTATTGTTTATTTGACGTTGTTGTTGTTGTTTATTTGACATTGTTGTTGTTGTTGTTGTTTATTTGACGTTGTTGTTGTTGACGGTGTTGTTGTTGTTATTTATTTGACGTTGTTGTTGTTGTTGTTTATTTGACGTTGTTGTTGTTGACGTTGTTGTTGTTGTTGTTGTTGTTGTTTATTTGACGTTGTTGTTGTTGTTGACATAGTTGTTGTTGTTGTTGTTTATTTGACGTTTTTGTTGTTGTTGATGTTGTTGTTGTTTTCGTTGTTGTTTATTTGACGTTGTTGTAGTTGTTTAATTGACGTTGTTGTTGTTGTTGTTTATTTAACGTTGTTGTTGTTGTTGTTGTTGTTATTGTTGTTGTTGTTGTTGTTTATTTTACGTTGTTGTTGTTGTTCTTTATTTGATGTTGTTGTCGTTGTTGTTGTTTATTTGACGTTGTTGTTGTTGACGTTGTTGTTGTTGTTGTTTATTTGACATTGTTGTTGTTGTTGTTATTGTTAATTTGACGTTGTTGTTGTTGTTGTTTATTTGGCGTTGTTGTTGTATTTGACGTTGTTGTTGTTTATTTGACGTTGTTGTTGTTGTTGACGTTGTTTTTCTTGTTGTTTATTTGACGTTGTTGTTGTTGTTGTTTATTTGACGTTGTTGTTGTTGTTTATTTGACGTTGTTGTTGTTGTTGTTTATTTGACATTGTTGTTGTTGTTGTTTATTTGACATTGTTGTTATTGACGGTGTTGTTGTTGTTTATTTGACGTTGTTGTTGTTGTTGTTTATTTGACGTTGTTGTTGTTGTTGTTTAGTCATTGTTGTTGTTGTTAACATAGTTGTTGTTGTTGTTGTTTATTTGACGTTGTTGTTGTTGTTGACGTTGTTGTTGTTGTTGTTGTTTATTTGCCGTTGTTGTTGTTGTTGACATAGTTGTTGTTGTTGTTTATTTGACGTTGTTGTTGGTGTTGACGTTGTTGTTGTTGTTGTTGTTTATTTGACGTTGTTGTTGTTGTTGTTTATTTGACATTGTTGTTTTTGTTGACGTTGTTGTTGTTGTTGTTTATTTGACATTGTTATTGTTGTTGTTAACGTTGTTGTTGTTGTTTATTTGACTTTGTTGTTGTTGTTGTTGTTGTTTATTTGACATTGTTGTTGTTGTTGACTTAGTTGTTGTTGTTGTTTATTTGATGTTGTTGTTGTTGTTGTTGTTGATGATGGTGTTGTTTATTTGACGTTGTTGTTGTTGTTTATTTGACGTTGTTGTTGTTGACGTTGTTGTTGTTGTTTATTTGACGTTGTTGTTGTTATTTATTTGACATTGTTGTTGTTGTTGACGTTGTTGTTGTTGTTGTTGTTGTTTATTTGGCATTGTTGTTGTTGTTGTTGACGTTGTTGTTGTTGTTGTTGTTTATTTGACATTGTTTTAGTATTGTTGTTTATTTGACATTGTTGTTGTTATTTATTTGACGTTGTTGTGGGTGACATTGTTGTTGTTGTTGTTTATTTGACGTTGTTGTTGTTGTTGTTTATTTGACGTAGTTGTTGTTGTTGACGTTGTTGTTGTTGTTGTTGTTGTTTATTTGACGTTTTTGTTGTTGTTGTTGTTGTTGTATATTTGACGTTGTTGTAGTTGTTATTGTTGTTGTTGTTTATTTGACATTATTGTTGTTGTTGTTGTTTATTTGACGTTGTTGTTGTTGTTTATTTGACGTTGTTGTTGTTGTTTATTTGACGTTGTTGTTGTTCACGGTGTTGTTGTTGTTGTTGTTGTTTATTTGACATCGTTGTTGTTCTTGTTATTGACGTTGTTGTTGTTTATTTGACGTTGTTGTTGTTGTTCTTTATTTGACGTTGTTATTGTTTATTTGACGTTGTTGTTGTTGTTTATTTAACGTTGTTGTTATTGCCATTGTTGTTGTTGTTATTGTTTATTTGACATTGTTGTTGTTGTTGTTGTTTATTTGACGTTTTTGTTGTTGTTGATGTTGTTGTTGTTGTTGTTTATTTGACGTTGTTGTTGTTGTTGTTGTTTATTTGACGTTGTTGTTGTTGACGGTGTTGTTGTTGTTATTTATTTGACGTTGTTGTTGTTGTTGTTATTGTTGTTGTTGTTGTTTATTTGACGTTGTTGTTGTTGTTCTTTATTTGACGTTGTTGTCGTTGTTGTTGTTTATTTGACGTTGTTGTTGTTGACGTTGTTGTTGTTGTTGTTTATTTGACATTGTTGTTGTTGTTGTTATTGTTAATTTGACGTTGTTGTTGTTGTTGTTAATTTGGCGTTGTTGTTGTTGTATTTGACGTTGTTGTTGTTTATTTGACGTTGTTGTTGTTGTTAACGTTGTTTTTCTTGTTGTTTATTTGACGTTGTTGTTGTTGTTGTTTATTTGACGTTGTTGTTGTTGTTGTTTATTTGACGTTGTTGTTGTTGTTTATTTGACGTTGTTGTTGTTGTTGACGTTGTTGTTGTTGTTTATTTGACGTTGTTGTTGTTGTTTATTTGACATTGTTGTTGTTGTTGTTATTGTTTATTTGACGTTGTTGTTGTTGTTTTTTTTGGCATTGTTGTTGTTTTTGTTGACGTTGTTGTTGTTGTTGTTGTTTATTTGACGTTGTTGTTATTGATGTTGTTTTTGTTGTTGTTTATTTGACGTTGTTGTTGTTGTTGTTTATTTGACGTTGTTGTTGTTGTTGTTTATTTGACGTTGTTGTTGTTGTTGTTTATTTGACATTGTTATTGTTAACGGTGTTGTTGTTGTTGTTGTTTATTTGACGTTGTTGTTGTTGTTGTTGTTTATTTGACATTGTTGTTGTTGACGTTGTTGTTGTTATTGTTGTTTATTTGACGTTGTTGTTGTTGACATAGTTGTTATTGTTGTTGTTTATTTGACGTTGTTGTTGTTGACGTTGTTGTTGTTGTTGTTGTTTATTTGACGTTGTTGTTGTAGTTGACATAGTTGTTGTTGTTGTTGTTTATTTGACGTTGTTGTTGTTGTTGACGTTGTTGTTGTTGTTGTTTATTTTACGTTGTTGTTGTTGTTTATTTGACATTGTTGTTGTTGTTGAAGTTGTTGTTGTTGTTGTTTATTTGACATTATTGTTGTTGTTGTTGTTGTTGACGTTGTTGTTGTTGTTGTTGTTTATTTGACTTTGTTGTTGTTGTTTATTTGACGTTGTTGTTGTTGTTGTTGACTTAGTTGTTGTTGTTGTTTATTTGACGTTGTTGTTGTTGTTGTTGACTTAGTTGTTGTTGTTGTTTATTTGACGTTGTTGTTGTTGTTGACGTTGTTGTTTATTTGACATTGTTGTTGTTGTTTATTTGACGTTGTTGTTGTTGTTGACGTTGTTGTTGTTGTTTATTTGACGTTGTTGTTGTTATTTATTTGACATTGTTGTTGTTGTTGACTTTGTTGTTGTTGTTGTTGTTGTAGTTTATTTGACATTGTTGTTGTTGTTGTTTATTTGACGTTGTTTTAGTATTGTTGATTATTTGACATTGTTGTTGTTATTTATTTAACGTTGTTGTGGGTGACATTGTTGTTGTTGTTTATTTGACGTTGTTGTTGTTGTTTATTTGACGTAGTTGTTGTTGTGGACGTTGTTGTTGTTGTTGTTGTTTATTTGACGTTTTTGTTGTTGTTGATGTTGTTGTTGTATATTTGACGTTGTTGTAGTTGTTATTGTTGTTGTTGTTTATTTGACATTGTTGTTGTTGTTGTTTATTTGACTTTGTTGTTGTTGTGTATTTGACGTTGTTGTTGTTGTTTATTTGACGTTGTTGTTTTTGACGGTGTTGTTGTTGTTGTTTATTTGACATTGTTGTTGTTGTTGTTGTTGACGTTGTTGTTGTTTATTTGACGTTGTTGTTGTTATTGTTCTTTATTTGACGTTGTTATTGTTTATTTGACGTTGTTGTTGTTGTTTATTTAACGTTGTTGTTGTTGACATTGTTGTTGTTGTTATTGTTTATTTGACGTTGTTGTTGTTGTTTATTTGACGTAGTTGTTATTGTTGACATTGTTGTTGTTGTTGTTTATTTGATGTTTTTGTTGTTGATGTTGTTGTTGTTGTTTATTTGACATTGTTATTGTTGTTTTTGTTTATTTGACGTTGTTGTTGTTGACGTTGTTGTTGTTGTTATTTATTTGACGTTGTTGTTGTTGTTGTTGTTGTTGTTTATTTGACGTTGTTGTTATTGACGTTGTTGTTGTTGTTGTTGTTTATTTGACGTTGTTGTTGTTGACATAGTTGTTGTTTTCGTTGTTGTTTATTTGACGTTGTTGTTGTTGTTGACGTTGTTGTTGTTGTTTATTTGACATTGTTGTTGTTGTTTATTTGACATTGTTGTTGTTGTTGTTATTGTTTATTTGACGTTGTTGTTGTTGTTTTTTTTGGCATTGTTGTTGTTGTTGTTGACGTTGCTGTTATTGTTGTTGTTGTTTTTTTTGGCATATTTGACGTTGTTGTTATTGATGTTGTTTTTGTTGTTGTTTATTTGACGTTGCTGTTGTTGTTGTTTATTTGACGTTGTTGTTGTTTATTTGACGTTGTTGTTGTTGTTGTTTATTTGACATTGTTGTTGTTAACGGTGTTGTTGTTGTTGTTGATTTGACGTTGTTGTTGTTGTTGTTTATTTGACATTGTTGTTGTTGACGTTGTTGTTGTTGTTGTTTATTTGACGTTGGTGTTGTTGACATAGTTGTTATTGTTGTTGTTTATTTGACGTTGTTGTTGTTGACGTTGTTGTTGTTGTTGTTGTTTATTTGACGTTGTTGTTGTAGTTGACATAGTTGTTGTTGTTGTTGTTTATTTGACGTTGTTGTTGTTGTTGACGTTGTTGTTGTTGTTGTTGTTTATTTTACGTTGTTGTTGTTGTTTATTTGACATTGTTGTTGTTGTTGACGTTGTTGTTGTTGTTGTTTATTTGACATTGTTGTTGTTGTTGTTGACGTTGTTGTTGTTGTTGTTATTTATTTGACTTTGTTGTTGTTGTTTATTTGACGTTGTTGTTGTTGTTGTTGTTGACTTAGTTGTTGTTGTTGTTTATTTGACGTTGTTGTTGTTGTTGACGTTGTTGTTTATTTGACATTGTTGTTGTTGTTTATTTGACGTTGTTGTTGTTGTTGACGTTGTTGTTGTTGTTTATTTGACGTTGTTGTTGTTATTTATTTGACATTGTTGTTGTTGTTGACTTTGTTGTTGTTGTTGTTGTTGTTGTTGTTTATTTGACATTGTTGTTGTTGTTGTTGTTTATTTGACGTTGTTTTAGTATTGTTGTTTATTTGACATTGTTGTTGTTATTTATTTGACATTGTTGTGGGTGACATTGTTGTTGTTGTTTATTTGACGTTGTTGTTGTTGTTTATTTGACGTAGTTGTTGTTGTTGACGTTGTTGTTGTTGTTGTTGTTGTTTATTTGACGTTTTTGTTGTTGTTGATGTTGTTGTTGTATATTTGACGTTGTTGTAGTTGTTATTGTTGTTGTTGTTTATTTGACATTGTTGTTGTTGTTGTTTATTTGACGTTGTTGTTGTTGTGTGTTTGACGTTGTTGTTGTTGTTTATTTGACGTTGTTGTTGTTGACGGTGTTGTTGTTGTTGTTTATTTGACATTGTTGTTGTTGTTGTTGTTGTTGACGTTGTTGTTGTTTATTTGATGTTGTTGTTGTTATTGTTCTTTATTTGACGTTGTTATTGTTTATTTGACGTTGTTGTTGTAGTTTATTTAACGTTGTTGTTGTTGACATTGTTGTTGTTGTTATTGTTTATTTGACGTTGTTGTTGTTGTTGTTTATTTGACGTAGTTGTTATTGTTGACGTTGTTGTTGTTGTTGTTGTTTATTTGACGTTTTTGTTGTTGATGTTGTCGTTGTTGTTTATTTGACATTGTTATTGTTGTTGTTGTTTATTTGACGTTGTTGTTGTTGACGTTGTTGTTGTTGTTATTTCTTTGACGTTGTTGTTGTTGTTGTTGTTGTTTATTTGACGTTGTTGTTGTTGACGTTGTTGTTGTTGTTGTTGTTTATTTGACGTTGTTGTTGTTGACATAGTTGTTGTTGTTGTTGTTTATTTGACGTTTTTGTTGTTGTTGATGTTGTTGTTGTTTTCGTTGTTGTTTATTTGACGTTGTTGTAGTTGTTTAATTGACGTTGTTGTTGTTGTTGTTTATTTAACGTTGTTGTTGTTGTTGTTATTGTTGTTGTTGTTGTTTATTTGACGTTGTTGTTGTTGTTCTTTATTTGACGTTGTTGTCGTTGTTGTTGTTTATTTGACGTTGTTGTTGTTGTTGACGTTGTTGTTGTTGTTGTTTATTTTACGTTGTTGTTGTTGTTTATTTGACATTGTTGTTGTTGTTGACGTTGTTGTTGTTGTTGTTTATTTGACATTTTTGTTGTTGTTTATTTGACGTTGTTGTTGTTGTTGTTGACTTAGTTGTTGTTGTTGTTTATTTGACGTTGTTGTTGTTGACGTTGTTGTTTATTTGACATTGTTGTTGTTGTTTATTTGACGTTGTTGTTGTTGTTGACGTTGTTGTTGTTGTTTATTTGACGTTGTTGTTGTTATTTATTTGACATTGTTGTTGTTGTTGACTTTGTTGTTGTTGTTGTTGTTGTTTATTTGACATTGTTGTTGTTGTTGTTATTTATTTGACATTGTTGTGGGTGACATTGTTGTTGTTGTTTATTTGATGTTGTTGTTGTTGTTTATTTGACGTAGTTGTTGTTGTTGGCGTTGTTGTTGTTGTTGTTGTTTATTTGACGTTTTTGTTGTTGTTGATGTTGTTGTTGTATATTTGACGTTGTTGTAGTTGTTATTGTTGTTGTTGTTTATTTGACATTGTTGTTGTTGTTGTTTATTTGACGTTGTTGTTGTTGTGTATTTGACGTTGTTGTTGTTGTTTATTTGACGTTGTTGTTGTTGACGGTGTTGTTGTTGTTGTTTATTTGACATTGTTGTTGTTGTTGTTGTTGTTGTTGACGTTGTTGTTGTTTATTTGATGTTGTTGTTGTTATTGTTCTTTATTTGACGTTGTTATTGTTTATTTGACGTTGTTGTTGTTGTTTATTTAACGTTGTTGTTGTTGACATTGTTGTTGTTGTTATTGTTTATTTGACGTTGTTGTTGTTGTTTATTTGACGTAGTTGTTATTGTTGACGTTGTTGTTGTTGTTTATTTGACGTTTTTGTTGTTGATGTTGTTGTTGTTGTTTATTTGACATTGTTATTGTTGTTGTTGTTTATTTGACGTTGTTGTTGTTGACGTTGTTGTTGTTGTTATTTATTTGACGTTGTTGTTGTTGTTGTTTATTTGACGTTGTTGTTGTTGACGTTGTTGTTGTTGTTGTTGTTTATTTGACGTTGTTGTTGTTGACATAGTTGTTGTTGTTGTTGTTGTTTATTTGACGTTTTTGTTGTTGTTGATGTTGTTGTTGTTTTCGTTGTTGTTTATTTGACGTTGTTGTAGTTGTTTAATTGACGTTGTTGTGGTTGTTGTTTATTTAACGTTGTTGTTGTTGTTGTTATTGTTGTTGTTGTTGTTTATTTGACGTTGTTGTTGTTGTTCTTTATTTGACGTTGTTGTCGTTGTTGTTGTTTATTTGACGTTGTTGTTGTTGACGTTGTTGTTGTTGTTGTTTATTTGACATTGTTGTTGTTGTTGTTATTGTTAATTTGACGTTGTTATTGTTGTTGTTTATTTAGCGTTGTTGTTGTATTTGACGTTGTTGTTGTTTATTTGACGTTGTTGTTGTTGTTGACGTTGTTTTTCTTGTTGTTTATTTGACGTTGTTGTTGTTGTTGTTTATTTGACGTTGTTGTTGTTTATTTGACGTTGTTGTTGTTGTTGTTTATTTGACATTGTTGTTGTTGTTGTTTATTTGACATTGTTGTTATTGACGGTGTTGTTGTTGTTTATTTGACGTTGTTGTTGTTGTTGTTTATTTGACGTTGTTGTTGTTGTTGTTTATTAGACATT
This sequence comes from Vicia faba, assembly GCA_948472305.1. Lineage (NCBI taxonomy): Eukaryota > Viridiplantae > Streptophyta > Magnoliopsida > Fabales > Fabaceae > Vicia > Vicia faba. The sequence goes on along the minus strand of OX451739.1, from coordinate 388,367,552 downwards.
GTTGTTGTTGTTAACATAGTTGTTGTTGTTGTTGTTTATTTGACGTTGTTGTTGTTGTTGACGTTGTTGTTGTTGTTGACGTTGTTGTTGTTGTTGTTGTTTATTTGCCGTTGTTGTTGTTGTTGACATAGTTGTTGTTGTTGTTTATTTGACGTTGTTGTTGGTGTTGACGTTGTTGTTTATTTGACATTGTTGTTGTTGTTTATTTGACGTTGTTGTTGACGTTGTTGTTGTTGTTTATTTGACGTTGTTGTTGTTATTTATTTGACATTGTTGTTGTTGTTGACTTTGTTGTTGTTGTTGTTGTTGTTGTTTATTTGACATTGTTGTTGTTGTTGTTGTTTATTTGACGTTGTTTTAGTATTGTTGTTTATTTGACATTGTTGTTGTTATTTATTTGACATTGTTGTGGGTGACATTGTTGTTGTTGTTTATTTGACGTTGTTGTTGTTGTTTATTTGACGTAGTTGTTGTTGTTGACGTTGTTGTTGTTGTTGTTTATTTGACGTTTTTGTTGTTGTTGATGTTGTTGTTGTATATTTGAAGTTGTTGTAGTTGTTATTGTTGTTGTTGTTTATTTGACATTGTTGTTGTTGTTGTTTATTTGACGTTGTTGTTGTTGTGTGTTTGACGTTGTTGTTGTTGTTTATTTGACGTTGTTGTTGTTGACGGTGTTGTTGTTGTTGTTTATTTGACATTGTTGTTGTTGTTGTTGTTGACGTTGTTGTTGTTTATTTGATGTTGTTGTTGTTATTGTTCTTTATTTGACGTTGTTATTGTTTATTTGACGTTGTTGTTGTTGTTTATTTAACGTTGTTGTTGTTGACATTGTTGTTGTTGTTATTGTTTATTTGACGTTGTTGTTGTTGTTTATTTGACGTAGTTGTTTTTGTTGACGTTGTTGTTGTTGTTGTTGTTTATTTGACGTTTTTGTTGTTGATGTTGTCGTTGTTGTTTATTTGACATTGTTATTGTTGTTGTTGTTTATTTGACGTTGTTGTTGTTGACGTTGTTGTTGTTATTTCTTTGACGTTGTTGTTGTTGTTGTTGTTGTTTATTTGACGTTGTTGTTGTTGACGTTGTTGTTGTTGTTGTTGTTTATTTGACGTTGTTGTTGTTGACATAGTTGTTGTTGTTGTTGTTTATTTGACGTTTTTGTTGTTGTTGATGTTGTTGTTGTTTTCGTTGTTGTTTATTTGACGTTGTTGTAGTTGTTTAATTGACGTTGTTGTTGTTGTTGTTTATTTAACGTTGTTGTTGTTGTTGTTATTGTTGTTGTTGTTGTTTATTTGACGTTGTTGTTGTTGTTCTTTATTTGACGTTGTTGTCGTTGTTGTTGTTTATTTGACGTTGTTGTTGTTGTTGACGTTGTTGTTGTTGTTGTTTATTTTACGTTGTTGTTGTTGTTTATTTGACATTGTTGTTGTTGTTGACGTTGTTGTTGTTGTTGTTTATTTGACATTGTTGTTGTTGTTTATTTGACGTTGTTGTTGTTGTTGTTGACTTAGTTGTTGTTGTTGTTTATTTGACGTTGTTGTTGTTGTTGACGTTGTTGTTTATTTGACATTGTTGTTGTTGTTTATTTGACGTTGTTGTTGTTGTTGACGTTGTTGTTGTTGTTTATTTGACGTTGTTGTTGTTATTTATTTGACATTGTTGTTGTTGTTGACTTTGTTGTTGTTGTTGTTGTTGTTTATTTGACATTGTTGTTGTTGTTGTTATTTATTTGACATTGTTGTGGGTGACGTTGTTGTTGCTGTTTATTTGACGTTGTTGTTGTTGTTTATTTGACGTAGTTGTTATTGTTGTTGTTGTTGTTGTTGTTGTTGTTTATTTGACGTTTTTGTTGTTGTTGATGTTGTTGTTGTATATTTGACGTTGTTGTAGTTGTTATTGTTGTTGTTGTTTATTTGACATTGTTGTTGTTGTTGTTTATTTGACGTTGTTGTTGTTGTGTATTTGACGTTGTTGTTGTTGTTTATTTGACGTTGTTGTTGTTGACGGTGTTGTTGTTGTTGTTTATTTGACATTGTTGTTGTTGTTGTTGTTGTTGACGTTGTTGTTGTTTATTTGATGTTGTTGTTGTTATTGTTCTTTATTTGACGTTGTTATTGTTTATTTGACGTTGTTGTTGTTGTTTATTTAACGTTGTTGTTGTTGACATTGTTGTTGTTGTTATTGTTTATTTGACGTTGTTGTTGTTGTTTATTTGACGTAGTTGTTATTGTTGACGTTGTTGTTGTTGTTTATTTGACGTTTTTGTTGTTGATGTTGTTGTTGTTGTTTATTTGACATTGTTATTGTTGTTGTTGTTTATTTGACGTTGTTGTTGTTGACGTTGTTGTTGTTGTTATTTATTTGACGTTGTTGTTGTTGTTGTTGTTGTTTATTTGACGTTGTTGTTGTTGACGTTGTTGTTGTTGTTGTTGTTTATTTGACGTTGTTGTTGTTGACATAGTTGTTGTTGTTGTTGTTGTTTATTTGACGTTTTTGTTGTTGTTGATGTTGTTGTTGTTTTCGTTGTTGTTTATTTGACGTTGTTGTAGTTGTTTAATTGACGTTGTTGTGGTTGTTGTTTATTTAACGTTGTTGTTGTTGTTGTTATTGTTGTTGTTGTTGTTTATTTGACGTTGTTGTTGTTGTTCTTTATTTGACGTTGTTGTCGTTGTTGTTGTTTATTTGACGTTGTTGTTGTTGACGTTGTTGTTGTTGTTGTTTATTTGACATTGTTGTTGTTGTTGTTATTGTTAATTTGACGTTGTTGTTGTTGTTGTTTATTTGGCGTTGTTGTTGTATTTGACGTTGTTGTTGTTTATTTGACGTTGTTGTTGTTGTTGACGTTGTTTTTCTTGTTGTTTATTTGACGTTGTTGTTGTTGTTGTTTATTTGACGTTGTTGTTGTTGTTTATTTGACATTGTTATTGTTAACGGTGTTGTTGTTGTTGTTGTTTATTTGACGTTGTTGTTGTTGTTGTTGTTTATTTGACATTGTTGTTGTTGACGTTGTTGTTGTTGTTGTTGTTTATTTGACGTTGTTGTTGTTGACATAGTTGTTATTGTTGTTGTTTATTTGACGTTGTTGTTGTTGACGTTGTTGTTGTTGTTGTTGTTTATTTGACGTTGTTGTTGTAGTTGACATAGTTGTTGTTGTTGTTGTTTATTTGACGTTGTTGTTGTTGTTGACGTTGTTGTTGTTGTTGTTTATTTTACGTTGTTGTTGTTGTTTATTTGACATTGTTGTTGTTGTTGAAGTTGTTGTTGTTGTTGTTTTTTTGACATTATTGTTGTTGTTGTTGTTGACGTTGTTGTTGTTGTTGTTGTTTATTTGACTTTGTTGTTGTTGTTTATTTGACGTTGTTGTTGTTGTTGTTGACTTAGTTGTTGTTGTTGTTTATTTGACGTTGTTGTTGTTGTTGACGTTGTTGTTTATTTGACATTGTTGTTGTTGTTTATTTGACGTTGTTGTTGTTGTTGACGTTGTTGTTGTTGTTTATTTGACGTTGTTGTTGTTATTTATTTGACATTGTTGTTGTTGTTGACTTTGTTGTTGTTGTTGTTGTTGTAGTTTATTTGACATTGTTGTTGTTGTTGTTTATTTGACGTTGTTTTAGTATTGTTGATTATTTGACATTGTTGTTGTTATTTATTTAACGTTGTTGTGGGTGACATTGTTGTTGTTGTTTATTTGACGTTGTTGTTGTTGTTTATTGGACGTAGTTGTTGTTGTGGACGTTGTTGTTGTTGTTGTTGTTTATTTGACGTTTTTGTTGTTGTTGATGTTGTTGTTGTATATTTGACGTTGTTGTAGTTGTTATTGTTGTTGTTGTTTATTTGACATTGTTGTTGTTGTTGTTTATTTGACTTTGTTGTTGTTGTGTATTTGACGTTGTTGTTGTTGTTTATTTGACGTTGTTGTTTTTGACGGTGTTGTTGTTGTTGTTTATTTGACATTGTTGTTGTTGTTGTTGTTGACGTTGTTGTTGTTTATTTGACGTTGTTGTTGTTATTGTTCTTTATTTGACGTTGTTATTGTTTATTTGACGTTGTTGTTGTTGTTTATTTAACGTTGTTGTTGTTGACATTGTTGTTGTTGTTATTGTTTATTTGACGTTGTTGTTGTTGTTTATTTGACGTAGTTGTTATTGTTGACATTGTTGTTGTTGTTGTTTATTTGACATTTTTGTTGTTGATGTTGTTGTTGTTGTTTATTTGACATTGTTATTGTTGTTTTTGTTTATTTGACGTTGTTGTTGTTGACGTTGTTGTTGTTGTTATTTATTTGACGTTGTTGTTGTTGTTGTTGTTGTTGTTTATTTGACGTTGTTGTTATTGACGTTGTTGTTGTTGTTGTTGTTTATTTGACGTTGTTGTTGTTGACATAGTTGTTGTTTTCGTTGTTGTTTATTTGACGTTGTTGTTGTTGTTGACGTTGTTGTTGTTGTTTATTTGACATTGTTGTTGTTGTTTATTTGACATTGTTGTTGTTGTTGTTATTGTTTATTTGACGTTGTTGTTGTTGTTTTTTTTGGCATTGTTGTTGTTGTTGTTGACGTTGCTGTTATTGTTGTTGTTTTTTTTTTGGCATATTTGACGTTGTTGTTATTGATGTTGTTTTTGTTGTTGTTTATTTGACGTTGCTGTTGTTGTTGTTTATTTGACGTTGTTGTTGTTTATTTGACGTTGTTGTTGTTGTTGTTTATTTGACATTGTTGTTGTTAACGGTGTTGTTGTTGTTGTTGATTTGACGTTGTTGTTGTTGTTGTTGTTGTTTATTTGACATTGTTGTTGTTGACGTTGTTGTTGTTGTTGTTTATTTGACGTTGGTGTTGTTGACATAGTTGTTATTGTTGTTGTTTATTTGACGTTGTTGTTGTTGACGTTGTTGTTGTTGTTGTTGTTTATTTGACGTTGTTGTTGTAGTTGACATAGTTGTTGTTGTTGTTGTTTATTTGACGTTGTTGTTGTTGTTGACGTTGTTGTTGTTGTTGTTGTTTATTTTACGTTGTTGTTGTTGTTTGTTTGACATTGTTGTTGTTGTTGACGTTGTTGTTGTTGTTGTTTATTTGACATTGTTGTTGTTGTTGTTGTTGACGTTGTTGTTGTTGTTGTTATTTATTTGACTTTGTTGTTGTTGTTTATTTGACGTTGTTGTTGTTGTTGTTGACTTAGTTGTTGTTGTTGTTTATTTGACGTTGTTGTTGTTGTTGACGTTGTTGTTTATTTGACATTGTTGTTGTTGTTTATTTGACGTTGTTGTTGTTGTTGGCGTTGTTGTTGTTGTTTATTTGACGTTGTTGTTGTTATTTATTTGACATTGTTGTTGTTGTTGACTTTGTTGTTGTTGTTGTTGTTGTTGTTTATTTGACATTGTTGTTGTTGTTGTTGTTTATTTGACGTTGTTTTAGTATTGTTGTTTATTTGACATTGTTGTTGTTATTTATTTGACATTGTTGTGGGTGACATTGTTGTTGTTGTTTATTTGACGTTGTTGTTGTTGTTTATTTGACGTAGTTGTTGTTGTTGACGTTGTTGTTGTTGTTGTTGTTTATTTGACGTTTTTGTTGTTGTTGATGTTGTTGTTGTATATTTGACGTTGTTGTAGTTGTTATTGTTGTTGTTGTTTATTTGACATTGTTGTTGTTGTTGTTTATTTGACGTTGTTGTTGTTGTGTGTTTGACGTTGTTGTTGTTGTTTATTTGACGTTGTTGTTGTTGACGGTGTTGTTGTTGTTGTTTATTTGACATTGTTGTTGTTGTTGTTGTTGTTGACGTTGTTGTTGTTTATTTGATGTTGTTGTTGTTATTGTTCTTTATTTGACGTTGTTATTGTTTATTTGACGTTGTTGTTGTTGTTTATTTAACGTTGTTGTTGTTGACATTGTTGTTGTTGTTATTGTTTATTTGACGTTGTTGTTGTTGTTTATTTGACGTAGTTGTTATTGTTGACGTTGTTGTTGTTGTTGTTGTTTATTTGACGTTTTTGTTGTTGATGTTGTCGTTGTTGTTTATTTGACATTGTTATTGTTGTTGTTGTTTATTTGACGTTGTTGTTGTTGACGTTGTTGTTGTTGTTGTTTCTTTGACGTTGTTGTTGTTGTTGTTGTTGTTTAGTTGACGTTGTTGTTGTTGACGTTGTTGTTGTTGTTGTTGTTTATTTGACGTTGTTGTTGTTGACATAGTTGTTGTTGTTGTTGTTTATTTGACGTTTTTGTTGTTGTTGATGTTGTTGTTGTTTTCGTTGTTGTTTATTTGACGTTGTTATAGTTGTTTAATTGACGTTGTTGTTGTTGTTGTTTATTTAACGTTGTTGTTGTTGTTGTTATTGTTGTTGTTGTTGTTTATTTGACGTTGTTGTTGTTGTTCTTTATTTGACGTTGTTGTCGTTGTTGTTGTTTATTTGACGTTGTTGTTGTTGTTCTTTATTTGACGTTGTTGTCGTTGTTGTTGTTTATTTGACGTTGTTGTTGTTGTTGACGTTGTTGTTGTTGTTGTTTATTTTACGTTGTTGTTGTTGTTTATTTGACATTGTTGTTGTTGTTGACGTTGTTGTTGTTGTTGTTTATTTGACATTTTTGTTGTTGTTTATTTGACGTTGTTGTTGTTGTTGTTGACTTAGTTGTTGTTGTTGTTTATTTGACGTTGTTGTTGTTGTTGACGTTGTTGTTTATTTGACATTGTTGTTGTTGTTTATTTGACGTTGTTGTTGTTGTTGACGTTGTTGTTGTTGTTTATTTGACGTTGTTGTTGTTATTTATTTGACATTGTTGTTGTTGTTGACTTTGTTGTTGTTGTTGTTGTTTATTTGACATTGTTGTTGTTGTTATTTATTTGACATTGTTGTGGGTGACATTGTTGTTGTTGTTTATTTGATGTTGTTGTTGTTGTTTATTTGACGTAGTTGTTGTTGTTGACGTTGTTGTTGTTGTTGTTGTTTATTTGACGTTTTTGTTGTTGTTGATGTTGTTGTTGTATATTTGACGTTGTTGTAGTTGTTATTGTTGTTGTTGTTTATTTGACATTGTTGTTGTTGTTGTTTATTTGACGTTGTTGTTGTTGTGTATTTGACGTTGTTGTTGTTGTTTATTTGACGTTGTTGTTGTTGACGGTGTTGTTGTTGTTGTTTATTTGACATTGTTGTTGTTGTTGTTGTTGTTGTTGTTGACGTTGTTGTTGTTTATTTGATGTTGTTGTTGTTATTGTTCTTTATTTGACGTTGTTATTGTTTATTTGACGTTGTTGTTGTTGTTTATTTAACGTTGTTGTTGTTGACATTGTTGTTGTTGTTATTGTTTATTTGACGTTGTTGTTGTTGTTTATTTGACGTAGTTGTTATTGTTGACGTTGTTGTTGTTGTTTATTTGACGTTTTTGTTGTTGATGTTGTTGTTGTTGTTTATTTGACATTGTTATTGTTGTTGTTGTTTATTTGACGTTGTTGTTGTTGACGTTGTTGTTGATGTTATTTATTTGACGTTGTTGTTGTTGTTGTTTATTTGACGTTGTTGTTGTTGACGTTGTTGTTGTTGTTGTTGTTGTTTATTTGACGTTGTTGTTGTTGACATAGTTGTTGTTGTTGTTGTTGTTTATTTGACGTTTTTGTTGTTGTTGATGTTGTTGTTGTTTTCGTTGTTGTTTATTTGACGTTGTTGTAGTTGTTTAATTGACGTTGTTGTGGTTGTTGTTTATTTAACGTTGTTGTTGTTGTTGTTATTGTTGTTGTTGTTGTTTATTTGACGTTGTTGTTGTTGTTCTTTATTTGACGTTGTTGTCGTTGTTGTTGTTTATTTGACGTTGTTGTTGTTGACGTTGTTGTTGTTGTTGTTTATTTGACATTGTTGTTGTTGTTGTTATTGTTAATTTGACGTTGTTGTTGTTGTTGTTTATTTAGCGTTGTTGTTGTATTTGACGTTGTTGTTGTTTATTTGACGTTGTTGTTGTTGTTGACGTTGTTTTTCTTGTTGTTTATTTGACGTTGTTGTTGTTGTTGTTTATTTGACGTTGTTGTTGTTGTTTATTTGACGTTATTGTTGTTGTTGTTTATTTGACATTGTTGTTGTTGTTGTTTATTTGACATTGTTGTTATTGACGGTGTTGTTGTTGTTTATTTGACGTTGTTGTTGTTGTTGTTTATTTGACGTTGTTGTTGTTGTTGTTTATTAGACATTGTTGTTGTTGTTAACATAGTTGTTGTTGTTGTTGTTTATTTGACGTTGTTGTTGTTGTTGACGTTGTTGTTGTTGTTGACGTTGTTGTTGTTGTTGTTGTTTATTTGCCGTTGTTGTTGTTGTTGACATAGTTGTTGTTGTTGTTTATTTGACGTTGTTGTTGGTGTTGACGTTGTTGTTTATTTGACATTGTTGTTGTTGTTTATTTGACGTTGTTGTTGTTGTTGACGTTGTTGTTGTTGTTTATTTGACGTTGTTGTTGTTATTTATTTGACATTGTTGTTGTTGTTGACTTTGTTGTTGTTGTTGTTGTTGTTGTTTATTTGACATTGTTGTTGTTGTTGTTGTTTATTTGACGTTGTTTTAGTATTGTTGTTTATTTGACATTGTTGTTGTTATTTATTTGACATTGTTGTGGGTGACATTGTTGTTGTTGTTTATTTGACGTTGTTGTTGTTGTTTATTTGACGTTTTTGTTGTTGTTGATGTTGTTGTTGTATATTTGAAGTTGTTGTAGTTGTTATTGTTATTGTTGTTTATTTGACATTGTTGTTGTTGTTGTTTATTTGACGTTGTTGTTGTTGTGTGTTTGACGTTGTTGTTGTTGTTTATTTGACGTTGTTGTTGTTGACGGTGTTGTTGTTGTTGTTTATTTGACATTGTTGTTGTTGTTGTTGTTGTTGTTGACGTTGTTGTTGTTTATTTGATGTTGTTGTTGTTATTGTTCTTTATTTGACGTTGTTATTGTTTATTTGACGTTGTTGTTGTTGTTTATTTAACGTTGTTGTTGTTGACATTGTTGTTGTTGTTATTGTTTATTTGACGTTGTTGTTGTTGTTTATTTGACGTAGTTGTTTTTGTTGACGTTGTTGTTGTTGTTGTTTATTTGACGTTTTTGTTGTTGATGTTGTCGTTGTTGTTTATTTGACATTGTTATTGTTGTTGTTGTTTATTTGACGTTGTTGTTGTTGACGTTGTTGTTGTTGTTATTTCTTTGACGTTGTTGTTGTTGTTGTTGTTTATTTGACGTTGTTGTTGTTGACGTTGTTGTTGTTGTTGTTGTTTATTTGACGTTGTTGTTGTTGACATAGTTGTTGTTGTTGTTGTTTATTTGACGTTTTTGTTGTTGTTGATGTTGTTGTTGTTTTCGTTGTTGTTTATTTGACGTTGTTGTAGTTGTTTAATTGACGTTGTTGTTGTTGTTGTTTATTTAACGTTGTTGTTGTTGTTGTTATTGTTGTTGTTGTTGTTTATTTGACGTTGTTGTTGTTGTTCTTTATTTGACGTTGTTGTCGTTGTTGTTGTTTATTTGACGTTGTTGTTGTTGTTGACGTTGTTGTTGTTGTTGTTTATTTTACGTTGTTGTTGTTGTTTATTTGACATTGTTGTTGTTGTTGACGTTGTTGTTGTTGTTGTTTATTTGACATTGTTGTTGTTGTTTATTTGACGTTGTTGTTGTTGTTGTTGACTTAGTTGTTGTTGTTGTTTATTTGACGTTGTTGTTGTTGTTGACGTTGTTGTTTATTTGACATTGTTGTTGTTGTTTATTTGACGTTGTTGTTGTTGTTGACGTTGTTGTTGTTGTTTATTTGACGTTGTTGTTGTTATTTATTTGACATTGTTGTTGTTGTTGACTTTGTTGTTGTTGTTGTTGTTGTTGTTTATTTGACATTGTTGTTGTTGTTGTTATTTATTTGACATTGTTGTGGGTGACATTGTTGTTGCTGTTTATTTGACGTTGTTGTTGTTGTTTATTTGACGTAGTTGTTGTTGTTGACGTTGTTGTTGTTGTTGTTGTTTATTTGACGTTTTTGTTGTTGTTGATGTTGTTGTTGTATATTTGACGTTGTTGTAGTTGTTATTGTTGTTGTTGTTTATTTGACATTGTTGTTGTTGTTGTTTATTTGACGTTGTTGTTGTTGTGTATTTGACGTTGTTGTTGTTGTTTATTTGACGTTGTTGTTGTTGACGGTGTTGTTGTTGTTGTTTATTTGACATTGTTGTTGTTGTTGTTGTTGTTGACGTTGTTGTTGTTTATTTGATGTTGTTGTTGTTATTGTTCTTTATTTGACGTTGTTATTGTTTATTTGACGTTGTTGTTGTTGTTTATTTAACGTTGTTGTTGTTGACATTGTTGTTGTTGTTATTGTTTATTTGACGTTGTTGTTGTTGTTTATTTGACGTAGTTGTTATTGTTGACGTTGTTGTTGTTGTTTATTTGACGTTTTTGTTGTTGATGTTGTTGTTGTTGTTTATTTGACATTGTTATTGTTGTTGTTGTTTATTTGACGTTGTTGTTGTTGACGTTGTTGTTGTTGTTGTTGTTGTTTATTTGACGTTGTTGTTGTTGACGTTGTTGTTGTTGTTGTTGTTTATTTGACGTTGTTGTTGTTGACATAGTTGTTGTTGTTGTTGTTGTTTATTTGACGTTTTTGTTGTTGTTGATGTTGTTGTTGTTTTCGTTGTTGTTTATTTGACGTTGTTGTAGTTGTTTAATTGACGTTGTTGTGGTTGTTGTTTATTTAACGTTGTTGTTGTTGTTGTTATTGTTGTTGTTGTTGTTTATTTGACGTTGTTGTTGTTGTTCTTTATTTGACGTTGTTGTCGTTGTTGTTGTTTATTTGACGTTGTTGTTGTTGACGTTGTTGTTGTTGTTGTTTATTTGACATTGTTGTTGTTGTTGTTATTGTTAATTTGACGTTGTTGTTGTTGTTGTTTATTTGGCGTTGTTGTTGTATTTGACGTTGTTGTTGTTTATTTGACGTTGTTGTTGTTGTTGACGTTGTTTTTCTTGTTGTTTATTTGACGTTGTTGTTGTTGTTGTTGTTTATTTGACGTTGTTGTTGTTTATTTGACGTTGTTGTTGTTGTTGTTTATTTGACATTGTTGTTGTTGTTGTTTATTTGACATTGTTGTTATTGACGGTGTTGTTGTTGTTTATTTGACGTTGTTGTTGTTGTTGTTTATTTGACGTTGTTGTTGTTGTTGTTTATTAGACATTGTTGTTGTTGTTAACATAGTTGTTGTTGTTGTTGTTTATTTGACGTTGTTGTTGTTGTTGACGTTGTTGTTGTTGTTGACGTTGTTGTTGTTGTTGTTGTTTATTTGCCGTTGTTGTTGTTGTTGACATAGTTGTTGTTGTTGTTTATTTGACGTTGTTGTTGGTGTTGACGTTGTTGTTGTTGTTGTTTATTTGACGTTGTTGTTGTTGTTGTTGTTTATTTGACATTGTTGTTTTTGTTGACGTTGTTGTTGTTGTTGTTTATTTGACATTGTTATTGTTGTTGTTGACGTTGTTGTTGTTGTTTATTTGACTTTGTTGTTGTTGTTGTTGTTTATTTGACGTTGTTGTTGTTGTTGACTTAGTTGTTGTTGTTGTTTATTTGATGTTGTTGTTGTTGTTGCTTTTGATGGTGTTGTTTATTTGACGTTGTTGTTGTTGTTGTTTATTTGACGTTGTTGTTGTTGACGTTGTTGTTGTTGTTGTTGACGTTGTTGTTGTTTTTTATTTGACGTTGTTGTTGTTATTTATTTGACATTGTTGTTGTTGTTGACGTTGTTGTTGTTGTTGTTTATTTGACATTGTTGTTGTTGTTGTTGACGTTGTTGTTGTTGTTGTTGTTTATTTGACATTGTTTTAGTATTGTTGTTTATTTGACATTGTTGTTGTTATTTATTTGACATTGTTCTGGGTGACATTGTTGTTGTTGTTGTTTATTTGACGTTGTTGTTGATGTTATTTATTTGACGTAGTTGTTGTTGTTGACGTTGTTGTTGTTGTTGTTGTTGTTTATTTGACGTTTTTGTTGTTGTTGTTGTTGTATATTTGACGTTGTTGTAGTTGTTATTGTTGTTGTTGTTTATTTGACATTATTGTTGTTGTTGTTGTTTATTTGACATTGTTGTTGTTGTTTATTTGACGTTGTTGTTGTTGTTTATTTGACGTTGTTGTTGTTGTTGTTTATTTGACGTTGTTGTTATTGACGGTGTTGTTGTTGTTGTTGTTGTTGTTGTTGTTGTTGACGTTGTTGTTGTTTATTTGACGTTGTCGTTGTTGTTGTTCTTTATTTGACGTTGTTATTGTTTATTTGACGATGTTGTTGTTGTTTATTTAACGTTGTTGTTGTTGACACTGTTGTTGTTGTTATTGTTTATTTGATGTTGTTGTTGTTGTTTATTTGACGTAGTTGTTGTTGTTGACGTTGTTGTTGTTGTTGTTTATTTGACGTTTTTGTTGTTGATGTTTTTGTTGTTGTTGTTTATTTGACATTGTTGTTGTTGTTGTTGTTTATTTGACGTTGTTGTTGTTGACGGTGTTGTTGTTGTTATTTATTTGACGTTGTTGTTGTTGTTGTTGTTGTTGTTGTTTATTTAACGTTGTTGTTGTTGACGTTGTTGTTGTTGTTGTTGTTGTTTATTTGACGTTGTTGTTGTTGTTGACATAGTTGTTGTTGTTGTTGTTGTTTATTTGACGTTTTTGTTGTTGTTGATGTTGTTGTTGTTTTCGTTGTTGTTTATTTGACGTTGTTGTAGTTGTTTAATTGACGTTGTTGTTGTTGTTGTTTATTTAACGTTGTTGTTGTTGTTGTTGTTGTTATTGTTGTTGTTGTTGTTTATTTTACGTTGTTGTTGTTGTTCTTTATTTGATGTTGTTGTCGTTGTTGTTGTGTATTTGACGTTGTTGTTGTTGACGTTGTTGTTGTTGTTGTTGTTTATTTGACATTGTTGTTGTTGTTGTTATTGTTAATTTGACGTTGTTGTTGTTGTTGTTTATTTGGCGTTGTTGTTGTATTTGACGTTGTTGTTGTTTATTTGACGTTGTTGTTGTTGTTGACGTTGTTTTTCTTGTTGTTTATTTGACGTTGTTGTTGTTGTTTTTTATTTGACGTTGTTGTTGTTGTTTATTTGACGTTGTTGTTGTTGTTGTTTATTTGACATTGTTGTTGTTGTTGTTTATTTGACATTGTTGTTATTGACGGTGTTGTTGTTGTTGATTTGACGTTGTTGTTGTTGTTGTTTATTTGACGTTGTTGTTGTTGTTGTTGTTTAGACATTGTTGTTAACATAGTTGTTGTTGTTGTTGTTTATTTGACGTTGTTGTTGTTGTTGACGTTGTTGTTGTTGTTGACGTTGTTGTTGTTGTTGTTTATTTGACATTGTTGTTGTTGTTTATTTGACGTTGTTGTTGTTGTTGTTGACTTAGTTGTTGTTGTTGTTTATTTGACGTTGTTGTTGTTGTTGACGTTGTTGTTTATTTGACATTGTTGTTGTTGTTTATTTGACGTTGTTGTTGTTGTTGACGTTGTTGTTGTTGTTTATTTGACGTTGTTGTTGTTATTTATTTGACATTGTTGTTGTTGTTGACTTTGTTGTTGTTGTTGTTGTTGTTGTTTATTTGACATTGTTGTTGTTGTTGTTATTTATTTGACATTGTTGTGGGTGACATTGTTGTTGCTGTTTATTTGACGTTGTTGTTGTTGTTTATTTGACGTAGTTGTTGTTGTTGACGTTGTTGTTGTTGTTGTTGTTTATTTGACGTTTTTGTTGTTGTTGATGTTGTTGTTGTATATTTGACGTTGTTGTAGTTGTTATTGTTGTTGTTGTTTATTTGACATTGTTGTTGTTGTTGTTTATTTGACGTTGTTGTTGTTGTGTATTTGACGTTGTTGTTGTTGTTTATTTGACGTTGTTGTTGTTGACGGTGTTGTTGTTGTTGTTTATTTGACATTGTTGTTGTTGTTGTTGTTGTTGACGTTGTTGTTGTTTATTTGATGTTGTTGTTGTTATTGTTCTTTATTTGACGTTGTTATTGTTTATTTGACGTTGTTGTTGTTGTTTATTTAACGTTGTTGTTGTTGACATTGTTGTTGTTGTTATTGTTTATTTGACGTTGTTGTTGTTGTTTATTTGACGTAGTTGTTATTGTTGACGTTGTTGTTGTTGTTTATTTGACGTTTTTGTTGTTGATGTTGTTGTTGTTGTTTATTTGACATTGTTATTGTTGTTGTTGTTTATTTGACGTTGTTGTTGTTGACGTTGTTGTTGTTGTTGTTGTTGTTTATTTGACGTTGTTGTTGTTGACGTTGTTGTTGTTGTTGTTGTTTATTTGACGTTGTTGTTGTTGACATAGTTGTTGTTGTTGTTGTTGTTTATTTGACGTTTTTGTTGTTGTTGATGTTGTTGTTGTTTTCGTTGTTGTTTATTTGACGTTGTTGTAGTTGTTTAATTGACGTTGTTGTGGTTGTTGTTTATTTAACGTTGTTGTTGTTGTTGTTATTGTTGTTGTTGTTGTTTATTTGACGTTGTTGTTGTTGTTCTTTATTTGACGTTGTTGTCGTTGTTGTTGTTTATTTGACGTTGTTGTTGTTGACGTTGTTGTTGTTGTTGTTTATTTGACATTGTTGTTGTTGTTGTTATTGTTAATTTGACGTTGTTGTTGTTGTTGTTTATTTGGCGTTGTTGTTGTATTTGACGTTGTTGTTGTTTATTTGACGTTGTTGTTGTTGTTGACGTTGTTTTTCTTGTTGTTTATTTGACGTTGTTGTTGTTGTTGTTGTTTATTTGACGTTGTTGTTGTTTATTTGACGTTGTTGTTGTTGTTGTTTATTTGACATTGTTGTTGTTGTTGTTTATTTGACATTGTTGTTATTGACGGTGTTGTTGTTGTTTATTTGACGTTGTTGTTGTTGTTGTTTATTTGACGTTGTTGTTGTTGTTGTTTATTAGACATTGTTGTTGTTGTTAACATAGTTGTTGTTGTTGTTGTTTATTTGACGTTGTTGTTGTTGTTGACGTTGTTGTTGTTGTTGACGTTGTTGTTGTTGTTGTTGTTTATTTGCCGTTGTTGTTGTTGTTGACATAGTTGTTGTTGTTGTTTATTTGACGTTGTTGTTGGTGTTGACGTTGTTGTTGTTGTTGTTTATTTGACGTTGTTGTTGTTGTTGTTGTTTATTTGACATTGTTGTTTTTGTTGACGTTGTTGTTGTTGTTGTTTATTTGACATTGTTATTGTTGTTGTTGACGTTGTTGTTGTTGTTTATTTGACTTTGTTGTTGTTGTTGTTGTTTATTTGACGTTGTTGTTGTTGTTGACTTAGTTGTTGTTGTTGTTTATTTGATGTTGTTGTTGTTGTTGCTTTTGATGGTGTTGTTTATTTGACGTTGTTGTTGTTGTTGTTTATTTGACGTTGTTGTTGTTGACGTTGTTGTTGTTGTTGTTGACGTTGTTGTTGTTTTTTATTTGACGTTGTTGTTGTTATTTATTTGACATTGTTGTTGTTGTTGACGTTGTTGTTGTTGTTGTTTATTTGACATTGTTGTTGTTGTTGTTGACGTTGTTGTTGTTGTTGTTGTTTATTTGACATTGTTTTAGTATTGTTGTTTATTTGACATTGTTGTTGTTATTTATTTGACATTGTTCTGGGTGACATTGTTGTTGTTGTTGTTTATTTGACGTTGTTGTTGATGTTATTTATTTGACGTAGTTGTTGTTGTTGACGTTGTTGTTGTTGTTGTTGTTGTTTATTTGACGTTTTTGTTGTTGTTGTTGTTGTATATTTGACGTTGTTGTAGTTGTTATTGTTGTTGTTGTTTATTTGACATTATTGTTGTTGTTGTTGTTTATTTGACATTGTTGTTGTTGTTTATTTGACGTTGTTGTTGTTGTTTATTTGACGTTGTTGTTGTTGTTGTTTATTTGACGTTGTTGTTATTGACGGTGTTGTTGTTGTTGTTGTTGTTGTTGTTGTTGTTGACGTTGTTGTTGTTTATTTGACGTTGTCGTTGTTGTTGTTCTTTATTTGACGTTGTTATTGTTTATTTGACGATGTTGTTGTTGTTTATTTAACGTTGTTGTTGTTGACACTGTTGTTGTTGTTATTGTTTATTTGATGTTGTTGTTGTTGTTTATTTGACGTAGTTGTTGTTGTTGACGTTGTTGTTGTTGTTGTTTATTTGACGTTTTTGTTGTTGATGTTGTTGTTGTTGTTGTTTATTTGACATTGTTGTTGTTGTTGTTGTTTATTTGACGTTGTTGTTGTTGACGGTGTTGTTGTTGTTATTTATTTGACGTTGTTGTTGTTGTTGTTGTTGTTGTTGTTTATTTAACGTTGTTGTTGTTGACGTTGTTGTTGTTGTTGTTGTTGTTTATTTGACGTTGTTGTTGTTGTTGACATAGTTGTTGTTGTTGTTGTTGTTTATTTGACGTTTTTGTTGTTGTTGATGTTGTTGTTGTTTTCGTTGTTGTTTATTTGACGTTGTTGTAGTTGTTTAATTGACGTTGTTGTTGTTGTTGTTTATTTAACGTTGTTGTTGTTGTTGTTGTTGTTATTGTTGTTGTTGTTGTTTATTTTACGTTGTTGTTGTTGTTCTTTATTTGATGTTGTTGTCGTTGTTGTTGTGTATTTGACGTTGTTGTTGTTGACGTTGTTGTTGTTGTTGTTGTTTATTTGACATTGTTGTTGTTGTTGTTATTGTTAATTTGACGTTGTTGTTGTTGTTGTTTATTTGGCGTTGTTGTTGTATTTGACGTTGTTGTTGTTTATTTGACGTTGTTGTTGTTGTTGACGTTGTTTTTCTTGTTGTTTATTTGACGTTGTTGTTGTTGTTTTTTATTTGACGTTGTTGTTGTTGTTTATTTGACGTTGTTGTTGTTGTTGTTTATTTGACATTGTTGTTGTTGTTGTTTATTTGACATTGTTGTTATTGACGGTGTTGTTGTTGTTGATTTGACGTTGTTGTTGTTGTTGTTTATTTGACGTTGTTGTTGTTGTTGTTGTTTAGACATTGTTGTTAACATAGTTGTTGTTGTTGTTGTTTATTTGACGTTGTTGTTGTTGTTGACGTTGTTGTTGTTGTTGACGTTGTTGTTGTTGTTGTTTATTTGCCGTTGTTGTTGTTGTTGACATAGTTGTTGTTGTTGTTTATTTGACGTTGTTGTTGGTGTTGACATTGTTGTTGTTGTTGTTTATTTGACGTTGTTGTTGTTGTTGTTTATTTGACATTGTTGTTTTTGTTGACGTTGTTGTTGTTGTTGTTCATTTGACATTGTTATTGTTGTTGTTGACGTTGTTGTTGTTGTTTATTTGACTTTGTTGTTGTTGTTGTTGTTGTTGTTGTTGTTTATTTGACGTTGTTGTTGTTGTTGACTTAGTTGTTGTTGTTGTTTATTTGATGTTGTTGTTGTTGTTGTTGTTGTTGTTGATGGTGTTGTTTATTTGACGTTGTTGTTGTTGTTTATTTGACGTTGTTGTTGTTGACGTTGTTGTTGTTGTTGACGTTGTTGTTGTTGTTTATTTGACGTTGTTGTTGTTATTTATTTGACATTGTTGTTGTTTAGTTGACATTGTTGTTGTTGTTGTTTATTTGACATTTTTGTTGTTGATGTTGTTGTTGTTGTTTATTTGACATTGTTATTGTTGTTTTTGTTTATTTGACGTTGTTGTTGTTGACGTTGTTGTTGTTGTTATTTATTTGACGTTGTTGTTGTTGTTGTTGTTGTTGTTTATTTGACGTTGTTGTTATTGACGTTGTTGTTGTTGTTGTTGTTTATTTGACGTTGTTGTTGTTGACATAGTTGTTGTTTTCGTTGTTGTTTATTTGACGTTGTTGTTGTTGTTGACGTTGTTGTTGTTGTTTATTTGACATTGTTGTTGTTGTTTATTTGACATTGTTGTTGTTGTTGTTATTGTTTATTTGACGTTGTTGTTGTTGTTTTTTTTGGCATTGTTGTTGTTGTTGTTGACGTTGCTGTTATTGTTGTTGTTTTTTTTTTGGCATATTTGACGTTGTTGTTATTGATGTTGTTTTTGTTGTTGTTTATTTGACGTTGCTGTTGTTGTTGTTTATTTGACGTTGTTGTTGTTTATTTGACGTTGTTGTTGTTGTTGTTTATTTGACATTGTTGTTGTTAACGGTGTTGTTGTTGTTGTTGATTTGACGTTGTTGTTGTTGTTGTTGTTGTTTATTTGACATTGTTGTTGTTGACGTTGTTGTTGTTGTTGTTTATTTGACGTTGGTGTTGTTGACATAGTTGTTATTGTTGTTGTTTATTTGACGTTGTTGTTGTTGACGTTGTTGTTGTTGTTGTTGTTTATTTGACGTTGTTGTTGTAGTTGACATAGTTGTTGTTGTTGTTGTTTATTTGACGTTGTTGTTGTTGTTGACGTTGTTGTTGTTGTTGTTGTTTATTTTACGTTGTTGTTGTTGTTTGTTTGACATTGTTGTTGTTGTTGACGTTGTTGTTGTTGTTGTTTATTTGACATTGTTGTTGTTGTTGTTGTTGACGTTGTTGTTGTTGTTGTTATTTATTTGACTTTGTTGTTGTTGTTTATTTGACGTTGTTGTTGTTGTTGTTGACTTAGTTGTTGTTGTTGTTTATTTGACGTTGTTGTTGTTGTTGACGTTGTTGTTTATTTGACATTGTTGTTGTTGTTTATTTGACGTTGTTGTTGTTGTTGGCGTTGTTGTTGTTGTTTATTTGACGTTGTTGTTGTTATTTATTTGACATTGTTGTTGTTGTTGACTTTGTTGTTGTTGTTGTTGTTGTTGTTTATTTGACATTGTTGTTGTTGTTGTTGTTTATTTGACGTTGTTTTAGTATTGTTGTTTATTTGACATTGTTGTTGTTATTTATTTGACATTGTTGTGGGTGACATTGTTGTTGTTGTTTATTTGACGTTGTTGTTGTTGTTTATTTGACGTAGTTGTTGTTGTTGACGTTGTTGTTGTTGTTGTTGTTTATTTGACGTTTTTGTTGTTGTTGATGTTGTTGTTGTATATTTGACGTTGTTGTAGTTGTTATTGTTGTTGTTGTTTATTTGACATTGTTGTTGTTGTTGTTTATTTGACGTTGTTGTTGTTGTGTGTTTGACGTTGTTGTTGTTGTTTATTTGACGTTGTTGTTGTTGACGGTGTTGTTGTTGTTGTTTATTTGACATTGTTGTTGTTGTTGTTGTTGTTGACGTTGTTGTTGTTTATTTGATGTTGTTGTTGTTATTGTTCTTTATTTGACGTTGTTATTGTTTATTTGACGTTGTTGTTGTTGTTTATTTAACGTTGTTGTTGTTGACATTGTTGTTGTTGTTATTGTTTATTTGACGTTGTTGTTGTTGTTTATTTGACGTAGTTGTTATTGTTGACGTTGTTGTTGTTGTTGTTGTTTATTTGACGTTTTTGTTGTTGATGTTGTCGTTGTTGTTTATTTGACATTGTTATTGTTGTTGTTGTTTATTTGACGTTGTTGTTGTTGACGTTGTTGTTGTTGTTGTTTCTTTGACGTTGTTGTTGTTGTTGTTGTTGTTTAGTTGACGTTGTTGTTGTTGACGTTGTTGTTGTTGTTGTTGTTTATTTGACGTTGTTGTTGTTGACATAGTTGTTGTTGTTGTTGTTTATTTGACGTTTTTGTTGTTGTTGATGTTGTTGTTGTTTTCGTTGTTGTTTATTTGACGTTGTTATAGTTGTTTAATTGACGTTGTTGTTGTTGTTGTTTATTTAACGTTGTTGTTGTTGTTGTTATTGTTGTTGTTGTTGTTTATTTGACGTTGTTGTTGTTGTTCTTTATTTGACGTTGTTGTCGTTGTTGTTGTTTATTTGACGTTGTTGTTGTTGTTCTTTATTTGACGTTGTTGTCGTTGTTGTTGTTTATTTGACGTTGTTGTTGTTGTTGACGTTGTTGTTGTTGTTGTTTATTTTACGTTGTTGTTGTTGTTTATTTGACATTGTTGTTGTTGTTGACGTTGTTGTTGTTGTTGTTTATTTGACATTTTTGTTGTTGTTTATTTGACGTTGTTGTTGTTGTTGTTGACTTAGTTGTTGTTGTTGTTTATTTGACGTTGTTGTTGTTGTTGACGTTGTTGTTTATTTGACATTGTTGTTGTTGTTTATTTGACGTTGTTGTTGTTGTTGACGTTGTTGTTGTTGTTTATTTGACGTTGTTGTTGTTATTTATTTGACATTGTTGTTGTTGTTGACTTTGTTGTTGTTGTTGTTGTTTATTTGACATTGTTGTTGTTGTTATTTATTTGACATTGTTGTGGGTGACATTGTTGTTGTTGTTTATTTGATGTTGTTGTTGTTGTTTATTTGACGTAGTTGTTGTTGTTGACGTTGTTGTTGTTGTTGTTGTTTATTTGACGTTTTTGTTGTTGTTGATGTTGTTGTTGTATATTTGACGTTGTTGTAGTTGTTATTGTTGTTGTT
Organism: Vicia faba; assembly: GCA_948472305.1. Classification (NCBI taxonomy): domain Eukaryota; kingdom Viridiplantae; phylum Streptophyta; class Magnoliopsida; order Fabales; family Fabaceae; genus Vicia; species Vicia faba. Next base: position 388,347,191 of record OX451739.1, on the reverse strand, counting down.
GTTTATTTGACATTGTTGTTGTTGTTGTTTATTTGACGTTGTTGTTGTTGTGTATTTGACGTTGTTGTTGTTGTTTATTTGACGTTGTTGTTGTTGACGGTGTTGTTGTTGTTGTTTATTTGACATTGTTGTTGTTGTTGTTGTTGTTGTTGTTGACGTTGTTGTTGTTTATTTGATGTTGTTGTTGTTATTGTTCTTTATTTGACGTTGTTATTGTTTATTTGACGTTGTTGTTGTTGTTTATTTAACGTTGTTGTTGTTGACATTGTTGTTGTTGTTATTGTTTATTTGACGTTGTTGTTGTTGTTTATTTGACGTAGTTGTTATTGTTGACGTTGTTGTTGTTGTTTATTTGACGTTTTTGTTGTTGATGTTGTTGTTGTTGTTTATTTGACATTGTTATTGTTGTTGTTGTTTATTTGACGTTGTTGTTGTTGACGTTGTTGTTGATGTTATTTATTTGACGTTGTTGTTGTTGTTGTTTATTTGACGTTGTTGTTGTTGACGTTGTTGTTGTTGTTGTTGTTGTTTATTTGACGTTGTTGTTGTTGACATAGTTGTTGTTGTTGTTGTTGTTTATTTGACGTTTTTGTTGTTGTTGATGTTGTTGTTGTTTTCGTTGTTGTTTATTTGACGTTGTTGTAGTTGTTTAATTGACGTTGTTGTGGTTGTTGTTTATTTAACGTTGTTGTTGTTGTTGTTATTGTTGTTGTTGTTGTTTATTTGACGTTGTTGTTGTTGTTCTTTATTTGACGTTGTTGTCGTTGTTGTTGTTTATTTGACGTTGTTGTTGTTGACGTTGTTGTTGTTGTTGTTTATTTGACATTGTTGTTGTTGTTGTTATTGTTAATTTGACGTTGTTGTTGTTGTTGTTTATTTAGCGTTGTTGTTGTATTTGACGTTGTTGTTGTTTATTTGACGTTGTTGTTGTTGTTGACGTTGTTTTTCTTGTTGTTTATTTGACGTTGTTGTTGTTGTTGTTTATTTGACGTTGTTGTTGTTGTTTATTTGACGTTATTGTTGTTGTTGTTTATTTGACATTGTTGTTGTTGTTGTTTATTTGACATTGTTGTTATTGACGGTGTTGTTGTTGTTTATTTGACGTTGTTGTTGTTGTTGTTTATTTGACGTTGTTGTTGTTGTTGTTTATTAGACATTGTTGTTGTTGTTAACATAGTTGTTGTTGTTGTTGTTTATTTGACGTTGTTGTTGTTGTTGACGTTGTTGTTGTTGTTGACGTTGTTGTTGTTGTTGTTGTTTATTTGCCGTTGTTGTTGTTGTTGACATAGTTGTTGTTGTTGTTTATTTGACGTTGTTGTTGGTGTTGACGTTGTTGTTTATTTGACATTGTTGTTGTTGTTTATTTGACGTTGTTGTTGTTGTTGACGTTGTTGTTGTTGTTTATTTGACGTTGTTGTTGTTATTTATTTGACATTGTTGTTGTTGTTGACTTTGTTGTTGTTGTTGTTGTTGTTGTTTATTTGACATTGTTGTTGTTGTTGTTGTTTATTTGACGTTGTTTTAGTATTGTTGTTTATTTGACATTGTTGTTGTTATTTATTTGACATTGTTGTGGGTGACATTGTTGTTGTTGTTTATTTGACGTTGTTGTTGTTGTTTATTTGACGTTTTTGTTGTTGTTGATGTTGTTGTTGTATATTTGAAGTTGTTGTAGTTGTTATTGTTATTGTTGTTTATTTGACATTGTTGTTGTTGTTGTTTATTTGACGTTGTTGTTGTTGTGTGTTTGACGTTGTTGTTGTTGTTTATTTGACGTTGTTGTTGTTGACGGTGTTGTTGTTGTTGTTTATTTGACATTGTTGTTGTTGTTGTTGTTGTTGTTGACGTTGTTGTTGTTTATTTGATGTTGTTGTTGTTATTGTTCTTTATTTGACGTTGTTATTGTTTATTTGACGTTGTTGTTGTTGTTTATTTAACGTTGTTGTTGTTGACATTGTTGTTGTTGTTATTGTTTATTTGACGTTGTTGTTGTTGTTTATTTGACGTAGTTGTTTTTGTTGACGTTGTTGTTGTTGTTGTTTATTTGACGTTTTTGTTGTTGATGTTGTCGTTGTTGTTTATTTGACATTGTTATTGTTGTTGTTGTTTATTTGACGTTGTTGTTGTTGACGTTGTTGTTGTTGTTATTTCTTTGACGTTGTTGTTGTTGTTGTTGTTTATTTGACGTTGTTGTTGTTGACGTTGTTGTTGTTGTTGTTGTTTATTTGACGTTGTTGTTGTTGACATAGTTGTTGTTGTTGTTGTTTATTTGACGTTTTTGTTGTTGTTGATGTTGTTGTTGTTTTCGTTGTTGTTTATTTGACGTTGTTGTAGTTGTTTAATTGACGTTGTTGTTGTTGTTGTTTATTTAACGTTGTTGTTGTTGTTGTTATTGTTGTTGTTGTTGTTTATTTGACGTTGTTGTTGTTGTTCTTTATTTGACGTTGTTGTCGTTGTTGTTGTTTATTTGACGTTGTTGTTGTTGTTGACGTTGTTGTTGTTGTTGTTTATTTTACGTTGTTGTTGTTGTTTATTTGACATTGTTGTTGTTGTTGACGTTGTTGTTGTTGTTGTTTATTTGACATTGTTGTTGTTGTTTATTTGACGTTGTTGTTGTTGTTGTTGACTTAGTTGTTGTTGTTGTTTATTTGACGTTGTTGTTGTTGTTGACGTTGTTGTTTATTTGACATTGTTGTTGTTGTTTATTTGACGTTGTTGTTGTTGTTGACGTTGTTGTTGTTGTTTATTTGACGTTGTTGTTGTTATTTATTTGACATTGTTGTTGTTGTTGACTTTGTTGTTGTTGTTGTTGTTGTTGTTTATTTGACATTGTTGTTGTTGTTGTTATTTATTTGACATTGTTGTGGGTGACATTGTTGTTGCTGTTTATTTGACGTTGTTGTTGTTGTTTATTTGACGTAGTTGTTGTTGTTGACGTTGTTGTTGTTGTTGTTGTTTATTTGACGTTTTTGTTGTTGTTGATGTTGTTGTTGTATATTTGACGTTGTTGTAGTTGTTATTGTTGTTGTTGTTTATTTGACATTGTTGTTGTTGTTGTTTATTTGACGTTGTTGTTGTTGTGTATTTGACGTTGTTGTTGTTGTTTATTTGACGTTGTTGTTGTTGACGGTGTTGTTGTTGTTGTTTATTTGACATTGTTGTTGTTGTTGTTGTTGTTGACGTTGTTGTTGTTTATTTGATGTTGTTGTTGTTATTGTTCTTTATTTGACGTTGTTATTGTTTATTTGACGTTGTTGTTGTTGTTTATTTAACGTTGTTGTTGTTGACATTGTTGTTGTTGTTATTGTTTATTTGACGTTGTTGTTGTTGTTTATTTGACGTAGTTGTTATTGTTGACGTTGTTGTTGTTGTTTATTTGACGTTTTTGTTGTTGATGTTGTTGTTGTTGTTTATTTGACATTGTTATTGTTGTTGTTGTTTATTTGACGTTGTTGTTGTTGACGTTGTTGTTGTTGTTGTTGTTGTTTATTTGACGTTGTTGTTGTTGACGTTGTTGTTGTTGTTGTTGTTTATTTGACGTTGTTGTTGTTGACATAGTTGTTGTTGTTGTTGTTGTTTATTTGACGTTTTTGTTGTTGTTGATGTTGTTGTTGTTTTCGTTGTTGTTTATTTGACGTTGTTGTAGTTGTTTAATTGACGTTGTTGTGGTTGTTGTTTATTTAACGTTGTTGTTGTTGTTGTTATTGTTGTTGTTGTTGTTTATTTGACGTTGTTGTTGTTGTTCTTTATTTGACGTTGTTGTCGTTGTTGTTGTTTATTTGACGTTGTTGTTGTTGACGTTGTTGTTGTTGTTGTTTATTTGACATTGTTGTTGTTGTTGTTATTGTTAATTTGACGTTGTTGTTGTTGTTGTTTATTTGGCGTTGTTGTTGTATTTGACGTTGTTGTTGTTTATTTGACGTTGTTGTTGTTGTTGACGTTGTTTTTCTTGTTGTTTATTTGACGTTGTTGTTGTTGTTGTTGTTTATTTGACGTTGTTGTTGTTTATTTGACGTTGTTGTTGTTGTTGTTTATTTGACATTGTTGTTGTTGTTGTTTATTTGACATTGTTGTTATTGACGGTGTTGTTGTTGTTTATTTGACGTTGTTGTTGTTGTTGTTTATTTGACGTTGTTGTTGTTGTTGTTTATTAGACATTGTTGTTGTTGTTAACATAGTTGTTGTTGTTGTTGTTTATTTGACGTTGTTGTTGTTGTTGACGTTGTTGTTGTTGTTGACGTTGTTGTTGTTGTTGTTGTTTATTTGCCGTTGTTGTTGTTGTTGACATAGTTGTTGTTGTTGTTTATTTGACGTTGTTGTTGGTGTTGACGTTGTTGTTGTTGTTGTTTATTTGACGTTGTTGTTGTTGTTGTTGTTTATTTGACATTGTTGTTTTTGTTGACGTTGTTGTTGTTGTTGTTTATTTGACATTGTTATTGTTGTTGTTGACGTTGTTGTTGTTGTTTATTTGACTTTGTTGTTGTTGTTGTTGTTTATTTGACGTTGTTGTTGTTGTTGACTTAGTTGTTGTTGTTGTTTATTTGATGTTGTTGTTGTTGTTGCTTTTGATGGTGTTGTTTATTTGACGTTGTTGTTGTTGTTGTTTATTTGACGTTGTTGTTGTTGACGTTGTTGTTGTTGTTGTTGACGTTGTTGTTGTTTTTTATTTGACGTTGTTGTTGTTATTTATTTGACATTGTTGTTGTTGTTGACGTTGTTGTTGTTGTTGTTTATTTGACATTGTTGTTGTTGTTGTTGACGTTGTTGTTGTTGTTGTTGTTTATTTGACATTGTTTTAGTATTGTTGTTTATTTGACATTGTTGTTGTTATTTATTTGACATTGTTCTGGGTGACATTGTTGTTGTTGTTGTTTATTTGACGTTGTTGTTGATGTTATTTATTTGACGTAGTTGTTGTTGTTGACGTTGTTGTTGTTGTTGTTGTTGTTTATTTGACGTTTTTGTTGTTGTTGTTGTTGTATATTTGACGTTGTTGTAGTTGTTATTGTTGTTGTTGTTTATTTGACATTATTGTTGTTGTTGTTGTTTATTTGACATTGTTGTTGTTGTTTATTTGACGTTGTTGTTGTTGTTTATTTGACGTTGTTGTTGTTGTTGTTTATTTGACGTTGTTGTTATTGACGGTGTTGTTGTTGTTGTTGTTGTTGTTGTTGTTGTTGACGTTGTTGTTGTTTATTTGACGTTGTCGTTGTTGTTGTTCTTTATTTGACGTTGTTATTGTTTATTTGACGATGTTGTTGTTGTTTATTTAACGTTGTTGTTGTTGACACTGTTGTTGTTGTTATTGTTTATTTGATGTTGTTGTTGTTGTTTATTTGACGTAGTTGTTGTTGTTGACGTTGTTGTTGTTGTTGTTTATTTGACGTTTTTGTTGTTGATGTTGTTGTTGTTGTTGTTTATTTGACATTGTTGTTGTTGTTGTTGTTTATTTGACGTTGTTGTTGTTGACGGTGTTGTTGTTGTTATTTATTTGACGTTGTTGTTGTTGTTGTTGTTGTTGTTGTTTATTTAACGTTGTTGTTGTTGACGTTGTTGTTGTTGTTGTTGTTGTTTATTTGACGTTGTTGTTGTTGTTGACATAGTTGTTGTTGTTGTTGTTGTTTATTTGACGTTTTTGTTGTTGTTGATGTTGTTGTTGTTTTCGTTGTTGTTTATTTGACGTTGTTGTAGTTGTTTAATTGACGTTGTTGTTGTTGTTGTTTATTTAACGTTGTTGTTGTTGTTGTTGTTGTTATTGTTGTTGTTGTTGTTTATTTTACGTTGTTGTTGTTGTTCTTTATTTGATGTTGTTGTCGTTGTTGTTGTGTATTTGACGTTGTTGTTGTTGACGTTGTTGTTGTTGTTGTTGTTTATTTGACATTGTTGTTGTTGTTGTTATTGTTAATTTGACGTTGTTGTTGTTGTTGTTTATTTGGCGTTGTTGTTGTATTTGACGTTGTTGTTGTTTATTTGACGTTGTTGTTGTTGTTGACGTTGTTTTTCTTGTTGTTTATTTGACGTTGTTGTTGTTGTTTTTTATTTGACGTTGTTGTTGTTGTTTATTTGACGTTGTTGTTGTTGTTGTTTATTTGACATTGTTGTTGTTGTTGTTTATTTGACATTGTTGTTATTGACGGTGTTGTTGTTGTTGATTTGACGTTGTTGTTGTTGTTGTTTATTTGACGTTGTTGTTGTTGTTGTTGTTTAGACATTGTTGTTAACATAGTTGTTGTTGTTGTTGTTTATTTGACGTTGTTGTTGTTGTTGACGTTGTTGTTGTTGTTGACGTTGTTGTTGTTGTTGTTTATTTGCCGTTGTTGTTGTTGTTGACATAGTTGTTGTTGTTGTTTATTTGACGTTGTTGTTGGTGTTGACATTGTTGTTGTTGTTGTTTATTTGACGTTGTTGTTGTTGTTGTTTATTTGACATTGTTGTTTTTGTTGACGTTGTTGTTGTTGTTGTTCATTTGACATTGTTATTGTTGTTGTTGACGTTGTTGTTGTTGTTTATTTGACTTTGTTGTTGTTGTTGTTGTTGTTGTTGTTGTTTATTTGACGTTGTTGTTGTTGTTGACTTAGTTGTTGTTGTTGTTTATTTGATGTTGTTGTTGTTGTTGTTGTTGTTGTTGATGGTGTTGTTTATTTGACGTTGTTGTTGTTGTTTATTTGACGTTGTTGTTGTTGACGTTGTTGTTGTTGTTGACGTTGTTGTTGTTGTTTATTTGACGTTGTTGTTGTTATTTATTTGACATTGTTGTTGTTGTTGACGTTGTTGTTGTTGTTGTTGTTTATTTGACATTGTTGTTGTTGTTGTTGTTGACGTTGTTGTTGTTGTTGTTGTTTATTTGACATTGTTGTTGTTGTTGTTGTTGACGTTGTTGTTGTTGTTGTTGTTTATTTGACATTGTTTTAGTATTGTTGTTTATTTGACATTGTTGTTGTTATTTATTTGACGTTGTTGTGGGTGACATTGTTGTTGTTGTTGTTTATTTGACGTTGTTATTGTTGTTGTTTATTTGACGTAGTTGTTGTTGTTGACGTTGTTGTTGTTGTTGTTGTTGTTTATTTGACGTTTTTGTTGTTGTTGTTGTTGTATATTTGACGTTGTTGTAGTTGTTATTGTTGTTGTTGTTTATTTGACATTATTGTTGTTGTTGTTGTTTATTTGACGTTGTTGTTGTTGTTTATTTGACGTTGTTGTTGGTATTTATTTGACGTTGTTGTTGTTCACGGTGTTGTTGTTGTTGTTGTTTATTTGACATCGTTGTTGTTCTTGTTATTGACGTTGTTGTTGTTTATTTGACGTTGTTGTTGTTGTTCTTTATTTGACGTTGTTATTGTTTATTTGACGTTGTTGTTGTTGTTTATTTAACGTTGTTGTTATTGCCATTGTTGTTGTTGTTATTGTTTATTTGACATTGTTGTTGTTGTTGTTGTTTATTTGACGTTTTTGTTGTTGTTGATGTTGTTGTTGTTGTTGTTTATTTGACGTTGTTGTTGTTGTTGTTGTTTATTTGACGTTGTTGTTGTTGACGGTGTTGTTGTTGTTATTTATTTGACGTTGTTGTTGTTGTTGTTTATTTGATGTTGTTGTTGTTGACGTTGTTGTAGTTGTTGTTTATTTGACGTTGTTGTTGTTGTTGACATAGTTCTTGTTGTTTATTTGACGTTGTTGTAGTTGTTTAATTGACATTGTTGTTGTTGTTGTTGTTGTTTATTTGACGTTGTTGTTGTTGTTGTTATTGTTGTTGTTGTTGTTTATTTGACGTTGTTGTTGTTGTTTATTTGACATTGTTGTTGTTGTTGACGGTGTTGTTGTTGTTGTTTATTTGACATTGTTGTTGTTGTTGTTGACGTTGTTGTTGTTGTTTATTTGACATTGTTGTTGTTGTTTATTTGACGTTGTTGTTGTTTATTTGACGTTGTTGTTGTTGTTTATTTGACGTTTTTGTTGACGTTGTTTATTTGACGTTGTTGTTATTGACGGTGTTGTTGTTGTTGTTGTTGTTGTTGTTGTTGTTGACGTTGTTGTTGTTTATTTGACGTTGTCGTTGTTGTTGTTCTTTATTTGACGTTGTTATTGTTTATTTGACGATGTTGTTGTTGTTTATTTAACGTTGTTGTTGTTGACACTGTTGTTGTTGTTATTGTTTATTTGATGTTGTTGTTGTTGTTTATTTGACGTAGTTGTTGTTGTTGACGTTGTTGTTGTTGTTGTTTATTTGACGTTTTTGTTGTTGATGTTGTTGTTGTTGTTGTTTATTTGACATTGTTGTTGTTGTTGTTGTTTATTTGACGTTGTTGTTGTTGACGGTGTTGTTGTTGTTATTTATTTGACGTTGTTGTTGTTGTTGTTGTTGTTGTTGTTTATTTAACGTTGTTGTTGTTGACGTTGTTGTTGTTGTTGTTGTTGTTTATTTGACGTTGTTGTTGTTGTTGACATAGTTGTTGTTGTTGTTGTTGTTTATTTGACGTTTTTGTTGTTGTTGATGTTGTTGTTGTTTTCGTTGTTGTTTATTTGACGTTGTTGTAGTTGTTTAATTGACGTTGTTGTTGTTGTTGTTTATTTAACGTTGTTGTTGTTGTTGTTGTTGTTATTGTTGTTGTTGTTGTTTATTTTACGTTGTTGTTGTTGTTCTTTATTTGATGTTGTTGTCGTTGTTGTTGTGTATTTGACGTTGTTGTTGTTGACGTTGTTGTTGTTGTTGTTGTTTATTTGACATTGTTGTTGTTGTTGTTATTGTTAATTTGACGTTGTTGTTGTTGTTGTTTATTTGGCGTTGTTGTTGTATTTGACGTTGTTGTTGTTTATTTGACGTTGTTGTTGTTGTTGACGTTGTTTTTCTTGTTGTTTATTTGACGTTGTTGTTGTTGTTTTTTATTTGACGTTGTTGTTGTTGTTTATTTGACGTTGTTGTTGTTGTTGTTTATTTGACATTGTTGTTGTTGTTGTTTATTTGACATTGTTGTTATTGACGGTGTTGTTGTTGTTGATTTGACGTTGTTGTTGTTGTTGTTTATTTGACGTTGTTGTTGTTGTTGTTGTTTAGACATTGTTGTTAACATAGTTGTTGTTGTTGTTGTTTATTTGACGTTGTTGTTGTTGTTGACGTTGTTGTTGTTGTTGACGTTGTTGTTGTTGTTGTTTATTTGCCGTTGTTGTTGTTGTTGACATAGTTGTTGTTGTTGTTTATTTGACGTTGTTGTTGGTGTTGACATTGTTGTTGTTGTTGTTTATTTGACGTTGTTGTTGTTGTTGTTTATTTGACATTGTTGTTTTTGTTGACGTTGTTGTTGTTGTTGTTCATTTGACATTGTTATTGTTGTTGTTGACGTTGTTGTTGTTGTTTATTTGACTTTGTTGTTGTTGTTGTTGTTGTTGTTGTTGTTTATTTGACGTTGTTGTTGTTGTTGACTTAGTTGTTGTTGTTGTTTATTTGATGTTGTTGTTGTTGTTGTTGTTGTTGTTGATGGTGTTGTTTATTTGACGTTGTTGTTGTTGTTTATTTGACGTTGTTGTTGTTGACGTTGTTGTTGTTGTTGACGTTGTTGTTGTTGTTTATTTGACGTTGTTGTTGTTATTTATTTGACATTGTTGTTGTTGTTGACGTTGTTGTTGTTGTTGTTGTTTATTTGACATTGTTGTTGTTGTTGTTGTTGACGTTGTTGTTGTTGTTGTTGTTTATTTGACATTGTTGTTGTTGTTGTTGTTGACGTTGTTGTTGTTGTTGTTGTTTATTTGACATTGTTTTAGTATTGTTGTTTATTTGACATTGTTGTTGTTATTTATTTGACGTTGTTGTGGGTGACATTGTTGTTGTTGTTGTTTATTTGACGTTGTTATTGTTGTTGTTTATTTGACGTAGTTGTTGTTGTTGACGTTGTTGTTGTTGTTGTTGTTGTTTATTTGACGTTTTTGTTGTTGTTGTTGTTGTATATTTGACGTTGTTGTAGTTGTTATTGTTGTTGTTGTTTATTTGACATTATTGTTGTTGTTGTTGTTTATTTGACGTTGTTGTTGTTGTTTATTTGACGTTGTTGTTGGTATTTATTTGACGTTGTTGTTGTTCACGGTGTTGTTGTTGTTGTTGTTTATTTGACATCGTTGTTGTTCTTGTTATTGACGTTGTTGTTGTTTATTTGACGTTGTTGTTGTTGTTCTTTATTTGACGTTGTTATTGTTTATTTGACGTTGTTGTTGTTGTTTATTTAACGTTGTTGTTATTGCCATTGTTGTTGTTGTTATTGTTTATTTGACATTGTTGTTGTTGTTGTTGTTTATTTGACGTTTTTGTTGTTGTTGATGTTGTTGTTGTTGTTGTTTATTTGACGTTGTTGTTGTTGTTGTTGTTTATTTGACGTTGTTGTTGTTGACGGTGTTGTTGTTGTTATTTATTTGACGTTGTTGTTGTTGTTGTTTATTTGATGTTGTTGTTGTTGACGTTGTTGTAGTTGTTGTTTATTTGACGTTGTTGTTGTTGTTGACATAGTTCTTGTTGTTTATTTGACGTTGTTGTAGTTGTTTAATTGACATTGTTGTTGTTGTTGTTGTTGTTTATTTGACGTTGTTGTTGTTGTTGTTATTGTTGTTGTTGTTGTTTATTTGACGTTGTTGTTGTTGTTTATTTGACATTGTTGTTGTTGTTGACGGTGTTGTTGTTGTTGTTTATTTGACATTGTTGTTGTTGTTGTTGACGTTGTTGTTGTTGTTTATTTGACATTGTTGTTGTTGTTTATTTGACGTTGTTGTTGTTTATTTGACGTTGTTGTTGTTGTTTATTTGACGTTTTTGTTGACGTTGTTGTTGTTGTTGTTGTTATTGTTTATTTGACGTTGTTGTTGTTGTTTATTTGACGTAGTTGTTGTCGTTGATGTTGTTGTTGTTGTTTATTTGACGTTTTTGTTGTTGATGTTGTTGTTGTTTTCGTTGTTGTTTATTTGACGTTGTTGTAGTTGTTTAATTGACGTTGTTGTTGTTGTTGTTTATTTGACGTTGTTGTTGTTGTTGTTATTGTTGTTGTTGTTTATTTGACGTTGTTGTTGTTTATTTGACGTTGTTGTTGTTGTTGACGTTGTTGTTGTTGTTTATTTGACGTTGTTGTTATTGATGTTGTTTTTGTTGTTGTTTATTTGACGTTGTTGTTGTTGTTGTTTATTTGACGTTGTTGTTGTTGTTATTGTTTATTTGACGTTGTTGTAGTTGTTATTGTTTATTTGACGTTGTTGTTGTTGTTTTTTTTGGCATTGTTGTTGTTGTTGTTGACGTTGTTGTTGTTGTTGTTGTTTATTTGACGTTGTTGTTATTGATGTTCTTTTTGTTGTTGTTTATTTGACGTTGTTGTTGTTGTTGTTTATTTGACGTTGTTGTTGTTGTTGTTTATTTGACGTTTTTGTTGTTGTTGTTTATTTGACATTGTTGTTATTAACGGTGTTGTTGTTGTTGTTGTTTATTTGACGTTGTTGTTGTTGTTGTTGTTTATTTGACATTGTTGTTGTTGACGTTGTTGTTGTTGTTGTTGTTGTTTATTTGACGTTGTTGTTGTTGACATAGTTGTTATTGTTGTTGTTTATTTGATGTTGTTGTTGTTGACGTTGTTGTTGTTGTTGTTGTTTATTTGACGTTGTTGTTGTAGTTTACATAGTTGTTGTTGTTGTTGTTTATTTGACGTTGTTGTTGTTGTTGACGTTGTTGTTATTGTTGTTTATTTTACGTTGTTGTTGTTGTTTATTTGACATTGTTGTTGTTGTTGACGTTGTTGTTGTTGTTGTTTATTTGACATTGTTGTTGTTGTTGTTGTTGACGTTGTTGTTGTTGTTGTTGTTTATTTGACTTTGTTGTTGTTGTTTATTTGACATTGTTGTTGTTGTTGTTGACTTAGTTGTTGTTGTTGTTTATTTGACGTTGTTGTTGTTGTTGACGTTGTTGTTTATTTGACATTGTTGTTGTTGTTTATTTGACGTTGTTGTTGTTGTTGACGTTGTTGTTGTTGTTTATTTGACGTTGTTGTTGTTATTTATTTGACATTGTTGTTGTTGTTGACTTTGTTGTTGTTGTTGTTGTTGTTGTTGTTTATTTGACATTGTTGTTGTTGTTGTTGTTGTTTATTTGACGTTGTTTTAGTATTGTTGTTTATTTGACATTGTTATTGTTGTTGTTGTTTATTTGACGTTGTTGTTGTTGACGTTGTTGTTGTTGTTATTTATTTGACGTTGTTGTTGTTGTTGTTGTTTATTTGACGTTGTTGTTGTTGATGTTGTTGTTGTTGTTGTTGTTTATTTGACGTTGTTGTTGTTGACATAGTTGTTGTTGTTGTTGTTGTTTATTTGACGTTTTTGTTGTTGTTGATGTTGTTGTTGTTTTCGTTGTTGTTTATTTGACGTTGTTGTAGTTGTTTAATTGACGTTGTTGTGGTTGTTGTTTATTTAACGTTGTTGTTGTTGTTGTTATTGTTGTTGTTGTTGTTTATTTGACGTTGTTGTTGTTGTTCTTTATTTGGCGTTGTTGTCGTTGTTGTTGTTTATTTGACGTTGTTGTTGTTGACGTTGTTGTTGTTGTTGTTTATTTGACATTGTTGTTGTTGTTGTTATTGTTAATTTGACGTTGTTGTTGTTGTTTATTTGGCGTTGTTGTTGTATTTGACGTTGTTGTTGTTTATTTGACGTTGTTGTTGTTGTTGACGTTGTTTTTCTTGTTGTTTATTTGACGTTGTTGTTGTTGTTGTTTATTTGACGTTGTTGTTGTTTATTTGACGTTGTTGTTGTTGTTGTTTATTTGACATTGTTGTTGTTGTTGTTTATTTGACATTGTTGTTATTGACGGTGTTGTTGTTGTTTATTTGACGTTGTTGTTGTTGTTGTTTATTTGACGTTGTTGTTGTTGTTGTTTATTAGACATTGTTGTTGTTGTTAACATAGTTGTTGTTGTTGTTTATTTGACGTTGTTGTTGTTGTTGACGTTGTTGTTGTTGTTGACGTTGTTGTTGTTGTTGTTTATTTGCCGTTGTTGTTGTTGTTGACATAGTTGTTGTTGTTGTTTATTTGACGTTGTTGTTGGTGTTGACGTTGTTGTTGTTGTTGTTGTTTATATGACGTTGTTGTTGTTGTTGTTTATTTGACATTGTTGTTTTTGTTGACGTTGTTGTTGTTGTTGTTTATTTGACATTGTTATTGTTGTTGTTGACGTTGTTGTTGTTGTTTATTTGACTTTGTTGTTGTTGTTGTTGTTTATTTGACGTTGTTGTTGTTGTTGACTTAGTTGTTGTTGTTGTTTATTTGATGTTGTTGTTGTTGTTGCTTTTGATGGTGTTGTTTATTTGACGTTGTTGTTGTTGTTTATTTGACGTTGTTGTTGTTGACGTTGTTGTTGTTGTTGTTGACGTTGTTGTTGTTTTTTATTTGACGTTGTTGTTGTTATTTATTTGACATTGTTGTTGTTGTTGACGTTGTTGTTGTTGTTGTTTATTTGACATTGTTGTTGTTGTTGTTGACGTTGTTATTGTTGTTGTTGTTTATTTGACATTGTTTTAGTATTGTTGTTTATTTGACATTGTTGTTGTTATTTATTTGACATTGTTGTGGGTGACATTGTTGTTGTTGTTGTTTATTTGACGTTGTTGTTGATGTTATTTATTTGACGTAGTTGTTGTTGTTGACGTTGTTGTTGTTGTTGTTGTTGTTGTTGTTTATTTGACGTTTTTGTTGTTGTTGTTGTTGTATATTTGACGTTGTTGTAGTTGTTATTGTTGTTGTTGTTTATTTGACATTATTGTTGTTGTTGTTGTTTATTTGACATTGTTGTTGTTGTTTATTTGACGTTGTTGTTGTTGTTTATTTGACGTTGTTGTTGTTGTTGTTTATTTGACGTTGTTGTTATTGACGGTGTTGTTGTTGTTGTTGTTGTTGTTTATTTGACATTGTTGTTGTTGTTGTTGTTGTTGACGTTGTTGTTGTTTATTTGACGTTGTCGTTGTTGTTGTTCTTTATTTGACGTTGTTATTGTTTATTTGACGTTGTTGTTGTTGTTTATTTAACGTTGTTGTTGTTGACACTGTTGTTGTTGTTATTGTTTATTTGATGTTGTTGTTGTTGTTTATTTGACGTAGCTGTTGTTGTTGACGTTGTTGTTGTTGTTGTTTATTTGACGTTTTTGTTGTTGATGTTGTTGTTGTTGTTGTTTATTTGACATTGTTGTTGTTGTTGTTGTTTATTTGACGTTGTTGTTGTTGACGGTGTTGTTGTTGTTATTTATTTGACGTTGTTGTTGTTGTTGTTGTTGTTGTTTATTTAACGTTGTTGTTGTTGACGTTGTTGTTGTTGTTGTTGTTGTTTATTTGACGTTGTTGTTGTTGTTGACATAGTTGTTGTTGTTGTTGTTGTTGTTTATTTGACGTTTTTGTTGTTGTTGATGTTGTTGTTGTTTTCGTTGTTGTTTATTTGACGTTGTTGTAGTTGTTTAATTGACGTTGTTGTTGTTGTTGTTTATTTAACGTTGTTGTTGTTGTTGTTGTTATTGTTGTTGTTGTTGTTTATTTTACGTTGTTGTTGTTGTTCTTTATTTGATGTTGTTGTCGTTGTTGTTGTTTATTTGACGTTGTTGTTGTTGACGTTGTTGTTGTTGTTGTTTATTTGACATTGTTGTTGTTGTTGTTATTGTTAATTTGACGTTGTTGTTGTTGTTGTTTATTTGGCGTTGTTGTTGTATTTGACATTGTTGTTGTTTATTTGACGTTGTTGTTGTTGTTGACGTTGTTTTTCTTGTTGTTTATTTGACGTTGTTGTTGTTGTTTTTTATTTGACGTTGTTGTTGTTGTTTATTTGACGTTGTTGTTGTTGTTGTTTATTTGACATTGTTGTTATTGACGGTGTTGTTGTTGTTGATTTGACGTTGTTGTTGTTGTTGTTTATTTGACGTTGTTGTTGTTGTTGTTGTTTAGACATTGTTGTTAACATAGTTGTTGTTGTTGTTGTTTATTTGACGTTGTTGTTGTTGTTGACGTTGTTGTTGTTGTTGACGTTGTTGTTGTTGTTGTTTATTTTCCGTTGTTGTTGTTGTTGACATAGTTGTTGTTGTTGTTTATTTGACGTTGTTGTTGGTGTTGACATTGTTGTTGTTGTTGTTTATTTGACGTTGTTGTTGTTGTTGTTTATTTGACATTGTTGTTTTTGTTGACGTTGTTGTTGTTGTTGTTCATTTGACATTGTTATTGTTGTTGTTGATGTTGTTGTTGTTGTTTATTTGACTTTGTTGTTGTTGTTGTTGTTGTTGTTGTTTATTTGACGTTGTTGTTGTTGTTGACTTAGTTGTTGTTGTTGTTTATTTGATGTTGTTGTTGTTGTTGTTGATGGTGTTGTTTATTTGACGTTGTTGTTGTTGTTTATTTGACGTTGTTGTTGTTGACGTTGTTGTTGTTGTTGACGTTGTTGTTGTTGTTTATTTGACGTTGTTGTTGTTATTTATTTGACATTGTTGTTGTTGTTGACGTTGTTGTTGTTGTTGTTGTTTATTTGACATTGTTGTTGTTGTTGTTGACGTTGTTGTTGTTGTTGTTGTTTATTTGACATTGTTTTAGTATTGTTGTTTATTTGACATTGTTGTTGTTATTTATTTGACGTTGTTGTGGGTGACATTGTTATTGTTGTTGTTTATTTGACGTTGTTGTTGTTGTTGACGTTGTTGTTGTTGTTGTTTATTTGCCGTTGTTGTTGTTGTTGACATAGTTGTTGTTGTTGTTTATTTGACGTTGTTGTTGGTGTTGACGTTGTTGTTGTTGTTGTTGTTTATTTGACGTTGTTGTTGTTGTTGTTTATTTGACATTGTTGTTTTTGTTGACGTTGTTGTTGTTGTTGTTTATTTGACATTGTTATTGTTGTTGTTGACGTTGTTGTTGTTGTTTATTTGACTTTGTTGTTGTTGTTGTTGTTTATTTGACGTTGTTGTTGTTGTTGACTTAGTTGTTGTTGTTGTTTATTTGATGTTGTTGTTGTTGTTGCTTTTGATGGTGTTGTTTATTTGACGTTGTTGTTGTTGTTTATTTGACGTTGTTGTTGTTGACGTTGTTGTTGTTGTTGTTGACGTTGTTGTTGTTTTTTATTTGACGTTGTTGTTGTTATTTATTTGACATTGTTGTTGTTGTTGACGTTGTTGTTGTTGTTGTTTATTTGACATTGTTGTTGTTGTTGTTGACGTTGTTGTTGTTGTTGTTGTTTATTTGACATTGTTTTAGTATTGTTGTTTATTTGACATTGTTGTTGTTATTTATTTGACATTGTTGTGGGTGACATTGTTGTTGTTGTTGTTTATTTGACGTTGTTGTTGATGTTATTTATTTGACGTAGTTGTTGTTGTTGACGTTGTTGTTGTTGTTGTTGTTGTTGTTGTTTATTTGACGTTTTTGTTGTTGTTGTTGTTGTATATTTGACGTTGTTGTAGTTGTTATTGTTGTTGTTGTTTATTTGACATTATTGTTGTTGTTGTTGTTTATTTGACATTGTTGTTGTTGTTTATTTGACGTTGTTGTTGTTGTTTATTTGACGTTGTTGTTGTTGTTGTTTATTTGACGTTGTTGTTATTGACGGTGTTGTTGTTGTTGTTGTTGTTTATTTGACATTGTTGTTGTTGTTGTTGTTGTTGACGTTGTTGTTGTTTATTTGACGTTGTCGTTGTTGTTGTTCTTTATTTGACGTTGTTATTGTTTATTTGACGTTGTTGTTGTTGTTTATTTAACGTTGTTGTTGTTGACACTGTTGTTGTTGTTATTGTTTATTTGATGTTGTTGTTGTTGTTTATTTGACGTAGCTGTTGTTGTTGACGTTGTTGTTGTTGTTGTTTATTTGACGTTTTTGTTGTTGATGTTGTTGTTGTTGTTGTTGTTTATTTGACATTGTTGTTGTTGTTGTTGTTTATTTGACGTTGTTGTTGTTGACGGTGTTGTTGTTGTTATTTATTTGACGTTGTTGTTGTTGTTGTTGTTGTTGTTGTTTATTTAACGTTGTTGTTGTTGACGTTGTTGTTGTTGTTGTTGTTGTTGTTTATTTGACGTTGTTGTTGTTGTTGACATAGTTTTTGTTGTTGTTGTTGTTTATTTGACGTTTTTGTTGTTGTTGATGTTGTTGTTGTTTTCGTTGTTGTTTATTTAACGTTGTTGTTGTTGTTGTTGTTATTGTTGTTGTTGTTGTTTATTTTACGTTGTTGTTGTTGTTCTTTATTTGATGTTGTTGTCGTTGTTGTTGTTTATTTGACGTTGTTGTTGTTGACGTTGTTGTTGTTGTTGTTTATTTGACATTGTTGTTGTTGTTGTTATTGTTAATTTGACGTTGTTGTTGTTGTTGTTGTTTATTTGGCGTTGTTGTTGTATTTGACGTTGTTGTTGTTTATTTGACGTTGTTGTTGTTGTTGACGTTGTTTTTCTTGTTGTTTATTTGACGTTGTTGTTGTTGTTTTTTATTTGACGTTGTTGTTGTTGTTTATTTGACGTTGTTGTTGTTGTTGTTTATTTGACATTGTTGTTGTTGTTGTTTATTTGACATTGTTGTTATTGACGGTGTTGTTGTTGTTGATTTGACGTTGTTGTTGTTGTTGTTTATTTGACGTTGTTGTTGTTGTTGTTGTTTAGACATTGTTGTTAACATAGTTGTTGTTGTTGTTGTTTATTTGACGTTGTTGTTGTTGTTGACGTTGTTGTTGTTGTTGACGTTGTTGTTGTTGTTGTTTATTTTCCGTTGTTGTTGTTGTTGACATAGTTGTTGTTGTTGTTTATTTGACGTTGTTGTTGGTGTTGACATTGTTGTTGTTGTTGTTTATTTGACGTTGTTGTTGTTGTTGTTTATTTGACATTGTTGTTTTTGTTGACGTTGTTGTTGTTGTTGTTCATTTGACATTGTTATTGTTGTTGTTGACGTTGTTGTTGTTGTTTATTTGACTTTGTTGTTGTTGTTGTTGTTGTTGTTGTTTATTTGACGTTGTTGTTGTTGTTGACTTAGTTGTTGTTGTTGTTTATTTGATGTTGTTGTTGTTGTTGTTGATGGTGTTGTTTATTTGACGTTGTTGTTGTTGTTTATTTGACGTTGTTGTTGTTGACGTTGTTGTTGTTGTTGACGTTGTTGTTGTTGTTTATTTGACGTTGTTGTTGTTATTTATTTGACATTGTTGTTGTTGTTGACGTTGTTGTTGTTGTTGTTGTTTATTTGACATTGTTGTTGTTGTTGTTGACGTTGTTGTTGTTGTTGTTGTTTATTTGACATTGTTTTAGTATTGTTGTTTATTTGACATTGTTGTTGTTATTTATTTGACGTTGTTGTGGGTGACATTGTTGTTGTTGTTGTTTATTTGACGTTGTTATTGTTGTTGTTTATTTGACGTAGTTGTTGTTGTTGACGTTGTTGTTGTTGTTGTTGTTTATTTGACGTTTTTGTTGTTGTTGTTGTTGTTGTATATTTGACGTTGTTGTAGTTGTTATTGTTGTTGTTGTTTATTTGACATTATTGTTGTTGTTGTTGTTTATTTGACGTTGTTGTTGTTGTTTATTTGACGTTGTTGTTGTTGTTTATTTGACGTTGTTGTTGTTCACGGTGTTGTTGTTGTTGTTGTTTATTTGACATCGTTGTTGTTCTTGTTATTGACGTTGTTGTTGTTTATTTGACGTTGTTGTTGTTGTTCTTTATTTGACGTTGTTATTGTTTATTTGACGTTGTTGTTGTTGTTTATTTAACGTTGTTGTTATTGCCATTGTGGTTGTTGTTATTGTTTATTTGACATTGTTGTTGTTGTTGTTGTTTATTTGACGTTTTTGTTGTTGTTGATGTTGTTGTTGTTGTTGTTTATTTGACGTTGTTGTTGTTGTTGTTGTTTATTTGACGTTGTTGTTGTTGACGGTGTTGTTGTTGTTATTTATTTGACGTTGTTGTTGTTGTTGTTTATTTGATGTTGTTGTTGTTGACGTTGTTGTAGTTGTTGTTTATTTGACGTTGTTGTTGTTGTTGACATAGTTCTTGTTGTTTATTTGACGTTGTTGTAGTTGTTTAATTGACGTTGTTGTTGTTGTTGTTGTTTATTTGACGTTGTTGTTGTTGTTGTTATTGTTGTTGTTGTTGTTTATTTGACGTTGTTGTTGTTGTTTATTTGACATTGTTGTTGTTGTTGAAGGTGTTGTTGTTGTTGTTTATTTGACATTGTTGTTGTTGTTGTTGACGTTGTTGTTGTTGTTTATTTGACATTGTTGTTGTTGTTTATTTGACGTTGTTGTTGTTTATTTGACGTTGTTGTTGTTTATTTGACGTTGTTGTTGTTTATTTGACGTTGTTGTTGTTGTTTATTTGACGTTTTTGTTGACGTTGTTGTTGTTGTTGTTATTGTTTATTTGACGTTGTTGTTGTTGTTTATTTGACGTAGTTGTTGTCGTTGATGTTGTTGTTGTTGTTTATTTGACGTTTTTGTTGTTGATGTTGTTGTTGTTTTCGTTGTTGTTTATTTGACGTTGTTGTAGTTGTTTAATTGACGTTGTTGTTGTTGTTGTTTATTTGACGTTGTTGTTGTTGTTGTTATTGTTGTTGTTGTTTATTTGACGTTGTTGTTGTTTATTTGACATTGTTGTTGTTGTTGACGTTGTTGTTGTTGTTTATTTGACGTTGTTGTTATTGATGTTGTTTTTGTTGTTGTTTATTTGACGTTGTTGTTGTTGTTGTTTATTTGACGTTGTTGTTGTTGTTGTTATTGTTTATTTGACGTTGTTGTAGTTGTTATTGTTTATTTGACGTTGTTGTTGTTGTTTTTTTGGCATTGTTGTTGTTGTTGTTGACGTTGTTGTTGTTGTTGTTGTTTATTTGACGTTGTTGTTATTGATGTTGTTTTTGTTGTTGTTTATTTGACGTTGTTGTTGTTGTTGTTTATTTGACGTTGTTGTTGTTGTTGTTTATTTGACGTTGTTGTTGTTGTTGTTGTTTATTTGACATTGTTGTTATTAACGGTGTTGTTGTTGTTGTTGTTTATTTGACGTTGTTGTTGTTGTTGTTGTTTATTTGACATTGTTGTTGTTGACGTTGTTGTTGTTGTTGTTGTTTATTTGACGTTGTTGTTGTTGACATAGTTGTTATTGTTGTTGTTTATTTGACGTTGTTGTTGTTGACGTTGTTGTTGTTGTTGTTGTTTATTTGACGTTGTTGTTGTAGTTTACATAGTTGTTGTTGTTGTTGTTGTTTATTTGACGTTGTTGTTGTTGTTGACGTTGTTGTTATTGTTGTTTATTTTACGTTGTTGTTGTTGTTTATTTGACATTGTTGTTGTTGTTGACGTTGTTGTTGTTGTTGTTTATTTGACATTGTTGTTGTTGTTGTTGTTGACGTTGTTGTTGTTGTTGTTGTTTATTTGACTTTGTTGTTGTTGTTTATTTGACGTTGTTGTTGTTGTTGTTGACTTAGTTGTTGTTGTTGTTTATTTGACGTTGTTGTTATTGTTGACGTTATTGTTGTTGTTGTTTATTTGACGTTGTTGTTGTTATTTATTTGACATTGTTGTTGTTGTTGACTTTGTTGTTGTTGTTGTTGTTGTTGTTGTTGTTTATTTGACATTGTTGTTGTTGTTGTTGTTTATTTGACGTTGTTTTAGTATTGTTGTTTATTTGACATTGTTGTTGTTATTTATTTGACGTTATTGTGGGTGACATTGTTGTTGTTGTTTATTTGACGTTGTTGTTGTTGTTTATTTGACGTAGTTGTTGTTGTTGACGTTGTTGTTGTTGTTGTTTATTTGACGTTTTTGTTGTTGTTGATGTTGTTGTTGTATATTTGACGTTGTTGTAGTTGTTATTGTTGTTGTTGTTTATTTGACATTGTTGTTGTTGTTGTTTATTTGACGTTGTTGTTGTTGTGTATTTGACGTTGTTGTTGTTGTTTATTTGACGTTGTTGTTGTTGACGGTGTTGTTGTTGTTGTTTATTTGACATTGTTGTTGTTGTTGTTGTTGACGTTGTTGTTGTTTATTTGACGTTGTTGTTGTTATTGTTCTTTATTTGACGTTGTTATTGTTTATTTGACGTTGTTGTTGTTGTTGTTTATTTAACGTTGTTGTTGTTGACATTGTTGTTGTTGTTATTGTTTATTTGACGTTGTTGTTGTTGTTTATTTGACGTAGTTGTTATTGTTGACGTTGTTGTTGTTGTTGTTTATTTGATGTTTTTGTTGTTGATGTTGTTGTTGTTGTTTATTTGACATTGTTATTGTTGTTGTTGTTTATTTGACGTTGTTGTTGTTGACGTTGTTGTTGTTGTTATTTATTTGACGTTGTTGTTGTTGTTGTTGTTGTGGTTTATTTGACGTTGTTGTTGTTTATTTGACGTTGTTGTTGTTGTTGACGTTGTTGTTGTTGTTGACGTTGTTGTTGTTGTTGTTTATTTGCCGTTGTTGTTGTTGTTGACATAGTTGTTGTTGTTGTTTATTTGACGTTGTTGTTGGTGTTGATGTTGTTGTTGTTGTTGATGTTTATTTGACGTTGTTGTTGTTGTTGTTTATTTGACATTGTTGTTTTTGTTGACGTTGTTGTTGTTGTTGTTTATTTGACATTGTTATTGTTGTTGTTGACGTTGTTGTTGTTGTTTATTTGACTTTGTTGTTGTTGTTGTTGTTGTTGTTGTTGTTGTTGTTTATTTGACGTTGTTGTTGTTGTTGACTTAGTTGTTGTTGTTGTTTATTTGACGTTGTTGTTGTTGACGTTGTTGTTGTTGTTGACGTTGTTGTTGTTGTTTATTTGACGTTGTTGTTGTTATTTATTTGACATTGTTGTTGTTGTTGACGTTGTTGTTGTTGTTGTTGTTGTTTATTTGACATTGTTGTTGTTGTTGTTGACGTTGTTGTTGTTGTTGTTGTTTATTTGACATTGTTTTAGTATTGTTGTTTATTTGACATTGTTGTTGTTATTTATTTGACGTTGTTGTGGGTGACATTGTTGTTGTTGTTGTTTATTTGACGTTGTTGTTGTTGTTGTTTATTTGACGTAGTTGTTGTTGTTGACGTTGTTGTTGTTGTTGTTGTTGTTGTTTATTTGACGTTTTTGTTGTTGTTGTTGTATATTTGACGTTGTTGTAGTTGTTATTGTTGTTGTTGTTTATTTGACATTATTGTTGTTGTTGTTGTTGTTTATTTGACGTTGTTGTTGTTGTTTATTTGACGTTGTTGTTGTTCACGGTGTTGTTGTTGTTGTTGTTTATTTGACATCGTTGTTGTTCTTGTTATTGACGTTGTTGTTGTTTATTTGACATTGTTGTTGTTGTTCTTTATTTGACGTTGTTATTGTTTATTTGACGTTGTTGTTGTTGTTTATTTAACGTTGTTGTTATTGCCATTGTTGTTGTTGTTATTGTTTATTTGACATTGTTGTTGTTGTTGTTGTTGTTTATTTGACGTTGTTGTTGTTGTTGACGTTGTTGTTATTGTTGTTTATTTTACGTTGTTGTTGTTGTTTATTTGACATTGTTGTTGTTGTTGACGTTGTTGTTGTTGTTGTTTATTTGACATTGTTGTTGTTGTTGTTGTTGACGTTGTTGTTGTTGTTGTTGTTTATTTGACTTTGTTGTTGTTGTTTATTTGACGTTGTTGTTGTTGTTGTTGACTTAGTTGTTGTTGTTGTTTATTTGACGTTGTTGTTGTTGTTGACGTTGTTGTTTATTTGACATTGTTGTTGTTGTTTATTTGACGTTGTTGTTGTTGTTGACGTTGTTGTTGTTGTTTATTTGACGTTGTTGTTGTTATTTATTTGACATTGTTGTTGTTGTTGACTTTGTTGTTGTTGTTGTTGTTGTTGTTGTTTATTTGACATTGTTGTTGTTGTTGTTGTTTATTTGACGTTGTTTTAGTATTGTTGTTTATTTGACATTGTTATTGTTGTTGTTGTTTATTTGACGTTGTTGTTGTTGACGTTGTTGTTGTTGTTATTTATTTGACGTTGTTGTTGTTGTTGTTGTTTATTTGACGTTGTTGTTGTTGACGTTGTTGTTGTTGTTGTTGTTTATTTGACGTTGTTGTTGTTGACATAGTTGTTGTTGTTGTTGTTGTTGTTTATTTGACGTTTTTGTTGTTGTTGATGTTGTTGTTGTTTTCGTTGTTGTTTATTTGACGTTGTTGTAGTTGTTTAATTGACGTTGTTGTGGTTGTTGTTTATTTAACGTTGTTGTTGTTGTTGTTATTGTTGTTGTTGTTGTTTATTTGACGTTGTTGTTGTTGTTCTTTATTTGGCGTTGTTGTCGTTGTTGTTGTTTATTTGACGTTGTTGTTGTTGACGTTGTTGTTGTTGTTGTTTATTTGACATTGTTGTTGTTGTTGTTATTGTTAATTTGACGTTGTTGTTGTTGTTGTTTATTTGGCGTTGTTGTTGTATTTGACGTTGTTGTTGTTTATTTGACGTTGTTGTTGTTGTTGACGTTGTTTTTCTTGTTGTTTATTTGACGTTGTTGTTGTTTATTTGACGTTGTTGTTGTTGTTGTTTATTTGACATTGTTGTTGTTGTTGTTTATTTGACATTGTTGTTATTGACGGTGTTGTTGTTGTTTATTTGACGTTGTTGTTGTTGTTGTTTATTTGACGTTGTTGTTGTTGTTGTTTATTAGACATTGTTGTTGTTGTTAACATAGTTGTTGTTGTTGTTTATTTGACGTTGTTGTTGTTGTTGACGTTGTTGTTGTTGTTGACGTTGTTGTTGTTGTTGTTGTTTATTTGCCGTTGTTGTTGTTGTTGACATAGTTGTTGTTGTTGTTTATTTGACGTTGTTGTTGGTGTTGACGTTGGTGTTGTTGTTGTTGTTTATTTGACGTTGTTGTTGTTGTTGTTTATTTGACATTGTTGTTTTTGTTGACGTTGTTGTTGTTGTTGTTTATTTGACATTGTTATTGTTGTTGTTGACGTTGTTGTTGTTGTTTATTTGACTTTGTTGTTGTTGTTGTTGTTGTTTATTTGACGTTGTTGTTGTTGTTGACTTAGTTGTTGTTGTTGTTTATTTGATGTTGTTGTTGTTGTTGCTTTTGATGGTGTTGTTTATTTGACGTTGTTGTTGTTGTTTATTTGACGTTGTTGTTGTTGACGTTGTTGTTGTTGTTGTTGACGTTGTTGTTGTTTTTTATTTGACGTTGTTGTTGTTATTTATTTGACATTGTTGTTGTTGTTGACGTTGTTGTTGTTGTTGTTTATTTGACATTGTTGTTGTTGTTGTTGACGTTGTTGTTGTTGTTGTTGTTTATTTGACATTGTTTTAGTATTGTTGTTTATTTGACATTGTTGTTGTTATTTATTTGACATTGTTGTGGGTGACATTGTTGTTGTTGTTGTTTATTTGACGTTGTTGTTGATGTTATTTATTTGACGTAGTTGTTGTTGTTGACGTTGTTGTTGTTGTTGTTGTTGTTGTTGTTGTTGTTTATTTGACGTTTTTGTTGTTGTTGTTGTTGTATATTTGACGTTGTTGTAGTTGTTATTGTTGTTGTTGTTTATTTGACATTATTGTTGTTGTTGTTGTTTATTTGACATTGTTGTTGTTGTTTATTTGACGTTGTTGTTGTTGTTTATTTGACGTTGTTGTTGTTGTTGTTTATTTGACGTTGTTGTTATTGACGGTGTTGTTGTTGTTGTTGTTTATTTGACATTGTTGTTGTTGTTGTTGTTGTTGACGTTGTTGTTGTTTATTTGACGTTGTCGTTGTTGTTGTTCTTTATTTGACGTTGTTATTGTTTATTTGACGTTGTTGTTGTTGTTTATTTAACGTTGTTGTTGTTGACACTGTTGTTGTTGTTATTGTTTATTTGATGTTGTTGTTGTTGTTTATTTGACGTAGCTGTTGTTGTTGACGTTGTTGTTGTTGTTGTTTATTTGACGTTTTTGTTGTTGATGTTGTTGTTGTTGTTTATTTGACATTGTTGTTGTTGTTGTTGTTTATTTGACGTTGTTGTTGTTGACGGTGTTGTTGTTGTTATTTATTTGACGTTGTTGTTGTTGTTGTTGTTGTTGTTGTTGTTTATTTAACGTTGTTGTTGTTGACGTTGTTGTTGTTGTTGTTGTTTATTTGACGTTGTTGTTGTTGTTGACATAGTTGTTGTTGTTGTTGTTGTTTATTTGACGTTTTTGTTGTTGTTGATGTTGTTGTTGTTTTCGTTGTTGTTTATTTGACGTTGTTGTTGTTGTTTAATTGACGTTGTTGTTGTTGTTGTTTATTTAACGTTGTTGTTGTTGTTGTTGTTATTGTTGTTGTTGTTGTTTATTTTACGTTGTTGTTGTTGTTCTTTATTTGATGTTGTTGTCGTTGTTGTTGTTTATTTGACGTTGTTGTTGTTGACGTTGTTGTTGTTGTTGTTGTTTATTTGACATTGTTGTTGTTGTTGTTATTGTTAATTTGACGTTGTTGTTGTTGTTGTTTATTTGGCGTTGTTGTTGTATTTGACGTTGTTGTTGTTTATTTGACGTTGTTGTTGTTGTTGACGTTGTTTTTCTTGTTGTTTATTTGACGTTGTTGTTGTTGTTTTTTATTTGACGTTGTTGTTGTTGTTTATTTGACGTTGTTGTTGTTGTTGTTTATTTGACATTGTTGTTGTTGTTGTTTATTTGACATTGTTGTTATTGACGGTGTTGTTGTTGTTGATTTGACGTTGTTGTTGTTGTTGTTTATTTGACGTTGTTGTTGTTGTTGTTGTTTAGACATTGTTGTTAACATAGTTGTTGTTGTTGTTGTTTATTTGACGTTGTTGTTGTTGTTGACGTTGTTGTTGTTGTTGACGTTGTTGTTGTTGTTGTTTATTTTCCGTTGTTGTTGTTGTTGACATAGTTGTTGTTGTTGTTTATTTGACGTTGTTGTTGTTGTTGTTTATTTGACATTGTTGTTTTTGTTGACGTTGTTGTTGTTGTTGTTCATTTGACATTGTTATTGTTGTTGTTGACGTTGTTGTTGTTGTTTATTTGACTTTGTTGTTGTTGTTGTTGTTGTTGTTGTTTATTTGACGTTGTTGTTGTTGTTGACTTAGTTGTTGTTGTTGTTTATTTGATGTTGTTGTTGTTGTTGTTGTTGATGGTGTTGTTTATTTGACGTTGTTGTTGTTGTTTATTTGACGTTGTTGTTGTTGACGTTGTTGTTGTTGTTGACGTTGTTGTTGTTGTTTATTTGACGTTGTTGTTGTTATTTATTTGACATTGTTGTTGTTGTTGACGTTGTTGTTGTTGTTGTTGTTTATTTGACATTGTTGTTGTTGTTGTTGTTGACGTTGTTGTTGTTGTTGTTGTTTATTTGACATTGTTGTTGTTATTTATTTGACGTTGTTGTGGGTGACATTGTTGTTGTTGTTGTTTATTTGACGTTGTTATTGTTGTTGTTTATTTGACGTAGTTGTTGTTGTTGACGTTGTTGTTGTTGTTGTTGTTGTTTATTTGACGTTTTTGTTGTTGTTGTTGTTGTTGTATATTTGACGTTGTTGTAGTTGTTATTGTTGTTGTTGTTTATTTGACATTATTGTTGTTGTTGTTGTTTATTTGACGTTGTTGTTGTTGTTTATTTGACGTTGTTGTTGTTGTTTATTTGACGTTGTTGTTGTTCACGGTGTTGTTGTTGTTGTTGTTTATTTGACATCGTTGTTGTTCTTGTTATTGACGTTGTTGTTGTTTATTTGACGTTGTTGTTGTTGTTCTTTATTTGACGTTGTTATTGTTTATTTGACGTTGTTGTTGTTGTTTATTTAACGTTGTTGTTATTGCCATTGTTGTTGTTGTTATTGTTTATTTGACATTGTTGTTGTTGTTGTTGTTTATTTGACGTTTTTGTTGTTGTTGATGTTGTTGTTGTTGTTGTTTATTTGACGTTGTTGTTGTTGTTGTTGTTTATTTGACGTTGTTGTTGTTGACGGTGTTGTTGTTGTTATTTATTTGACGTTGTTGTTGTTGTTGTTGTTTATTTGATGTTGTTGTTGTTGACGTTGTTGTAGTTGTTGTTTATTTGACGTTGTTGTTGTTGTTGACATAGTTCTTGTTGTTTATTTGACGTTGTTGTAGTTGTTTAATTGACGTTGTTGTTGTTGTTGTTGTTGTTTATTTGACGTTGTTGTTGTTGTTGTTATTGTTGTTGTTGTTGTTTATTTGACGTTGTTGTTGTTGTTTATTTGACATTGTTGTTGTTGTTGACGGTGTTGTTGTTGTTGTTTATTTGACATTGTTGTTGTTGTTGTTGACGTTGTTGTTGTTGTTTATTTGACATTGTTGTTGTTGTTTATTTGACGTTGTTGTTGTTTATTTGACGTTGTTGTTGTTGTTTATTTGACGTTTTTGTTGACGTTGTTGTTGTTGTTGTTATTGTTTATTTGACGTTGTTGTTGTTGTTTATTTGACGTAGTTGTTGTCGTTGATGTTGTTGTTGTTGTTTATTTGACGTTTTTGTTGTTGATGTTGTTGTTGTTTTCGTTGTTGTTTATTTGACGTTGTTGTAGTTGTTTAATTGACGTTGTTGTTGTTGTTGTTTATTTGACGTTGTTGTTGTTGTTGTTATTGTTGTTGTTGTTTATTTGACGTTGTTGTTGTTTATTTGACGTTGTTGTTGTTGTTGACGTTGTTGTTGTAGTTTATTTGACGTTGTTGTTATTGATGTTGTTTTTGTTGTTGTTTATTTGACGTTGTTGTTGTTGTTGTTGTTTATTTGACGTTGTTGTTGTTGTTGTTATTGTTTATTTGACGTTGTTGTAGTTGTTATTGTTTATTTGACGTTGTTGTTGTTGTTTTTTTTGGCATTGTTGTTGTTGTTGTTGACGTTGTTGTTGTTGTTGTTGTTTATTTGACGTTGTTGTTATTGATGTTGTTTTTGTTGTTGTTTATTTGACGTTGTTGTTGTTGTTGTTTATTTGACGTTGTTGTTGTTGTTGTTTATTTGACGTTGTTGTTGTTGTTGTTTATTTGACATTGTTGTTATTAACGGTGTTGTTGTTGTTGTTGTTTATTTGACGTTGTTGTTGTTGTTGTTGTTTATTTGACATTGTTGTTGTTGACGTTGTTGTTGTTGTTGTTGTTTATTTGACGTTGTTGTTGTTGACATAGTTGTTATTGTTGTTGTTTATTTGACGTTGTTGTTGTTGACGTTGTTGTTGTTGTTGTTTATTTGACGTTGTTGTTGTAGTTTACATAGTTGTTGTTGTTGTTGTTTATTTGACGTTGTTGTTGTTGTTGACGTTGTTGTTATTGTTGTTTATTTTACGTTGTTGTTGTTGTTTATTTGACATTGTTGTTGTTGTTGACGTTGTTGTTGTTGTTGTTTATTTGACATTGTTGTTGTTGTTGTTGTTGACGTTGTTGTTGTTGTTGTTTATTTGACTTTGTTGTTGTTGTTTATTTGACGTTGTTGTTGTTGTTGTTGACTTAGTTGTTGTTGTTGTTTATTTGACGTTGTTGTTGTTGTTGACGTTGTTGTTTATTTGACATTGTTGTTGTTGTTTATTTGACGTTGTTGTTGTTGTTGACGTTGTTGTTGTTATTTATTTGACATTGTTGTTGTTGTTGACTTTGTTGTTGTTGTTGTTGTTGTTGTTGTTGTTGTTTATTTGACATTGTTGTTGTTGTTGTTGTTTATTTGACGTTGTTTTAGTATTGTTGTTTATTTGACATTGTTGTTGTTATTTATTTGACGTTATTGTGGGTGACATTATTGTTGTTGTTTATTTGACGTTGTTGTTGTTGTTTATTTGACGTAGTTGTTGTTGTTGACGTTGTTGTTGTTGTTGTTTATTTGACGTTTTTGTTGTTGTTGATGTTGTTGTTGTATATTTGACGTTGTTGTAGTTGTTATTGTTGTTGTTGTTTATTTGACATTGTTGTTGTTGTTGTTGTTTATTTGACGTTGTTGTTGTTGTGTATTTGACGTTGTTGTTGTTGTTTATTTGACGTTGTTGTTGTTGACGGTGTTGTTGTTGTTGTTTATTTGACATTGTTGTTGTTGTTGTTGTTGTTGACGTTGTTGTTGTTTATTTGACGTTGTTGTTGTTATTGTTCTTTATTTGACGTTGTTATTGTTTATTTGACGTTGTTGTTGTTGTTTATTTAACGTTGTTGTTGTTGACATTGTTGTTGTTGTTATTGTTTATTTGACGTTGTTGTTGTTGTTTATTTGACGTTGTTGTTATTGTTGACGTTGTTGTTGTTGTTGTTTATTTGACGTTTTTGTTGTTGATGTTGTTGTTGTTGTTTATTTGACATTGTTATTGTTGTTGTTGTTTATTTGACGTTGTTGTTGTTGACGTTGTTGTTGTTGTTATTTATTTGACGTTGTTGTTGTTGTTGTTGTTGTTGTTTATTTGACGTTGTTGTTGTTTATTTGACGTTGTTGTTGTTGTTGACGTTGTTGTTGTTGTTGACGTTGTTGTTGTTGTTGTTTATTTGCCGTTCTTGTTGTTGTTGACATAGTTGTTGTTGTTGTTTATTTGACGTTGTTGTTGGTGTTGATGTTGTTGTTGTTGTTGATGTTTATTTGACGTTGTTGTTGTTGTTGTTTATTTGACATTGTTGTTTTTGTTGACGTTGTTGTTGTTGTTGTTTATTTGACATTGTTATTGTTGTTGTTGACGTTGTTGTTGTTGTTTATTTGACTTTGTTGTTGTTGTTGTTGTTGTTGTTGTTTATTTGACGTTGTTGTTGTTGTTGACTTAGTTGTTGTTGTTGTTTATTTGATGTTGTTGTTGTTGTTGTTGTTGTTGATGGTGTTGTTTATTTGACGTTGTTGTTGTTGTTTATTTGACGTTGTTGTTGTTGACGTTGTTGTTGTTGTTGACGTTGTTGTTGTTGTTTATTTGACGTTGTTGTTGTTATTTATTTGACATTGTTGTTGTTGTTGACGTTGTTGTTGTTGTTGTTGTTTATTTGACATTGTTGTTGTTGTTGTTGACGTTGTTGTTGTTGTTGTTGTTTATTTGACATTGTTTTAGTATTGTTGTTTATTTGACATTGTTGTTGTTATTTATTTGACGTTGTTGTGGGTGACATTGTTGTTGTTGTTGTTTATTTGACGTTGTTGTTGTTGTTGTTTATTTGACGTAGTTGTTGTTGTTGACGTTGTTGTTGTTGTTGTTGTTTATTTGACGTTTTTGTTGTTGTTGTTGTTGTATATTTGACGTTGTTGTAGTTGTTATTGTTGTTGTTGTTTATTTGACATTATTGTTGTTGTTGTTGTTGTTTATTTGACGTTGTTGTTGTTGTTTATTTGACGTTGTTGTTGTTCACGGTGTTGTTGTTGTTGTTGTTTATTTGACATCGTTGTTGTTCTTGTTATTGATGTTGTTGTTGTTTATTTGACATTGTTGTTGTTATTCTTTATTTGACGTTGTTATTGTTTATTTGACGTTGTTGTTGTTGTTTATTTAACGTTGTTGTTATTGCCATTGTTGTTGTTGTTATTGTTTATTTGACATTGTTGTTGTTGTTTTTGTTTATTTGACGTTTTTGTTGTTGTTGATGTTGTTGTTGTTGTTGTTTATTTGACGTTGTTGTTGTTGTTGTTGTTTATTTGACGTTGTTGTTGTTGACGGTGTTGTTGTTGTTATTTATTTGACGTTGTTGTTGTTGTTGTTTATTTGATGTTGTTGTTGTTGACGTTGTTGTAGTTGTTGTTTATTTGACGTTGTTGTTGTTGTTGACATAGTTCTTGTTGTTTATTTGACGTTGTTGTAGTTGTTTAATTGACGTTGTTGTTGTTGTTGTTGTTGTTTATTTGATGTTGTTGTTGTTGTTGTTATTGTTGTTGTTGTTGTTTATTTGACGTTGTTGTTGTTGTTTATTTGACATTGTTGTTGTTGTTGACGGTGTTGTTGTTGTTGTTTATTTGACATTGTTGTTGTTGTTGTTGACGTTGTTGTTGTTGTTTATTTGACATTGTTGTTGTTGTTTATTTGACGTTGTTGTTGTTTATTTGACGTTGTTGTTGTTGTTTATTTGACGTTTTTGTTGACGTTGTTGTTGTTGTTGTTATTGTTTATTTGACGTTGTTGTTGTTGTTTATTTGACGTAGTTGTTGTCGTTGATGTTGTTGTTGTTGTTTATTTGACGTTTTTGTTGTTGATGTTGTTGTTGTTTATTTGACGTTGTTGTAGTTGTTTAATTGACGTTGTTGTTGTTGTATTTTATTTGACGTTGTTGTTGTTGTTGTTGTTAATGTTGTTGTTGTTGTTGTTTATTTGACGTTGTTGTTCTTGTTTATTTGACGTTGTTGTTGTTGTTTATTTGACATTGTTGTTGTTGTTGTTGTTATTGTTTATTTGACGTTGTTGTTGTTGTTTATTTGTCGTAGTTGTTATTGTTGACGTTGTTGTTGTTGTTGTTTATTTGACGTTTTTGTTGTTGATGTTGTTGTTGTTGTTTATTTGACATTGTTATTGTTGTTGTTGTTTTATTTGACGTTGTTGTTGTTGACGTTGTTGTTGTTGTTATTTATTTGACGTTGTTGTTGTTGTTGTTGTTTATTTGATGTTGTTGTTGTTTATTTGACGTTGTTGTTGTTGTTGACGTTGTTGTTGTTGTTGACGTTGTTGTTGTTGTTGTTTATTTGCCGTTGTTGTTGTTGTTGACATAGTTGTTGTTGTTGTTTATTTGACGTTGTTGTTGGTGTTGATGTTGTTGTTGTTGTTGATGTTTATTTGACATTGTTGTTGTTGTTGTTGTTTATTTGACATTGTTGTTTTTGTTGACGTTGTTGTTGTTGTTGTTTATTTGACATTGTTATTGTTGTTGTTGACGTTGTTGTTGTTGTTTATTTGACTTTGTTGTTGTTGTTGTTGTTGTTTATTTGACATTGTTGTTGTTGTTGTTGTTGACGTTGTTGTTGTTTATTTGACGTTGTTGTTGTTGTTGTTCTTTATTTGACGTTGTTATTGTTTATTTGACGTTGTTGTTGTTGTTTATTTAACGTTGTTGTTATTGCCATTGTTGTTGTTGTTATTGTTTATTTGACATTGTTGTTGTTGTTGTTGTTTATTTGACGTTTTTGTTGTTGTTGATGTTGTTGTTGTTGTTGTTTATTTGACGTTGTTGTTGTTGTTGTTGTTTATTTGACGTTGTTGTTGTTGACGGTGTTGTTGTTGTTATTTATTTGACGTTGTTGTTGTTGTTGTTTATTTGATGTTGTTGTTGTTGACGTTGTTGTAGTTGTTGTTTATTTGACGTTGTTGTTGTTGTTGACATAGTTCTTGTTGTTTATTTGACGTTGTTGTAGTTGTTTAATTGACGTTGTTGTTGTTGTTGTTGTTGTTTATTTGATGTTGTTGTTGTTGTTGTTATTGTTGTTGTTGTTGTTTATTTGACGTTGTTGTTGTTGTTTATTTGACATTGTTGTTGTTGTTGACGGTGTTGTTGTTGTTGTTTATTTGACATTGTTGTTGTTGTTGTTGACGTTGTTGTTGTTGTTTATTTGACATTGTTGTTGTTGTTTATTTGACGTTGTTGTTGTTTATTTGACGTTGTTGTTGTTGTTTATTTGACGTTTTTGTTGACGTTGTTGTTGTTGTTGTTATTGTTTATTTGACGTTGTTGTTGTTGTTTATTTGACGTAGTTGTTGTCGTTGATGTTGTTGTTGTTGTTTATTTGACGTTTTTGTTGTTGATGTTATTGTTGTTTATTTGACGTTGTTGTAGTTGTTTAATTGACGTTGTTGTTGTTGTATTTTATTTGACGTTGTTGTTGTTGTTGTTGTTAATGTTGTTTATGTTGTTGTTTATTTGACGTTGTTGTTCTTGTTTATTTGACGTTGTTGTTGTTGTTTATTTGACATTGTTGTTGTTGTTGTTGTTGTTATTGTTTATTTGACGTTGTTGTTGTTGTTTATTTGACGTAGTTGTTATTGTTGACATTGTTGTTGTTGTTGTTTATTTGACATTGTTATTGTTGTTGTTGTTTTATTTGACGTTGTTGTTGTTGACGTTGTTGTTGTTGTTATTTATTTGACGTTGTTGTTGTTGTTGTTGTTTATTTGATGTTGTTGTTGTTTATTTGACGTTTTTGTTGTTGTTGACGTTGTTGTTGTTGTTGACGTTGTTGTTGTTGTTGTTGTTTATTTGCCGTTGTTGTTGTTGTTGACATAGTTGTTGTTGTTGTTTATTTGACGTTGTTGTTGGTGTTGATGTTGTTGTTGTTGTTGATGTTTATTTGACATTGTTGTTGTTGTTGTTGTTTATTTGACATTGTTGTTTTTGTTGACGTTGTTGTTGTTGTTGTTTATTTGACATTGTTATTGTTGTTGTTGACGTTGTTGTTGTTGTTTATTTGACTTTGTTGTTGTTGTTGTTGTTGTTGTTGTTGTTGTTTATTTGACGTTGTTGTTGTTGTTGACTTAGTTGTTGTTGTTGTTTATTTGATGTTGTTGTTGTTGTTGTTGTTGTTGATGGTGTTGTTTATTTGACGTTGTTGTTGTTGTTTATTTGACGTTGTTGTTGTTGACGTTGTTGTTGTTGTTGACGTTGTTGTTGTTGTTTATTTGACGTTGTTGTTGTTATTTATTTGACATTGTTGTTGTTGTTGACGTTGTTGTTGTTGTTGTTTATTTGACATTGTTGTTGTTGTTGTTGACGTTGTTGTTGTTGTTGTTGTTGTTTATTTGACATTGTTTTAGTATTGTTGTTTATTTGACATTGTTGTTGTTATTTATTTGACGTTGTTGTGGGTGACATTGTTGTTGTTGTTGTTTATTTGACGTTGTTGTTGTTGTTGTTGTTTATTTGACGTAGTTGTTGTTGTTGACGTTGTTGTTGTTGTTGTTGTTGTTGTTTATTTGACGTTTTTGTTGTTGTTGTTGTTGTATATTTGACGTTGTTGTAGTTGTTATTGTTGTTGTTGTTTATTTGACATTATTGTTGTTGTTGTTTATTTGACGTTGTTGTTGTTGTTTATTTGACGTTGTTGTTGTTGTTTATTTGACGTTGTTGTTGTTGTTGACGTTGTTGTTGTTGTTGACGTTGTTGTTGTTGTTGACGTTGTTGTTGTTGTTGTTTATTTGCCGTTGTTGTTGTTGTTGACATAGTTGTTGTTGTTGTTGTTTATTTGACGTTGTTGTTGGTGTTGATGTTGTTGTTGTTGTTGATGTTTATTTGACGTTGTTGTTGTTGTTGTTTATTTGACATTGTTGTTTTTGTTGACGTTGTTGTTGTTGTTGTTTATTTGACATTGTTATTGTTGTTGTTGTTGACGTTGTTGTTGTTGTTTATTCGACTTTGTTGTTATTGTTGTTGTTGTTGTTGTTGTTTATTTGACGTTGTTGTTGTTGTTGACTTAGTTGTTGTTGTTGTTTATTTGATGTTGTTGTTGTTGTTGTTGTTGATGGTGTTGTTTATTTGACGTTGTTGTTGTTGTTTATTTGACGTTGTTGTTGTTGACGTTGTTGTTGTTGTTGACGTTGCTGTTGTTGTTTATTTGACGTTGTTGTTGTTATTTATTTGACATTGTTGTTGTTGTTGACGTTGTTGTTGTTGTTGTTTATTTGACATTGTTGTTGTTGTTGTTGACGTTGTTGTTGTTGTTGTTGTTTATTTGACATTGTTTTAGTATTGTTGTTTATTTGACATTGTTGTTGTTATTTATTTGACGTTGTTGTGGGTGACATTGTTGTTGTTGTTGTTTATTTGACGTTGTTGTTGTTGTTGTTTATTTGACGTAGTTGTTGTTGTTGACGTTGTTGTTGTTGTTGTTGTTGTTGTTTATTTGACGTTTTTGTTGTTGTTGTTGTTGTATATTTGACGTTGTTGTAGTTGTTATTGTTGTTGTTGTTTATTTGACATTATTGTTGTTGTTGTTGTTGTTTATTTGACGTTGTTGTTGTTGTTTATTTGACGTTGTTGTTGTTGTTTATTTGACGTTGTTGTTGTTGTTCTTTATTTGACGTTGTTATTGTTTATTTGACGTTGTTGTTGTTGTTTATTTAACGTTGTTGTTATTGCCATTGTTGTTGTTGTTATTGTTTATTTGACATTGTTGTTGTTGTTGTTGTTTATTTGACGTTTTTGTTGTTGTTGATGTTGTTGTTGTTGTTGTTTATTTGACGTTGTTGTTGTTGTTGTTGTTTATTTGACGTTGTTGTTGTTGACGGTGTTGTTGTTGTTATTTATTTGACGTTGTTGTTGTTGTTGTTTATTTGATGTTGTTGTTGTTGACGTTGTTGTAGTTGTTGTTTATTTGACGTTGTTGTTGTTGTTGACATAGTTCTTGTTGTTTATTTGACGTTGTTGTAGTTGTTTAATTGACGTTGTTGTTGTTGTTGTTGTTTATTTGACGTTGTTGTTGTTGTTATTGTTGTTGTTGTTGTTTATTTGACGTTGTTGTTGTTGTTTATTTGACATTGTTGTTGTTGTTGACGATGTTGTTGTTGTTGTTTATTTGACATTGTTGTTGTTGTTGTTGACGTTGTTGTTGTTGTTTATTTGACATTGTTGTTGTTGTTTATTTGACGTTGTTGTTGTTTATTTGACGTTGTTGTTGTTGTTTATTTGACGTTTTTGTTGACGTTGTTGTTGTTGTTGTTATTGTTTATTTGACGTTGTTGTTGTTGTTTATTTGACGTAGTTGTTGTCGTTGATGTTGTTGTTGTTGTTTATTTGACGTTTTTGTTGTTGATGTTGTTGTTGTTTATTTGACGTTGTTGTAGTTGTTTAATTGACGTTGTTGTTGTTGTATTTTATTTGACGTTGTTGTTGTTGTTGTTGTTAATGTTGTTGTTGTTGTTGTTTATTTGACGTTGTTGTTCTTGTTTATTTGACGTTGTTGTTGTTGTTTATTTGACATTGTTGTTGTTGTTGTTGTTATTGTTTATTTGACGTTGTTGTTGTTGTTTATTTGACGTAGTTGTTATTGTTGACGTTGTTGTTGTTGTTGTTTATTTGACGTTTTTGTTGTTGATGTTGTTGTTGTTGTTTATTTGACATTGTTATTGTTGTTGTTGTTTTATTTGACGTTGTTGTTGTTGACGTTGTTGTTGTTGTTATTTATTTAACGTTGTTGTTGTTGTTGTTGTTTATTTGATGTTGTTGTTGTTTATTTGACGTTGTTGTTGTTGTTGACGTTGTTGTTGTTGTTGACGTTGTTGTTGTTGTTGTTTATTTGCCGTTGTTGTTGTTGTTGACATAGTTGTTGTTGTTGTTTATTTGACGTTGTTGTTGGTGTTGATGTTGTTGTTGTTGTTGATGTTTATTTGACATTGTTGTTGTTGTTGTTGTTGTTTATTTGACATTGTTGTTTTTGTTGACGTTGTTGTTGTTGTTGTTTATTTGACATTGTTATTGTTGTTGTTGACGTTGTTGTTGTTGTTGTTTATTTGACTTTGTTGTTGTTGTTGTTGTTGTTGTTGTTGTTTATTTGACATTGTTGTTGTTGTTGTTGTTGACGTTGTTGTTGTTTATTTGACGTTGTTGTTGTTGTTGTTCTTTATTTGACGTTGTTATTGTTTATTTGACGTTGTTGTTGTTGTTTATTTAACGTTGTTGTTATTGCCATTGTTGTTGTTGTTATTGTTTATTTGACATTGTTGTTGTTGTTGTTGTTTATTTGACGTTTTTGTTGTTGTTGATGTTGTTGTTGTTGTTGTTTATTTGACGTTGTTGTTGTTGTTGTTGTTTATTTGACGTTGTTGTTGTTGACGGTGTTGTTGTTGTTATTTATTTGACGTTGTTGTTGTTGTTGTTTATTTGATGTTGTTGTTGTTGACGTTGTTGTAGTTGTTGTTTATTTGACGTTGTTGTTGTTGTTGACATAGTTCTTGTTGTTTATTTGACGTTGTTGTAGTTGTTTAAT
This sequence comes from Vicia faba, assembly GCA_948472305.1. Lineage (NCBI taxonomy): Eukaryota > Viridiplantae > Streptophyta > Magnoliopsida > Fabales > Fabaceae > Vicia > Vicia faba. The sequence continues at coordinate 388,310,438 of OX451739.1, read as the reverse complement.
TGACGTTGTTGTTGTTGTTGTTGTTGTTTATTTGATGTTGTTGTTGTTGTTGTTATTGTTGTTGTTGTTGTTTATTTGACGTTGTTGTTGTTGTTTATTTGACATTGTTGTTGTTGTTGACGGTGTTGTTGTTGTTGTTTATTTGACATTGTTGTTGTTGTTGTTGACGTTGTTGTTGTTGTTTATTTGACATTGTTGTTGTTGTTTATTTGACGTTGTTGTTGTTTATTTGACGTTGTTGTTGTTGTTTATTTGACGTTTTTGTTGACGTTGTTGTTGTTGTTGTTATTGTTTATTTGACGTTGTTGTTGTTGTTTATTTGACGTAGTTGTTATTGTTGACATTGTTGTTGTTGTTGTTTATTTGACATTGTTATTGTTGTTGTTGTTTTATTTGACGTTGTTGTTGTTGACGTTGTTGTTGTTGTTATTTATTTGACGTTGTTATTGTTGTTGTTGTTTATTTGATGTTGTTGTTGTTTATTTGACGTTTTTGTTGTTGTTGACGTTGTTGTTGTTGTTGACGTTGTTGTTGTTGTTGTTGTTTATTTGCCGTTGTTGTTGTTGTTGACATAGTTGTTGTTGTTGTTTATTTGACGTTGTTGTTGGTGTTGATGTTGTTGTTGTTGTTGATGTTTATTTGACATTGTTGTTGTTGTTGTTGTTTATTTGACATTGTTGTTTTTGTTGACGTTGTTGTTGTTGTTGTTTATTTGACATTGTTATTGTTGTTGTTGACGTTGTTGTTGTTGTTTATTTGACTTTGTTGTTGTTGTTGTTGTTGTTGTTGTTGTTGTTTATTTGACGTTGTTGTTGTTGTTGACTTAGTTGTTGTTGTTGTTTATTTGATGTTGTTGTTGTTGTTGTTGTTGTTGTTGATGGTGTTGTTTATTTGACGTTGTTGTTGTTGTTTATTTGACGTTGTTGTTGTTGACGTTGTTGTTGTTGTTGACGTTGTTGTTGTTGTTTATTTGACGTTGTTGTTGTTATTTATTTGACATTGTTGTTGTTGTTGACGTTGTTGTTGTTGTTGTTTATTTGACATTGTTGTTGTTGTTGTTGACGTTGTTGTTGTTGTTGTTGTTGTTTATTTGACATTGTTTTAGTATTGTTGTTTATTTGACATTGTTGTTGTTATTTATTTGACGTTATTGTGGGTGACATTGTTGTTGTTGTTGTTTATTTGACGTTGTTGTTGTTGTTGTTGTTTATTTGACGTAGTTGTTGTTGTTGACGTTGTTGTTGTTGTTGTTGTTGTTGTTGTTTATTTGACGTTTTTGTTGTTGTTGTTGTTGTATATTTGACGTTGTTGTAGTTGTTATTGTTGTTGTTGTTTATTTGACATTATTGTTGTTGTTGTTTATTTGACGTTGTTGTTGTTGTTTATTTGACGTTGTTGTTGTTGTTTATTTGACGTTGTTGTTGTTGTTGACGTTGTTGTTGTTGTTGACGTTGTTGTTGTTGTTGACGTTGTTGTTGTTGTTGTTTATTTGCCGTTGTTGTTGTTGTTGACATAGTTGTTGTTGTTGTTGTTTATTTGACGTTGTTGTTGGTGTTGATGTTGTTGTTGTTGTTGATGTTTATTTGACGTTGTTGTTGTTGTTGTTTATTTGACATTGTTGTTTTTGTTGACGTTGTTGTTGTTGTTGTTTATTTGACATTGTTATTGTTGTTGTTGACGTTGTTGTTGTTGTTTATTCGACTTTGTTGTTATTGTTGTTGTTGTTGTTGTTGTTTATTTGACGTTGTTGTTGTTGTTGACTTAGTTGTTGTTGTTGTTTATTTGATGTTGTTGTTGTTGTTGTTGTTGATGGTGTTGTTTATTTGACGTTGTTGTTGTTGTTTATTTGACGTTGTTGTTGTTGACGTTGTTGTTGTTGTTGACGTTGTTGTTGTTGTTTATTTGACGTTGTTGTTGTTATTTATTTGACATTGTTGTTGTTGTTGACGTTGTTGTTGTTGTTGTTTATTTGACATTGTTGTTGTTGTTGTTGACGTTGTTGTTGTTGTTGTTGTTTATTTGACATTGTTTTAGTATTGTTGTTTATTTGACATTGTTGTTGTTATTTATTTGACGTTGTTGTGGGTGACATTGTTGTTGTTGTTGTTTATTTGACGTTGTTGTTGTTGTTGTTTATTTGACGTAGTTGTTGTTGTTGACGTTGTTGTTGTTGTTGTTGTTGTTGTTGTTTATTTGACGTTTTTGTTGTTGTTGTTGTTGTATATTTGACGTTGTTGTAGTTGTTATTGTTGTTGTTGTTTATTTGACATTATTGTTGTTGTTGTTGTTGTTTATTTGACGTTGTTGTTGTTGTTTATTTGACGTTGTTGTTGTTGTTTATTTGACGTTGTTGTTGTTGTTCTTTATTTGACGTTGTTATTGTTTATTTGACGTTGTTGTTGTTGTTTATTTAACGTTGTTGTTATTGCCATTGTTGTTGTTGTTATTGTTTATTTGACATTGTTGTTGTTGTTGTTGTTTATTTGACGTTTTTGTTGTTGTTGATGTTGTTGTTGTTGTTGTTTATTTGACGTTGTTGTTGTTGTTGTTGTTTATTTGACGTTGTTGTTGTTGACGGTGTTGTTGTTGTTATTTATTTGACGTTGTTGTTGTTGTTGTTTATTTGATGTTGTTGTTGTTGACGTTGTTGTAGTTGTTGTTTATTTGACGTTGTTGTTGTTGTTGACATAGTTCTTGTTGTTTATTTGACGTTGTTGTAGTTGTTTAATTGACGTTGTTGTTGTTGTTGTTGTTTATTTGACGTTGTTGTTGTTGTTATTGTTGTTGTTGTTGTTTATTTGACGTTGTTGTTGTTGTTTATTTGACATTGTTGTTGTTGTTGACGATGTTGTTGTTGTTGTTTATTTGACATTGTTGTTGTTGTTGTTGACGTTGTTGTTGTTGTTTATTTGACATTGTTGTTGTTGTTTATTTGACGTTGTTGTTGTTTATTTGACGTTGTTGTTGTTGTTGTTTATTTGACGTTTTTGTTGACGTTGTTGTTGTTGTTGTTATTGTTTATTTGACGTTGTTGTTGTTGTTTATTTGACGTAGTTGTTGTCGTTGATGTTGTTGTTGTTGTTTATTTGACGTTTTTGTTGTTGATGTTGTTGTTGTTTATTTGACGTTGTTGTAGTTGTTTAATTGACGTTGTTGTTGTTGTATTTTATTTGACGTTGTTGTTGTTGTTGTTGTTAATGTTGTTGTTGTTGTTGTTTATTTGACGTTGTTGTTCTTGTTTATTTGACGTTGTTGTTGTTGTTTATTTGACATTGTTGTTGTTGTTGTTGTTATTGTTTATTTGACGTTGTTGTTGTTGTTTATTTGACGTAGTTGTTATTGTTGACGTTGTTGTTGTTGTTGTTTATTTGACGTTTTTGTTGTTGATGTTGTTGTTGTTGTTTATTTGACATTGTTATTGTTGTTGTTGTTTTATTTGACGTTGTTGTTGTTGACGTTGTTGTTGTTGTTATTTATTTGACGTTGTTGTTGTTGTTGTTGTTTATTTGATGTTGTTGTTGTTTATTTGACGTTGTTGTTGTTGTTGACGTTGTTGTTGTTGTTGACGTTGTTGTTGTTGTTGTTTATTTGCCGTTGTTGTTGTTGTTGACATAGTTGTTGTTGTTGTTTATTTGACGTTGTTGTTGGTGTTGATGTTGTTGTTGTTGTTGATGTTTATTTGACATTGTTGTTGTTGTTGTTGTTGTTTATTTGACATTGTTGTTTTTGTTGACGTTGTTGTTGTTGTTGTTTATTTGACATTGTTATTGTTGTTGTTGACGTTGTTGTTGTTGTTGTTTATTTGACTTTGTTGTTGTTGTTGTTGTTGTTGTTGTTTATTTGACATTGTTGTTGTTGTTGTTGTTGACGTTGTTGTTGTTTATTTGACGTTGTTGTTGTTGTTGTTCTTTATTTGACGTTGTTATTGTTTATTTGACGTTGTTGTTGTTGTTTATTTAACGTTGTTGTTATTGCCATTGTTGTTGTTGTTATTGTTTATTTGACATTGTTGTTGTTGTTGTTGTTTATTTGACGTTTTTGATGTTGTTGATGTTGTTGTTGTTGTTGTTTATTTGACGTTGTTGTTGTTGTTGTTGTTTATTTGACGTTGTTGTTGTTGACGGTGTTGTTGTTGTTATTTATTTGACGTTGTTGTTGTTGTTGTTTATTTGATGTTGTTGTTGTTGACGTTGTTGTAGTTGTTGTTTATTTGACGTTGTTGTTGTTGTTGACATAGTTCTTGTTGTTTATTTGACGTTGTTGTAGTTGTTTAATTGACGTTGTTGTTGTTGTTGTTGTTGTTTATTTGATGTTGTTGTTGTTGTTGTTATTGTTGTTGTTGTTGTTTATTTGACGTTGTTGTTGTTGTTTATTTGACATTGTTGTTGTTGTTGACGGTGTTGTTGTTGTTGTTTATTTGACATTGTTGTTGTTGTTGTTGACGTTGTTGTTGTTGTTTATTTGACATTGTTGTTGTTGTTTATTTGACGTTGTTGTTGTTTATTTGACGTTGTTGTTGTTGTTTATTTGACGTTTTTGTTGACGTTGTTGTTGTTGTTGTTATTGTTTATTTGACGTTGTTGTTGTTGTTTATTTGACGTAGTTGTTGTCGTTGATGTTGTTGTTGTTGTTTATTTGACGTTTTTGTTGTTGATGTTGTTGTTGTTTATTTGACGTTGTTGTAGTTGTTTAATTGACGTTGTTGTTGTTGTATTTTATTTGACGTTGTTGTTGTTGTTGTTGTTAATGTTGTTGTTGTTGTTGTTTATTTGACGTTGTTGTTCTTGTTTATTTGACGTTGTTGTTGTTGTTTATTTGACATTGTTGTTGTTGTTGTTGTTATTGTTTATTTGACGTTGTTGTTGTTGTTTATTTGACGTAGTTGTTATTGTTGACATTGTTGTTGTTGTTGTTTATTTGACATTGTTATTGTTGTTGTTGTTTTATTTGACGTTGTTGTTGTTGACGTTGTTGTTGTTGTTATTTATTTGACGTTGTTGTTGTTGTTGTTGTTGTTTATTTGATGTTGTTGTTGTTTATTTGACGTTTTTGTTGTTGTTGACGTTGTTGTTGTTGTTGACGTTGTTGTTGTTGTTGTTTATTTGCCGTTGTTGTTGTTGTTGACATAGTTGTTGTTGTTGTTTATTTGACGTTGTTGTTGGTGTTGATGTTGTTGTTGTTGTTGATGTTTATTTGACATTGTTGTTGTTGTTGTTGTTTATTTGACATTGTTGTTTTTGTTGACGTTGTTGTTGTTGTTGTTTATTTGACATTGTTATTGTTGTTGTTGACGTTGTTGTTGTTGTTTATTTGACTTTGTTGTTGTTGTTGTTGTTGTTGTTGTTGTTGTTTATTTGACGTTGTTGTTGTTGTTGACTTAGTTGTTGTTGTTGTTTATTTGATGTTGTTGTTGTTGTTGTTGTTGTTGTTGATGGTGTTGTTTATTTGACGTTGTTGTTGTTGTTTATTTGACGTTGTTGTTGTTGACGTTGTTGTTGTTGTTGACGTTGTTGTTGTTGTTTATTTGACGTTGTTGTTGTTATTTATTTGACATTGTTGTTGTTGTTGACGTTGTTGTTGTTGTTGTTTATTTGACATTGTTGTTGTTGTTGTTGACGTTGTTGTTGTTGTTGTTGTTGTTTATTTGACATTGTTTTAGTATTGTTGTTTATTTGACATTGTTGTTGTTATTTATTTGACGTTGTTGTGGGTGACATTGTTGTTGTTGTTGTTTATTTGACGTTGTTGTTGTTGTTGTTGTTTATTTGACGTAGTTGTTGTTGTTGACGTTGTTGTTGTTGTTGTTGTTGTTGTTGTTTATTTGACGTTTTTGTTGTTGTTGTTGTTGTATATTTGACGTTGTTGTAGTTGTTATTGTTGTTGTTGTTTATTTGACATTATTGTTGTTGTTGTTTATTTGACGTTGTTGTTGTTGTTTATTTGACGTTGTTGTTGTTGTTTATTTGACGTTGTTATTGTTGTTGACGTTGTTGTTGTTGTTGACGTTGTTGTTGTTGTTGTTTATTTGCCGTTGTTGTTGTTGTTGACATAGTTGTTGTTGTTGTTTATTTGACGTTGTTGTTGGTGTTGATGTTGTTGTTGTTGTTGATGTTTATTTGACGTTGTTGTTGTTGTTGTTTATTTGACATTGTTGTTTTTGTTGACGTTGTTGTTGTTGTTGTTTATTTGACATTGTTATTGTTGTTGTTGAAGTTGTTGTTGTTGTTTATTCGACTTTGTTGTTATTGTTGTTGTTGTTGTTGTTGTTTATTTGACGTTGTTGTTGTTGTTGACTTAGTTGTTGTTGTTGTTTATTTGATGTTGTTGTTGTTGTTGTTGTTGATGGTGTTGTTTATTTGACGTTGTTGTTGTTGTTTATTTGACGTTGTTGTTGTTGACGTTGTTGTTGTTGTTGACGTTGTTGTTGTTGTTTATTTGACGTTGTTGTTGTTATTTATTTGACATTGTTGTTGTTGTTGACGTTGTTGTTGTTGTTGTTTATTTGACATTGTTGTTGTTGTTGTTGACGTTGTTGTTGTTGTTGTTGTTTATTTGACATTGTTTTAGTATTGTTGTTTATTTGACATTGTTGTTGTTATTTATTTGACGTTGTTGTGGGTGACATTGTTGTTGTTGTTGTTTATTTGACGTTGTTGTTGTTGTTGTTTATTTGACGTAGTTGTTGTTGTTGACGTTGTTGTTGTTGTTGTTGTTGTTTATTTGACGTTTTTGTTGTTGTTGTTGTTGTATATTTGACGTTGTTGTAGTTGTTATTGTTGTTGTTGTTTATTTGACATTATTGTTGTTGTTGTTGTTGTTTATTTGACGTTGTTGTTGTTGTTTATTTGACGTTGTTGTTGTTGTTTATTTGACGTTGTTGTTGTTGTTCTTTATTTGACGTTGTTATTGTTTATTTGACGTTGTTGTTGTTGTTTATTTAACGTTGTTGTTATTGCCATTGTTGTTGTTGTTATTGTTTATTTGACATTGTTGTTGTTGTTGTTGTTTATTTGACGTTTTTGTTGTTGTTGATGTTGTTGTTGTTGTTGTTTATTTGACGTTGTTGTTGTTGTTGTTGTTTATTTGACGTTGTTGTTGTTGACGGTGTTGTTGTTGTTATTTATTTGACGTTGTTGTTGTTGTTGTTTATTTGATGTTGTTGTTGTTGACGTTGTTGTAGTTGTTGTTTATTTGACGTTGTTGTTGTTGTTGACATAGTTCTTGTTGTTTATTTGACGTTGTTGTAGTTGTTTAATTGACGTTGTTGTTGTTGTTGTTTATTTGACGTTGTTGTTGTTGTTATTGTTGTTGTTGTTGTTTATTTGACGTTGTTGTTGTTGTTTATTTGACATTGTTGTTGTTGTTGACGATGTTGTTGTTGTTGTTTATTTGACATTGTTGTTGTTGTTGTTGACGTTGTTGTTGTTGTTTATTTGACGTTGTTGTTGTTTATTTGACGTTGTTGTTGTTGTTTATTTGATGTTTTTGTTGACGTTGTTGTTGTTGTTGTTATTGTTTATTTGACGTTGTTGTTGTTGTTTATTTGACGTAGTTGTTGTCGTTGATGTTGTTGTTGTTGTTTATTTGATGTTTTTGTTGTTGATGTTGTTGTTGTTTATTTGACGTTGTTGGAGTTGTTTAATTGACGTTGTTGTTGTTGTATTTTATTTGACGTTGTTGTTGTTGTTGTTGTTATTGTTGTTGTTGTTGTTTATTTGACGTTGTTGTTGTTGTTTATTTGACGTTGTTGTTGTTGTTTATTTGACATTGTTGTTGTTGTTGTTATTGTTTATTTGACGTTGTTGTTGTTGTTTATTTGACGTAGTTGTTATTGTTGACGTTGTTGTTGTTGTTGTTTATTTGACGTTTTTGTTGTTGATGTTGTTGTTGTTGTTTATTTGACATTGTTATTGTTGTTGTTGTTTATTTGACGTTGTTGTTATTGACGTTGTTGTTGTTGTTATTTATTTGACGTTGTTGTTGTTGTTGTTGTTGTTTATTTGACGTTGTTGTTGTTTATTTGACGTTGTTGTTGTTGTTGTTGACGTTGTTGTTGTTGTTGACGTTGTTGTTGTTGTTGTTTATTTGCCGTTGTTGTTGTTGTTGACATAGTTGTTGTTGTTGTTTATTTGACGTTGTTGTTGGTGTTGATGTTGTTGTTGTTGTTGATGTTTATTTGACATTGTTGTTGTTGTTGTTGTTTATTTGACATTGTTGTTTTTGTTGACGTTGTTGTTGTTGTTGTTTATTTGACATTGTTATTGTTGTTGTTGACGTTGTTGTTGTTTATTTGACTTTGTTGTTGTTGTTGTTGTTGTTGTTGTTGTTGTTTATTTGACGTTGTTGTTGTTGTTGACTTAGTTGTTGTTGTTGTTTATTTGATGTTGTTGTTGTTGTTGTTGTTGATGGTGTTGTTTATTTGACGTTGTTGTTGTTGTTTATTTGACGTTGTTGTTGTTGACGTTGTTGTTGTTGTTGACGTTGTTGTTGTTGTTTATTTGACGTTGTTGTTGTTATTTATTTGACATTGTTGTTGTTGTTGACGTTGTTGTTGTTGTTGTTTATTTGACATTGTTGTTGTTGTTGTTGACGTTGTTGTTGTTGTTGTTGTTTATTTGACATTGTTTTAGTATTGTTGTTTATTTGACATTGTTGTTGTTATTTATTTGACGTTGTTGTGGGTGACATTGTTGTTGTTGTTGTTTATTTGACGTTGTTGTTGTTGTTGTTTATTTGACGTAGTTGTTGTTGTTGACGTTGTTGTTGTTGTTGTTGTTGTTGTTGTTGTTTATTTGACGTTTTTGTTGTTGTTGTTGTTGTATATTTGACGTTGTTGTAGTTGTTATTGTTGTTGTTGTTTATTTGACATTATTATTGTTGTTGTTGTTTATTTGACGTTGTTGTTGTTGTTTTTTTGACGTTGTTGTTGTTCACGGTGTTGTTGTTGTTGTTGTTGTTTATTTGACATCGTTGTTGTTCTTGTTATTGACGTTGTTGTTGTTTATTTGACGTTGTTGTTGTTGTTCTTTATTTGACGTTGTTATTGTTTATTTGACGTTGTTGTTGTTGTTTATTTAACGTTTTTGTTATTGCCATTGTTGTTGTTGTTATTGTTTATTTGACATTGTTGTTGTTGTTGTTGTTTATTTGACGTTTTTGTTGTTGTTGATGTTGTTGTTGTTGTTTATTTGACGTTGTTGTTGTTGTTGTTGTTTATTTGACGTTGTTGTTGTTGACGGTGTTGTTGTTGTTATTTATTTGACGTTGTTGTTGTTGTTGTTTATTTGATGTTGTTGTTGTTGACGTTGTTGTAGTTGTTGTTTATTTGACGTTGTTGTTGTTGTTGACATAGTTCTTGTTGTTTATTTGACGTTGTTGTAGTTGTTTAATTGACGTTGTTGTTGTTGTTGTTGTTTATTTGACGTTGTTGTTGTTGTTGTTATTGTTGTTGTTGTTGTTTATTTGACGTTGTTGTTGTTGTTTATTTGACATTGTTGTTGTTGTTGACGGTGTTGTTGTTGTTGTTTATTTGACATTGTTGTTGTTGTTGTTGACGTTGTTGTTGTTGTTTATTTGACATTGTTGTTGTTGTTTATTTGACGTTGTTGTTGTTTATTTGACGTTGTTGTTGTTGTTTATTTGACGTTTTTGTTGACGTTGTTGTTGTTGTTATTGTTTATTTGACGTTGTTGTTGTTGTTGTTTATTTGACGTAGTTGTTGTCGTTGATGTTGTTGTTGTTGTTTATTTGACGTTTTTGTTGTTGATGTTGTTGTTGTTTATTTGACGTTGTTGTAGTTGTTTAATTGACGTTGTTGTTGTTGTATTTTATTTGACGTTGTTGTTGTTGTTGTTGTTATTGTTGTTGTTGTTGTTTATTTGACGTTGTTGTTGTTGTTTATTTGACGTTGTTGTTGTTGTTGTTTATTTGACATTGTTGTTGTTGTTGTTATTGTTTATTTGACGTTGTTGTTGTTGTTGTTTATTTGACGTAGTTGTTATTGTTGACGTTGTTGTTGTTGTTGTTTATTTGACGTTTTTGTTGTTGATGTTGTTGTTGTTGTTTATTTGACATTGTTATTGTTGTTGTTGTTTATTTGACGTTGTTGTTGTTAACGTTGTTGTTGTTGTTATTTATTTGACGTTGTTATTGTTGTTGTTGTTGTTTATTTGACGTTGTTGTTGTTTATTTGACGTTGTTGTTGTTGTTGACGTTGTTGTTGTTGTTTATTTGCCGTTGTTGTTGTTGTTGACATAGTTGTTGTTGTTGTTTATTTGACGTTGTTGTTGGTGTTGATGTTGTTGTTGTTGTTGATGTTTATTTGACATTGTTGTTGTTGTTGTTGTTTATTTGACATTGTTGTTTTTGTTGACGTTGTTGTTGTTGTTGTTTATTTGACATTGTTATTGTTGTTGTTGACGTTGTTGTTGTTGTTTATTTGACTTTGTTGTTGTTGTTGTTGTTGTTGTTGTTGTTTATTTGACGTTGTTGTTGTTGTTGACTTAGTTGTTGTTGTTGTTTATTTGATGTTGTTGTTGTTGTTGTTGTTGTTGATGGTGTTGTTTATTTGACGTTGTTGTTGTTGTTGTTGTTTATTTGACGTTGTTGTTGTTGACGTTGTTGTTGTTGTTGACGTTGTTGTTGTTGTTTATTTGACGTTGTTGTTGTTATTTATTTGACATTGTTGTTGTTGTTGACGTTGTTGTTGTTGTTGTTGTTTATTTGACATTGTTGTTGTTGTTGTTGACGTTGTTGTTGTTGTTGTTGTTTATTTGACATTGTTTTAGTATTGTTGTTTATTTGACATTGTTGTTGTTATTTATTTGACGTTGTTGTGGGTGACATTGTTGTTGTTGTTGTTTATTTGACGTTGTTGTTGTTGTTTATTTGACGTAGTTGTTGTTGTTGACGTTGTTGTTGTTGTTGTTGTTGTTTATTTGACATTTTTGTTGTTGTTGTTGTTGTATATTTGACGTTGTTGTAGTTGTTATTGTTGTTGTTGTTTATTTGACATTATTGTTGTTGTTGTTGTTGTTTATTTGACGTTGTTGTTGTTGTTTATTTGACGTTGTTGTTGTTGTTTATTTGACGTTGTTGTTGTTGTTGACGTTGTTGTTGTTGTTGACGTTGTTGTTGTTGTTGTTTATTTGCCGTTGTTGTTGTTGTTGACATAGTTATTGTTGTTGTTTATTTGACGTTGTTGTTGGTGTTGATGTTGTTGTTGTTGTTGATGTTTATTTGACGTTGTTGTTGTTGTTGTTTATTTGACATTGTTGTTTTTGTTGACGTTGTTGTTGTTGTTGTTTATTTGACATTGTTATTGTTGTTGTTGACGTTGTTGTTGTTGTTTATTTGACTTTGTTGTTGTTGTTGTTGTTGTTGTTGTTGTTTATTTGACGTTGTTGTTGTTGACGTTGTTGTAGTTGTTGTTTATTTGACGTTGTTGTTGTTGTTGACATAGTTCTTGTTGTTTATTTGACGTTGTTGTAGTTGTTTAATTGACGTTGTTGTTGTTGTTGTTTATTTGACGTTGTTGTTGTTGTTATTGTTGTTGTTGTTGTTTATTTGACGTTGTTGTTGTTGTTTATTTGACATTGTTGTTGTTGTTGACGATGTTGTTGTTGTTGTTTATTTGACATTGTTGTTGTTGTTGTTGACGTTGTTGTTGTTGTTTATTTGACGTTGTTGTTGTTTATTTGACGTTGTTGTTGTTGTTTATTTGATGTTTTTGTTGACGTTGTTGTTGTTGTTGTTATTGTTTATTTGACGTTGTTGTTGTTGTTTATTTGACGTAGTTGTTGTCGTTGATGTTGTTGTTGTTGTTTATTTGATGTTTTTGTTGTTGATGTTGTTGTTGTTTATTTGACGTTGTTGGAGTTGTTTAATTGACGTTGTTGTTGTTGTATTTTATTTGACGTTGTTGTTGTTGTTGTTGTTATTGTTGTTGTTGTTGTTTATTTGACGTTGTTGTTGTTGTTTATTTGACGTTGTTGTTGTTGTTTATTTGACATTGTTGTTGTTGTTGTTATTGTTTATTTGACGTTGTTGTTGTTGTTTATTTGACGTAGTTGTTATTGTTGACGTTGTTGTTGTTGTTGTTTATTTGACGTTTTTGTTGTTGATGTTGTTGTTGTTGTTTATTTGACATTGTTATTGTTGTTGTTGTTTATTTGACGTTGTTGTTATTGACGTTGTTGTTGTTGTTATTTATTTGACGTTGTTGTTGTTGTTGTTGTTGTTGTTTATTTGACGTTGTTGTTGTTTATTTGACGTTGTTGTTGTTGTTGTTGACGTTGTTGTTGTTGTTGACGTTGTTGTTGTTGTTGTTTATTTGCCGTTGTTGTTGTTGTTGACATAGTTGTTGTTGTTGTTTATTTGACGTTGTTGTTGGTGTTGATGTTGTTGTTGTTGTTGATGTTTATTTGACATTGTTGTTGTTGTTGTTGTTTATTTGACATTGTTGTTTTTGTTGACGTTGTTGTTGTTGTTGTTTATTTGACATTGTTATTGTTGTTGTTGACGTTGTTGTTGTTTATTTGACTTTGTTGTTGTTGTTGTTGTTGTTGTTGTTGTTGTTTATTTGACGTTGTTGTTGTTGTTGACTTAGTTGTTGTTGTTGTTTATTTGATGTTGTTGTTGTTGTTGTTGTTGATGGTGTTGTTTATTTGACGTTGTTGTTTTTGTTTATTTGACGTTGTTGTTGTTGTTGACGTTGTTGTTGTTGTTGACGTTGTTGTTGTTGTTTATTTGACGTTGTTGTTGTTATTTATTTGACATTGTTGTTGTTGTTGACGTTGTTGTTGTTGTTGTTTATTTGACATTGTTGTTGTTGTTGTTGACGTTGTTGTTGTTGTTGTTGTTTATTTGACATTGTTTTAGTATTGTTGTTTATTTGACATTGTTGTTGTTATTTATTTGACGTTGTTGTGGGTGACATTGTTGTTGTTGTTGTTTATTTGACGTTGTTGTTGTTGTTGTTTATTTGACGTAGTTGTTGTTGTTGACGTTGTTGTTGTTGTTGTTGTTGTTGTTGTTGTTGTTGTTTATTTGACGTTTTTGTTGTTGTTGTTGTTGTATATTTGACGTTGTTGTAGTTGTTATTGTTGTTGTTGTTTATTTGACATTATTATTGTTGTTGTTGTTTATTTGACGTTGTTGTTGTTGTTTTTTTGACGTTGTTGTTGTTCACGGTGTTGTTGTTGTTGTTGTTGTTTATTTGACATCGTTGTTGTTCTTGTTATTGACGTTGTTGTTGTTTATTTGACGTTGTTGTTGTTGTTCTTTATTTGACGTTGTTATTGTTTATTTGACGTTGTTGTTGTTGTTTATTTAACGTTTTTGTTATTGCCATTGTTGTTGTTGTTATTGTTTATTTGACATTGTTGTTGTTGTTGTTGTTTATTTGACGTTTTTGTTGTTGTTGATGTTGTTGTTGTTGTTTATTTGACGTTGTTGTTGTTGTTGTTGTTTATTTGACGTTGTTGTTGTTGACGGTGTTGTTGTTGTTATTTATTTGACGTTGTTGTTGTTGTTGTTTATTTGATGTTGTTGTTGTTGACGTTGTTGTAGTTGTTGTTTATTTGACGTTGTTGTTGTTGTTGACATAGTTCTTGTTGTTTATTTGACGTTGTTGTAGTTGTTTAATTGACGTTGTTGTTGTTGTTGTTGTTTATTTGACGTTGTTGTTGTTGTTGTTGTTATTGTTGTTGTTGTTGTTTATTTGACGTTGTTGTTGTTGTTTATTTGACATTGTTGTTGTTGTTGACGGTGTTGTTGTTGTTGTTTATTTGACATTGTTGTTGTTGTTGTTGACGTTGTTGTTGTTGTTTATTTGACATTGTTGTTGTTGTTTATTTGACGTTGTTGTTGTTTATTTGACGTTGTTGTTGTTGTTTATTTGACGTTTTTGTTGACGTTGTTGTTGTTGTTATTGTTTATTTGACGTTGTTGTTGTTGTTGTTTATTTGACGTAGTTGTTGTCGTTGATGTTGTTGTTGTTGTTTATTTGACGTTTTTGTTGTTGATGTTGTTGTTGTTTATTTGACGTTGTTGTAGTTGTTTAATTGACGTTGTTGTTGTTGTATTTTATTTGACGTTGTTGTTGTTGTTGTTGTTATTGTTGTTGTTGTTGTTTATTTGACGTTGTTGTTGTTGTTTATTTGACGTTGTTGTTGTTGTTGTTTATTTGACATTGTTGTTGTTGTTGTTATTGTTTATTTGACGTTGTTGTTGTTGTTTATTTGACGTAGTTGTTATTGTTGACGTTGTTGTTGTTGTTGTTTATTTGACGTTTTTGTTGTTGATGTTGTTGTTGTTGTTTATTTGACATTGTTATTGTTGTTGTTGTTTATTTGACGTTGTTGTTGTTAACGTTGTTGTTGTTGTTATTTATTTGACGTTGTTATTGTTGTTGTTGTTGTTTATTTGACGTTGTTGTTGTTTATTTGACGTTGTTGTTGTTGTTGACGTTGTTGTTGTTGTTGACGTTGTTGTTGTTGTTTATTTGCCGTTGTTGTTGTTGTTGACATAGTTGTTGTTGTTGTTTATTTGACGTTGTTGTTGGTGTTGATGTTGTTGTTGTTGTTGATGTTTATTTGACATTGTTGTTGTTGTTGTTGTTTATTTGACATTGTTGTTTTTGTTGACGTTGTTGTTGTTGTTGTTTATTTGACATTGTTATTGTTGTTGTTGACGTTGTTGTTGTTGTTTATTTGACTTTGTTGTTGTTGTTGTTGTTGTTGTTGTTGTTTATTTGACGTTGTTGTTGTTGTTGACTTAGTTGTTGTTGTTGTTTATTTGATGTTGTTGTTGTTGTTGTTGTTGTTGATGGTGTTGTTTATTTGACGTTGTTGTTGTTGTTGTTGTTTATTTGACGTTGTTGTTGTTGACGTTGTTGTTGTTGTTGACGTTGTTGTTGTTGTTTATTTGACGTTGTTGTTGTTATTTATTTGACATTGTTGTTGTTGTTGACGTTGTTGTTGTTGTTGTTGTTTATTTGACATTGTTGTTGTTGTTGTTGACGTTGTTGTTGTTGTTGTTGTTTATTTGACATTGTTTTAGTATTGTTGTTTATTTGACATTGTTGTTGTTATTTATTTGACGTTGTTGTGGGTGACATTGTTGTTGTTGTTGTTTATTTGACGTTGTTGTTGTTGTTTATTTGACGTAGTTGTTGTTGTTGACGTTGTTGTTGTTGTTGTTGTTGTTTATTTGACATTTTTGTTGTTGTTGTTGTTGTTGTATATTTGACGTTGTTGTAGTTGTTATTGTTGTTGTTGTTTATTTGACATTATTGTTGTTGTTGTTGTTGTTTATTTGACGTTGTTGTTGTTGTTTATTTGACGTTGTTGTTGTTGTTTATTTGACGTTGTTGTTGTTGTTGACGTTGTTGTTGTTGTTGACGTTGTTGTTGTTGTTGTTTATTTGCCGTTGTTGTTGTTGTTGACATAGTTATTGTTGTTGTTTATTTGACGTTGTTGTTGGTGTTGATGTTGTTGTTGTTGTTGATGTTTATTTGACGTTGTTGTTGTTGTTGTTTATTTGACATTGTTGTTTTTGTTGACGTTGTTGTTGTTGTTGTTTATTTGACATTGTTATTGTTGTTGTTGACGTTGTTGTTGTTGTTTATTTGACTTTGTTGTTGTTGTTGTTGTTGTTGTTGTTTATTTGACGTTGTTGTTGTTGTTGACTTAGTTGTTGTTGTTGTTTATTTGATGTTGTTGTTGTTGTTGTTGTTGTTGATGGTGTTGTTTATTTGACGTTGTTGTTGTTGTTGTTTATTTGAAGTTGTTGTTGTTGACGTTGTTGTTGTTGTTGACGTTGTTGTTGTTGTTTATTTGACGTTGTTGTTGTTATTTATTTGACATTGTTGTTGTTGTTGACGTTGTTGTTGTTGTTGTTGTTGTTTATTTGACATTGTTGTTGTTGTTGTTGACGTTGTTGTTGTTGTTGTTGTTTATTTGACATTGTTTTAGTATTGTTGTTTATTTGACATTGTTGTTGTTATTTATTTGACGTTGTTGTGGGTGACATTGTTGTTGTTGTTGTTTATTTGACGTTGTTGTTGTTGTTGTTTATTTGACGTAGTTGTTGTTGTTGACGTTGTTGTTGTTGTTGTTGTTGTTGTTGTTGTTTATTTGACATTTTTGTTGTTGTTGTTGTTGTATATTTGACGTTGTTGTAGTTGTTATTGTTGTTGTTGTTTATTTGACATTATTGTTGTTGTTGTTGTTTATTTGACGTTGTTGTTGTTGTTTATTTGACGTTGTTGTTGTTGTTTATTTGACGTTGTTGTTGTTGTTGACGTTGTTGTTGTTGTTGACGTTGTTGTTGTTGTTGTTTATTTGCCGTTGTTGTTGTTGTTGACATAGTTATTGTTGTTGTTTATTTGACGTTGTTGTTGGTGTTGATGTTGTTGTTGTTGTTGATGTTTATTTGACGTTGTTGTTGTTGTTGTTTATTTGACATTGTTGTTTTTGTTGACGTTGTTGTTGTTGTTGTTTATTTGACATTGTTATTGTTGTTGTTGACGTTGTTGTTGTTGTTTATTTGACTTTGTTGTTGTTGTTGTTGTTGTTGTTGTTGTTGTTGTTGTTTATTTGACGTTGTTGTTGTTGTTGACTTAGTTGTTGTTGTTGTTTATTTGATGTTGTTGTTGTTGATGGTGTTGTTTATTTGACGTTGTTGTTGTTGTTTATTTGACGTTGTTGTTGTTGACGTTGTTGTTGTTGTTGACGTTGTTGTTGTTGTTTATTTGACGTTGTTGTTGTTATTTATTTGACATTGTTGTTGTTGTTGACGTTGTTGTTGTTGTTGTTGTTGTTTATTTGACATTGTTGTTGTTGTTGTTGACGTTGTTGTTGTTGTTGTTGTTTATTTGACATTGTTTTAGTATTGTTGTTTATTTGACATTGTTGTTGTTATTTATTTGACGTTGTTGTGGGTGACATTGTTGTTGTTGTTGTTGTTTATTTGACGTTGTTGTTGTTGTTGTTTATTTGACGTAGTTGTTGTTGTTGACGTTGTTGTTGTTGTTGTTGTTGTTGTTTATTTGACGTTTTTGTTGTTGTTGTTGTTGTATATTTGACGTTGTTGTAGTTGTTATTGTTGTTGTTGTTTATTTGACATTATTGTTGTTGTTGTTGTTGTTTATTTGACGTTGTTGTTGTTGTTTATTTGACGTTGTTGTTGTTGTTTATTTGACGTTGTTGTTGTTCACGGTGTTGTTGTTGTTGTTGTTTATTTGACATCGTTGTTGTTCTTGTTATTGACGTTGTTGTTGTTGTTTATTTGACGTTGTTGTTGTTGTTCTTTATTTGACGTTGTTATTGTTTATTTGACGTTGTTGTTGTTGTTTATTTAACGTTGTTGTTATTGCCATTGTTGTTGTTGTTATTGTTTATTTGACATTGTTGTTGTTGTTGTTGTTTATTTGACGTTTTTGTTGTTGTTGATGTTGTAGTTGTTGTTGTTTATTTGACGTTGTTGTTGTTGTTGTTGTTTATTTGACGTTGTTGTTGTTGACGGTGTTGTTGTTGTTATTTATTTGACGTTGTTGTTGTTGTTGTTTATTTGATGTTGTTGTTGTTGACGTTGTTGTAGTTGTTGTTTATTTGACGTTGTTGTTGTTGTTGACATAGTTCTTGTTGTTTATTTGACGTTGTTGTAGTTGTTTAATTGACGTTGTTGTTGTTGTTGTTTATTTGACGTTGTTGTTGTTGTTGTTATTGTTGTTGTTGTTGTTTATTTGACGTTGTTGTTGTTGTTTATTTGACATTGTTGTTGTTGTTGACGGTGTTGTTGTTGTTGTTTATTTGACATTGTTGTTGTTGTTGTTGACGTTGTTGTTGTTGTTTATTTGACATTGTTGTTGTTGTTTATTTGACGTTGTTGTTGTTTATTTGACGTTGTTGTTGTTGTTTATTTGACGTTTTTGTTGACGTTGTTGTTGTTGTTGTTATTGTTTATTTGACGTTATTGTTGTTGTTTATTTGACGTAGTTGTTGTCGTTGATGTTGTTGTTGTTGTTTATTTGACGTTTTTGTTGTTGATGTTGTTGTTGTTTATTTGACGTTGTTGTAGTTGTTTAATTGACGTTGTTGTTGTTGTATTTTATTTGACGTTGTTGTTGTTGTTGTTGTTATTGTTGTTGTTGTTGTTTATTTGACGTTGTTGTTGTTGTTTATTTGACGTTGTTGTTGTTGTTTATTTGACATTGTTGTTGTTGTTGTTGTTGTTATTGTTGTTGTTGTTGTTTATTTGACGTTGTTGTTGTTGTTTATTTGACGTTGTTGTTGTTGTTTATTTGACATTGTTGTTGTTGTTGTTGTTATTGTTTATTTGACGTTGTTGTTGTTGTTTATTTGACGTAGTTGTTATTGTTGACGTTGTTGTTGTTGTTGTTTTTTGGAGGTTTTGGTTGTTGATGTTGTTGTTGTTGTTTATTTGACATTGTTATTGTTGTTGTTGTTTATTTGACGTTGTTGTTGTTGACGTTGTTGTTGTTGTTATTTATTTGACGTTGTTGTTGTTGTTGTTGTTGTTGTTTATTTGACGTTGTTGTTGTTTATTTGACGTTGTTGTTGTTGTTGACGTTGTTGTTGTTGTTGTTTATTTGCCGTTGTTGTTGTTGTTGACATAGTTGTTGTTGTTGTTTATTTGACGTTGTTGTTGGTGTTGATGTTGTTGTTGTTGTTGATGTTTATTTGACATTGTTGTTGTTGTTGTTGTTTATTTGACATTGTTGTTTTTGTTGACGTTGTTGTTGTTGTTGTTTATTTGACATTGTTATTGTTGTTGTTGACGTTGTTGTTGTTGTTTATTTGACTTTGTTGTTGTTGTTGTTGTTGTTGTTGTTTATTTGACGTTGTTGTTGTTGTTGACTTAGTTGTTGTTGTTGTTTATTTGATGTTGTTGTTGTTGTTGTCGTTGTTGATGGTGTTGTTTATTTGACGTTGTTGTTGTTGTTTATTTGACGTTGTTGTTGTTGACGTTGTTGTTGTTGTTGACGTTGTTGTTGTTGTTTATTTGACGTTGTTGTTGTTATTTATTTGACATTGTTGTTGTTGTTGACGTTGTTGTTGTTGTTGTTGTTTATTTGACATTGTTGTTGTTGTTGTTGACGTTGTTGTTGTTGTTGTTGTTTATTTGACATTGTTTTAGTATTGTTGTTTATTTGACATTGTTGTTGTTATTTATTTGACGTTGTTGTGGGTGACATTGTTGTTGTTGTTGTTTATTTGACGTTGTTGTTGTTGTTGTTTATTTGACGTAGTTGTTGTTGTTGACGTTGTTGTTGTTGTTGTTGTTGTTGTTGTTTATTTGACGTTTTTGTTGTTGTTGTTGTTGTATATTTGACGTTGTTGTAGTTGTTATTGTTGTTGTTGTTTATTTGACATTATTGTTGTTGTTGTTGTTTATTTGACGTTGTTGTTGTTGTTTATTTGACGTTGTTGTTGTTGTTTATTTGACGTTGTTGTTGTTCACGGTGTTGTTGTTGTTGTTGTTTATTTGACATCGTTGTTGTTCTTGTTATTGACGTTGTTGTTGTTTATTTGACGTTGTTGTTGTTCTTTATTTGACGTTGTTATTGTTTATTTGACGTTGTTGTTGTTGTTTATTTAACGTTGTTGTTATTGCCATTGTTGTTGTTGTTATTGTTTATTTGACATTGTTGTTGTTGTTGTTTATTTGACGTTTTTGTTGTTGTTGATGTTGTTGTTGTTGTTTATTTGACGTTGTTGTTGTTGTTGTTTATTTGACGTTGTTGTTGTTGACGGTGTTGTTGTTGTTATTTATTTGACGTTGTTGTTGTTGTTGTTTATTTGATGTTGTTGTTGTTGACGTTGTTGTAGTTGTTGTTTATTTGACGTTGTTGTTGTTGTTGACATAGTTCTTGTTGTTTATTTGACGTTGTTGTAGTTGTTTAATTGACGTTGTTGTTGTTGTTGTTGTTTATTTGACGTTGTTGTTATTGTTGTTATTGTTGTTGTTGTTGTTTATTTGACGTTGTTGTTGTTGTTTATTTGACATTGTTGTTGTTGTTGACGGTGTTGTTGTTGTTGTTTATTTGACATTGTTGTTGTTGTTGTTGACGTTGTTGTTGTTGTTTATTTGACATTGTTGTTGTTGTTTATTTGACGTTGTTGTTGTTTATTTGACGTTGTTGTTGTTGTTTATTTGACGTTTTTGTTGACGTTGTTGTTGTTGTTGTTATTGTTTATTTGACGTTGTTGTTGTTGTTTATTTGACGTAGTTGTTGTCGTTGATGTTGTTGTTGTTGTTTATTTGAGGTTTTTGTTGTTGATGTTGTTGTTGTTTTCGTTGTTGTTTATTTGACGTTGTTGTAGTTGTTTAATTGACGTTGTTGTTGTTGTTGTTTATTTGACGTTGTTGTTGTTGTTGTTGTTATTGTTGTTGTTGTTGTTTATTTGACGTTGTTGTTGTTGTTTATTTGACGTTGTTGTTGTTGTTGTTGTTGTTTATTTGACGTTGTTGTTGTTGACGTTGTTGTTGTTGTTTATTTGACGTTGTTGTTGTTGTTTATTTGACATTGTTGTTGTTGTTGTTATTGTTTATTTGACGTTGTTGTTGTTGTTTTTTTTGGCATTGTTGTTGTTGTTGTTGACGTTGTTGTTGTTGTTGTTTATTTGACGTTGTTGTTATTGATATTGTTTTTGTTGTTGTTTATTTGACGTTGTTGTTGTTGTTGTTTATTTGACGTTGTTGTTGTTGTTTATTTAACGTTGTTGTTGTTGTTGTTGTTTATTTGACATTGTTGTTGTTAACGGTGTTGTTGTTGTTGTTGTTTATTTGACGTTGTTGTTGTTGTTGTTGTTTATTTGACATTGTTGTTGTTGACGTTGTTGTTGTTGTTGTTGTTTATTTGACGTTGTTGTTGTTGACATAGTTGTTATTGTTGTTGTTTATTTGACGTTGTTGTTGTTGACGTTGTTGTTGTTGTTGTTGTTTATTTGACGTTGTTGTTGTAGTTGACATAGTTGTTGTTGTTGTTGTTTATTTGACGTTGTTGTTGTTGTTGTTGACGTTGTTGTTATTGTTGTTTATTTTACGTTGTTGTTGTTGTTTATTTGACATTGTTGTTGTTGTTGACGTTGTTGTTGTTGTTGTTGTTTATTTGACATTGTCGTTGTTGTTGTTGTTGACGTTGTTGTTGTTGTTGTTTATTTGACTTTGTTGTTGTTGTTTATTTGACGTTGTTGTTGTTGTTGACTTAGTTGTTGTTGTTGTTTATTTGACGTTGTTGTTGTTGTTGACGTTGTTGTTTATTTGACATTGTTGTTGTTGTTTATTTGACGTTGTTGTTGTTGTTGACGTTGTTGTTGTTGTTTAGTTGACGTTGTTGTTATTATTTATTTGACATTGTTGTTGTTGTTGACTTTGTTGTTGTTGTTGTTGTTTATTTGACGTTGTTGTTGTTGTTGTTGTTTATTTGACGTTGTTTTAGTATTGTTGTTTATTTGACATTGTTGTTGTTATTTATTTGACGTTATTGTGGGTGACATTGTTGTTGTTGTTTATTTGACGTTGTTGTTGTTGTTTATTTGACGTAGTTGTTGTTGTTGACGTTGTTGTTGTTGTTGTTTATTTGACATTGTTGTTTTTGTTGACGTTGTTGTTGTTGTTTATTTGACATTGTTATTGTTGTTGTTGACGTTGTTGTTGTTGTTTATTTGACTTTGTTGTTGTTGTTGTTGTTGTTGTTTATTTGACGTTGTTGTTGTTGTTGACTTAGTTGTTGTTGTTGTTTATTTGATGTTGTTGTTGTTGTTGTTGTTGTTTATGGTGTTGTTTATTTGACGTTGTTGTTGTTGTTTATTTGACGTTGTTGTTGTTGACGTTGTTGTTGTTGTTGACGTTGTTGTTGTTGTTTATTTGACGTTGTTGTTGTTATTTATTTGACATTGTTGTTGTTGTTGACGTTGTTGTTGTTGTTGTTGTTTATTTGACATTGTTGTTGTTGTTGTTGTTGACGTTGTTGTTGTTGTTGTTGTTGTTTATTTGACATTGTTTTAGTATTGTTGTTTATTTGACATTGTTGTTGTTATTTATTTGACGTTGTTGTGGGTGACATTGTTGTTGTTGTTGTTTATTTGACGTTGTTGTTGTTGTTGTTTATTTGACGTAGTTGTTGTTGTTGACGTTGTTGTTGTTGTTGTTGTTTATTTGACGTTTTTGTTGTTGTTGTTGTTGTATATTTGACGTTGTTGTAGTTGTTATTGTTGTTGTTGTTTATTTGACATTATTGTTGTTGTTGTTGTTTATTTGACGTTGTTGTTGTTGTTTATTTGACGTTGTTGTTGTTGTTTATTTGACGTTGTTGTTGTTCACGGTGTTGTTGTTGTTGTTGTTTATTTGACATCGTTGTTGTTCTTGTTATTGACGTAGTTGTTGTTTATTTGACGTTGTTGTTGTTGTTCTTTATTTGACGTTGTTATTGTTTATTTGACGTTGTTGTTGTTGTTTATTTAACGTTGTTGTTATTGCCATTGTTGTTGTTGTTATTGTTTATTTGACGTTGTTGTTGTTGTTGTTGTTATTGTTGTTGTTGTTGTTTATTTGACGTTGTTGTTGTTGTTTATTTGACGTTGTTGTTGTTGTTGTTGTTGTTTATTTGACGTTGTTGTTGTTGACGTTGTTGTTGTTGTTTATTTGACGTTGTTGTTGTTGTTTATTTGACATTGTTGTTGTTGTTGTTATTGTTTATTTGACGTTGTTGTTGTTGTTTTTTTTGGCATTGTTGTTGTTGTTGTTGACGTTGTTGTTGTTGTTGTTTATTTGACGTTGTTGTTATTGATGTTGTTTTTGTTGTTGTTTATTTGACGTTGTTGTTGTTGTTGTTTATTTGACGTTGTTGTTGTTGTTTATTTAACGTTGTTGTTGTTGTTGTTTATTTGACATTGTTGTTGTTAACGGTGTTGTTGTTGTTGTTGTTTATTTGACGTTGTTGTTGTTGTTGTTGTTTATTTGACATTGTTGTTGTTGACGTTGTTGTTGTTGTTGTTGTTTATTTGACGTTGTTGTTGTTGACATAGTTGTTATTGTTGTTGTTTATTTGACGTTGTTGTTGTTGACGTTGTTGTTGTTGTTGTTGTTTATTTGACGTTGTTGTTGTAGTTGACATAGTTGTTGTTGTTGTTGTTTATTTGACGTTGTTGTTGTTGTTGTTGACGTTGTTGTTATTGTTGTTTATTTTACGTTGTTGTTGTTGTTTATTTGACATTGTTGTTGTTGTTGACGTTGTTGTTGTTGTTGTTGTTTATTTGACATTGTCGTTGTTGTTGTTGTTGACGTTGTTGTTGTTGTTGTTTATTTGACTTTGTTGTTGTTGTTTATTTGACGTTGTTGTTGTTGTTGACTTAGTTGTTGTTGTTGTTTATTTGACGTTGTTGTTGTTGTTGACGTTGTTGTTTATTTGACATTGTTGTTGTTGTTTATTTGACGTTGTTGTTGTTGTTGACGTTGTTGTTGTTGTTTATTTGACGTTGTTGTTGTTATTTATTTGACATTGTTGTTGTTGTTGACTTTGTTGTTGTTGTTGTTGTTTATTTGACGTTGTTGTTGTTGTTGTTGTTTATTTGACGTTGTTTTAGTATTGTTGTTTATTTGACATTGTTGTTGTTATTTATTTGACGTTATTGTGGGTGACATTGTTGTTGTTGTTTATTTGACGTTGTTGTTGTTGTTTATTTGACGTAGTTGTTGTTGTTGACGTTGTTGTTGTTGTTGTTTATTTGACATTGTTGTTTTTGTTGACGTTGTTGTTGTTGTTTATTTGACATTGTTATTGTTGTTGTTGACGTTGTTGTTGTTGTTTATTTGACTTTGTTGTTGTTGTTGTTGTTGTTGTTTATTTGACGTTGTTGTTGTTGTTGACTTAGTTGTTGTTGTTGTTTATTTGATGTTGTTGTTGTTGTTGTTGTTGTTTATGGTGTTGTTTATTTGACGTTGTTGTTGTTGTTTATTTGACGTTGTTGTTGTTGACGTTGTTGTTGTTGTTGACGTTGTTGTTGTTGTTTATTTGACGTTGTTGTTGTTATTTATTTGACATTGTTGTTGTTGTTGACGTTGTTGTTGTTGTTGTTGTTGTTGTTTATTTGACATTGTTGTTGTTGTTGTTGTTGACGTTGTTGTTGTTGTTGTTGTTGTTGTTTATTTGACATTGTTTTAGTATTGTTGTTTATTTGACATTGTTGTTGTTATTTATTTGACGTTGTTGTGGGTGACATTGTTGTTGTTGTTGTTTATTTGACGTTGTTGTTGTTGTTGTTTATTTGACGTAGTTGTTGTTGTTGACGTTGTTGTTGTTGTTGTTGTTTATTTGACGTTTTTGTTGTTGTTGTTGTTGTTGTATATTTGACGTTGTTGTAGTTGTTATTGTTGTTGTTGTTTATTTGACATTATTGTTGTTGTTGTTGTTTATTTGACGTTGTTGTTGTTGTTTATTTGACGTTGTTGTTGTTGTTTATTTGACGTTGTTGTTGTTCACGGTGTTGTTGTTGTTGTTGTTGTTTATTTGACATCGTTGTTGTTCTTGTTATTGACGTAGTTGTTGTTTATTTGACGTTGTTGTTGTTGTTCTTTATTTGACGTTGTTATTGTTTATTTGACGTTGTTGTTGTTGTTTATTTAACGTTGTTGTTATTGCCATTGTTGTTGTTGTTATTGTTTATTTGACATTGTTGTTGTTGTTGTTGTTTATTTGACGTTTTTGTTGTTGTTGATGTTGTTGTTGTTGTTGTTTATTTGACGTTGTTGTTGTTGTTGTTTATTTGACGTTGTTGTTGTTGACGGTGTTGTTGTTGTTATTTATTTGACGTTGTTGTTGTTGTTGTTTATTTGATGTTGTTGTTGTTGACGTTGTTGTAGTTGTTGTTTATTTGACGTTGTTGTTGTTGTTGACATAGTTCTTGTTGTTTATTTGACGTTGTTGTAGTTGTTTAATTGACGTTGTTGTTGTTGTTGTTGTTTATTTGACGTTGTTGTTGTTGTTGTTATTGTTGTTGTTGTTGTTTATTTGACGTTGTTGTTGTTGTTTATTTGACATTGTTGTTGTTGTTGACGGTGTTGTTGTTGTTGTTTATTTGACATTGTTGTTGTTGTTGTTGACGTTGTTGTTGTTGTTTATTTGACATTGTTGTTGTTGTTTATTTGACGTTGTTGTTGTTTATTTGACGTTGTTGTTGTTGTTTATTTGACGTTTTTGTTGACGTTGTTGTTGTTGTTGTTATTGTTTATTTGACGTTGTTGTTGTTGTTTATTTGACGTTGTTGTTGTTGTTTATTTGACGTAGTTGTTGTCGTTGATGTTGTTGTTGTTGTTTATTTGAGGTTTTTGTTGTTGATGTTGTTGTTGTTTTCGTTGTTGTTTATTTGACGTTGTTGTAGTTGTTTAATTGACGTTGTTGTTGTTGTTGTTTATTTGACGTTGTTGTTGTTGTTGTTGTTATTGTTGTTGTTGTTGTTTATTTGACGTTGTTGTTGTTGTTTATTTGACGCTGTTGTTGTTGTTGTTGTTGTTTATTTGACGTTGTTGTTGTTGACGTTGTTGTTGTTGTTTATTTGACGTTGTTGTTGTTGTTTATTTGACATTCTTGTTGTTGTTGTTATTGTTTATTTGACGTTGTTGTTGTTGTTTTTTTTGGCATTGTTGTTGTTGTTGTTGACGTTGTTGTTGTTGTTGTTTATTTGACGTTGTTGTTATTGATGTTGTTTTTGTTGTTGTTTATTTGACGTTGTTGTTGTTGTTGTTGTTTATTTGACGTTGTTGTTGTTGTTGTTTATTTGACGTTGTTGTTGTTGTTGTTTATTTGACATTGTTGATGTTAACGGTGTTGTTGTTGTTGTTGTTTATTTGACGTTGTTGTTGTTGTTGTTTATTTGACATTGTTGTTGTTGACGTTGTTGTTGTTGTTGTTGTTTATTTGACGTTGTTGTTGTTGACATAGTTGTTATTGTTGTTGTTTATTTGACGTTGTTGTTGTTGACGTTGTTGTTGTTGTTGTTGTTTATTTGACGTTGTTGTTGTAGTTGACATAGTTGTTGTTGTTGTGGTTTATTTGACGTTGTTGTTGTTGTTGACGTTGTTGTTATTGTTGTTTATTTTACGTTGTTGTTGTTGTTTATTTGACATTGTTGTTGTTGTTGACGTTGTTGTTGTTGTTGTTTATTTGACATTGTTGTTGTTGTTGTTGTTGACGTTGTTGTTGTTGTTGTTGTTTATTTGACTTTGTTGTTGTTGTTTATTTGACGTTGTTGTTGTTGTTGTTGACTTAGTTGTTGTTGTTGTTTATTTGACGTTGTTGTTGTTGTTGACGTTGTTGTTTATTTGACATTGTTGTTGTTGTTTATTTGACGTTGTTGTTGTTGACGTTGTTGTTGTTGTTTATTTGACGTTGTTGTTGTTATTTATTTGACATTGTTGTTGTTGTTGACTTTGTTGTTGTTGTTGTTGTTGTTGTTGTTGTTTATTTGACGTTGTTTTAGTATTGTTGTTTATTTGACATTGTTGTTGTTATTTATTTGACGTTATTGTGGGTGACATTGTTGTTGTTGTTTATTTGACGTTGTTGTTGTTGTTTATTTGACGTAGTTGTTATTGTTGACGTTGTTGTTGTTGTTGTTGTTTATTTGACGTTTTTGTTGTTGTTGATGTTGTTGTTGTATATTTGACGTTGTTGTAGTTGTTATTGTTGTTGTTGTTTATTTGACATTGTTGTTGTTGTTGTTTATTTGACGTTGTTGTTGTTGTGTATTTGACGTTGTTGTTGTTGTTTATTTGACGTTGTTGTTGTTGACGGTGTTGTTGTTGTTGTTTATTTGACATTGTTGTTGTTGTTGTTGTTGTTGACGTTGTTGTTGTTTATTTGACGTTGTTGTTGTTATTGTTCTTTATTTGACGTTGTTATTGTTTATTTGACGTTGTTGTTGTTGTTTATTTAACGTTGTTGTTGTTGACATTGTTGTTGTTGTTATTGTTTATTTGACGTTGTTGTTGTTGTTTATTTGACGTAGTTGTTATTGTTGACGTTGTTGTTGTTGTTGTTTATTTGACGTTTTTGTTGTTGATGTTGTTGTTGTTGTTTATTTGACATTGTTATTGTTGTTGTTGTTTATTTGACGTTGTTGTTGTTGACGTTGTTGTTGTTGTTATTTATTTGACGTTGTTGTTGTTGTTGTTGTTGTTGTTGTTTATTTGACGTTGTTGTTGTTGACGTTGTTGTTGTTGTTGTTGTTTATTTGACGTTGTTGTTGTTGACATAGTTGTTGTTGTTGTTGTTGTTTATTTGACGTTTTTGTTGTTGTTGATGTTGTTGTTGTTTTCGTTGTTGTTTATTTGACGTTGTTGTAGTTGTTTAATTGACGTTGTTGTTGTTGTTGTTGTTGTTTATTTAACGTTGTTGTTGTTGTTGTTGTTATTGTTGTTGTTGTTGTTTATTTGACGTTGTTGTTGTTGTTCTTTATTTGACGTTGTTGTCGTTGTTGTTGTTTATTTGACGTTGTTGTTGTTGACGTTGTTGTTGTTGTTGTTTATTTGACATTGTTGTTGTTGTTGTTATTGTTAATTTGACGTTGATGTTGTTGTTGTTTTTTTGGCGTTGTTGTTGTTGTATTTGACGTTGTTGTTTTTTATTTGACGTTGTTGTTGTTGTTAACGTTGTTTTTCTTGTTGTTTATTTGACGTTGTTGTTGTTGTTGTTTATTTGACGTTGTTGTTGTTGTTTATTTGACGTTGTTGTTGTTGTTTATTTGACGTTGTTGTTGTTGTTGACGTTGTTGTTGTTGTTTATTTGACGTTGTTGTTGTTGTTTATTTGACATTTTTGTTGTTGTTGTTATTGTTTATTTGACATTGTTGTTGTTGTTTTTTTGGCATTGTTGTTGTTTTTGTTGATGTTGTTGTTGTTGTTGTTTATTTGACGTTGTTGTTATTGATGTTGTTTTTGTTGTTGTTTATTTGACGTTGTTGTTGTTGTTGTTTATTTGACGTTGTTGTTGTTGTTGTTTATTTGACGTTGTTGTTGTTGTTGTTTATTTGACATTGTTGTTGTTAACGGTGTTGTTGTTGTTGTTGTTTATTTGACGTTGTTGTTGTTGTTGTTTATTTGACATTGTTGTTGTTGACGTTGTTGTTGTTGTTGTTGTTTATTTGACGTTGTTGTTGTTGACATAGTTGTTATTGTTGTTGTTTATTTGACGTTGTTGTTGTTGACCTTGTTGTTGTTGTTGTTTATTTGACGTTGTTGTTGTAGTTGACATAGTTGTTGTTGTTGTTGTTTATTTGACGTTGTTGTTGTTGTTGACGTTGTTGTTGTTGTTGTTTATTTGACGTTGTTGTTGTTATTTATTTGACATTGTTGTTGTTGATGACTTTGTTGTTGTTGTTGTTGTTGTTTAATTGACATTGTTGTTGTTGTTGTTGTTTATTTGACGTTGTTTTAGTATTGTTGTTTATTTGACATTGTTGTTGTTATTTATTTGACGTTGTTGTGGGTGACATTGTTGTTGTTGTTTATTTGACGTTGTTGTTGTTGTTGTTTATTTGACGTAGTTGTTGTTGTTGACGTTGTTGTTGTTGTTGTTTATTTGACGTTTTTGTTGTTGTTGATGTTGTTGTTGTATATTTGACGTTGTTGTAGTTGTTATTGTTGTTGTTGTTTATTTGACATTGTTGTTGTTGTTGTTTATTTGACGTTGTTGTTGTTGTGTATTTGACGTTGTTGTTGTTGTTTATTTGACGTTGTTGTTGTTGACGGTGTTGTTGTTGTTGTTTATTTGACATTGTTGTTGTTGTTGTTGTTGTTGACGTTGTTGTTGTTTATTTGATGTTGTTGTTGTTATTGTTCTTTATTTGACGTTGTTATTGTTTATTTGACGTTGTTGTTGTTGTTTATTTAACGTTGTTGTTGTTGACATTGTTGTTGTTGTTATTGTTTATTTGACGTTGTTGTTGTTGTTTATTTGACGTAGTTGTTATTGTTGACGTTGTTGTTGTTGTTGTTTATTTGACGTTTTTGTTGTTGATGTTGTTGTTGTTGTTTATTTGACATTGTTATTGTTGTTGTTGTTTATTTGACGTTGTTGTTGTTGACGTTGTTGTTGTTGTTATTTATTTGACGTTGTTGTTGTTGTTGTTGTTTATTTGACGTTGTTGTTGTTGACGTTGTTGTTGTTGTTGTTGTTTATTTGACGTTGTTGTTGTTGACATAGTTGTTGTTGTTGTTGTTGTTTATTTGACGTTTTTGTTGTTGTTGATGTTGTTGTTGTTTTCGTTGTTGTTTATTTGACGTTGTTGTAGTTGTTTAATTGACGTTGTTGTTGTTGTTGTTGTTTATTTAACGTTGTTGTTGTTGTTGTTATTGTTGTTGTTGTTGTTTATTTGACGTTGTTGTTGTTGTTCTTTATTTGACGTTGTTGTCGTTGTTGTTGTTTATTTGACGTTGTTGTTGTTGACGTTGTTGTTGTTGACGTTGTTGTTGTTGTTGTTTATTTGACATTGTTGTTGTTGTTGTTATTGTTAATTTGACGTTGTTGTTGTTGTTGTTTATTTGGCGTTGTTGTTGTTGTATTTGACGTTGTTGTTGTTTATTTGACGTTGTTGTTGTTGTTAACGTTGTTTTTCTTGTTGTTTATTTGACGTTGTTATTGTTGTTGTTGTTTAGTTGACGTTGTTGGTTTTGTTTATTTGACGTTGTTGTTGTTGTTGTTGTTTATTTGACGTTGTTGTTGTTTATTTGACATTGTAGTTATTGACGGTGTTGTTGTTGTTTATTTGACATTGTTGTTGTTGTTGTTTATTTGACGTTGTTGTTGTTGTTGTTTATTAGACATTGTTGTTGTTGTTAACATAGTTGTTGTTGTTGTTGTTTATTTGACGTTGTTGTTGTTGTTGCTGACGTTGTTGTTGTTGTTGTTTATTTGCCGTTGTTGTTGTTGTTGACATAGTTGTTGTTGTTGTTTATTTGACGTTGTTGTTGTTGTTGACGTTGTTGTTGTTGTTGTTGTTTATTTGACGTTGTTGTTGTTGTTGTTTATTTGACATTGTTGTTTTTGTTGATGTTGTTGTTGTTGTTGTTTATTTGACATTGTTGTTATTGTTGTTGACGTTGTTGTTGTTGTTCATTTGACTTTGTTGTTGTTGTTGTTGTTTATTTGACGTTGTTGTTGTTGTTGACTTAGTTGTTGTTGTTATTTATTTGACGTTGTTGTTGTTGTTGACGGTGTTGTTTATTTGACGTTGTTGTTGTTGTTTATTTGACGTTGTTGTTGTTGTTGACGTTGTTGTTGTTGTTGACGTTGTTGTTGTTTTTTATTTGACGTTGTTGTTGTTATTTATTTGACATTGTTGTTGTTGTTGACGTTGTTGTTGTTGTTTATTTGACATTGTTGTTGTTGTTGTTGATGTTGTTGTTGTTGTTGTTGTTGTTGTTGTTTATTTGACATTGTTTTAGTATTAATGTTTATTTGACATTGTTGTTGTTATTTATTTGACGTTGTTGTGGGTGACATTGTTGTTGTTGTTGTTTATTTGACGTTGTTGTTGTTGTTGTTTATTTGAAATAGTTGTTGTTGACGTTGTTGTTGTTGTTGTTGTTTATTTGACGTTTTTGTTGTTGTTGATGTTGTTGTTGTTGTATATTTGACGTTGTTGTAGTTGTTATTGTTGTTGTTGTTTATTTGACATTATTGTTGTTGTTGTTGTTGTTTATTTGACGTTGTTGTTGTTGTTGTTTATTTGACGTTGTTGTTGTTGTTGTTTATTTGACGTTGTTGTTGTTCACGGTGTTGTTGTTGTTGTTTATTTGACATTGTTGTTGTTCTTGTTATTGACGTTGTTGTTGTTTATTTGACGTTGTTGTTGTTGTTCTTTATTTGATGTTGTTATTGTTTATTTGACGTTGTTGTTGTTGTTTATTTAACGTTGTTGTTGTTGACATTGTTGTTGTTGTTATTGTTTATTTGACATTGTTTTTGTTGTTGTTGTTTATTTGACGTTTTTGTTGTTGTTGATGTTGTTGTTGTTGTTTATTTGACGTTGTTGTTGTTGTTGTTGTTTATTTGATGTTGTTGTTGTTGACGTTGTTGTTGTTGTTGTTTATTTGACGTTGTTGTTGACATAGTTGTTGTTGTTGTTGTTTATTTGATGTTTTTGTTGTTGTTGATGTTGTTGTTGTTTTCGTTGTTGTTTATTTGACGTTGTTGTAGTTGTTTAATTGACGTTGTTGTTGTTGTTGTTTATTTGACGTTGTTGTTGTTGTTGTTATTGTTGTTGTTGTTGTTTATTTGACGTTGTTGTTGTTGTTGTTGTTGTTTATTTGACGTTGTTGTTGTTGTTGTTTATTTGACGTTGTTGTTGTTATTTATTTGACGTTGTTGTGGGTAACATTGTTGTTGTTGTTTATTTGACGTTGTTGTTGTTGTTTATTTGACGTAGTTGTTGTTGGTGACGTTGTTGTTGTTGTTGTTGTTGTTTATTTGACGTTTTTGTTGTTGTTGATGTTGTTGTTGTTGTTGTATAATTGACATTGTTGTAGTTGTTATTGTTGTTGTTCTTTATTTGACATTGTTGTTGTTGTTGTTGTTTATTTGACGTTGTTGTTGTTGTTTATTTGACGTTGTTGTTGTTGACGGTGTTGTTGTTGTTGTTATTTATTTGACATTGTTGTTGTTGTTGACGTTGTTGTTGTTTATTTGACGTTGTTGTTGTTGTTCTTCTTCTTCTTTATTTGACGTTGTTATTGTTTATTTGACGTTGTTGTTGTTGTTGTTTATTTAACGTTGTTGTTGTTGACGTTGTTGTTGTTGTTATTGTTTATTTGACGTTGTTGTTGTTGTTTATTTGACGTAGTTGTTGTTGTTGACGTTGTTGTAGTTGTTGTTTATTTGATGTTTTTGTTGTTGTTGATGTTGTTGTTGTTGTTTATTTGACGTTGTTGTTTTTGTTTATTTGACGTTGTTGTTGTTGACGGTGTTGTTGTTGTTATTTATTTGACGTTGTTGTTGTTGTTTATTTGACGTTGTTGTTGTTGACGTTGTTGTTGTTGTTGTTTATTTGACGTTGTTGTTATTGTTGACATAGTTGTTGCTGTTGTTGTTGTCGTTGTTGTTTATTTGACGTTTTTGTTGTTGTTGATGTTGTTGTTGTTTTCGTTGTTGTTTATTTGACGTTGTTGTAGTTGTTTAATTGACGTTGTTGTTGTTGTTGTTGTTTATTTGACGTTGTTGTTGTTGTTTATTTGACATTGTTGTTGTTGTTGACGTTGTTGTTGTTGTTGTTTATTTGACATTGTTGTTGTTGTTGTTGTTGTTGTTGTTGTTCACGTTGTTGTTGTTGTTGTTTATTTGACGTTGTTGTTGTTGTTGTTGTTGTTTATTTGACGTTGTTGTTGTTTTTGTTGTTCACGTTGTTGTTGTTGTTGTTTATTTGACATTGTTGTTGTTGTTGTTGACGTTGTTGTTTATTTGACGTTGTTGTTGTTTTTTATTTGACGTTGTTGTTGTTGTTGTTGTTTATTTGACGTTGTTGTTGTTATTTATTTGACATTGTTGTTGTTGTTTATTTGACATTGTTGTTGTTCTTGTTGACGTTGTTGTTGTTGTTGTTTATTTGACGTTGTTTTAGTATTGTTGTTTATTTGACATTGTTGTTGTTATTTATTTGACGTTGTTGTGGGTGACATTGTTGTTGTTATTTATTTGACGTTGTTGTGGGTGACATTGTTGTTGTTGTTTATTTGACGTTATTGTTGTTGTTTATTTGACGTAGTTGTTGTTGTTGACGTTGTTGTTGTTTATTTGACGTTTTTGTTGTTGTTGATGTTGTTGTTGTTGTTTTATATATGACGTTGTTGTAGTTGTTATTGTTGTTGTTGTTTATTTGACATTGTTGTTGTTGTTGTTTATTTTACGTTGTTGTTGTTGTTTATTTGAAGTTGTTGTTGTTGTTTATTTAACGTTGTTGTTGTTAACGATGTTGTTATTGTTGTTGCTTATTTGACGTTGTTGTTGTTATTTATTTGACGTAGTTGTTGTTGTTGACGTTGTTGTTGTTGTTGTTGTTTATTTGACATTTTTGTTGTTGATGTTGTTGTTGTTGTTGTTTATTTGACATTATTGTTGTTGTTGTTGTTTATTTGACGTTGTTGTTGTTGACGGTGTTGTTGTTGTTATTTATTTGACGTTGTTGTTGTTGTTGTTGTTTATTTGACGTTGTTGTTGTTGTTGAGGTTGTTGTTGTTGTTGTTGTTGTTGTTGTTTATTTGACGTTCTTGTTATTGTTGACATAGTTGTTGTTGTTGTTGTTTATTTGACGTTTTTGTTGTTGTTGATGTTGTTGTTGTTTTCGTTGTTGTTTATTTGACGTTGTTGTAGTTGTTTAATTGACGTTGTTGTTGTAATTGTTTATTTAACCTTGTTGTTGTTGTTGTTGTTGTTATTGTTGTTGTTGTTGTTGTTTATTTGACGTTGATGTTGTTGTTCTTTATTTGACGTTGTTGTCGTTGTTGTTGTTTATTTGACATTGTTGTTGTTGTTTATTTGACATTGTTGTTGTTGTTGTTATTGTTTATTTGACGTTGTTGTTGTTGTTGTTTATTTGGCGTTGTTGTTGTTGTATTTGACGTTGTTGTTGTTTATTTGACGTTGTTGTTGTTGTTGACGTTGTTTTTGTTGTTGTTTATTTGACGTTGTTGTTGTTGTTGTTGTTTATTTGACGTTGTTGTTGTTGTTTATTTGACGTTGTTGTTGTTGTTGTTTATTTGACGTTGTTGTTGTTGTTGTTTATTTGACGTTGTTGTTATTGACGGTGTTGTTGTTGTTTATTTGACGTTGTTGTTGTTGTTGTTTATTTGACGTTGTTGTTGTTGTTGTTGTTTATAAGACATTGTTGTTGTTGTTGACATAGTTGTTGTTGTTGTTGTTTATTTGATGTTGTTGTTGTTGTTGACGTTGTTGTTGTTGTTGTTGACGTTGTGGTTGTTGTTGTTTATTTGCCGTTGCTGTTGTTGTTGACATAGTTGTTGTTGTTGTTGTTTATTTGACGTTGTTGTTGTTGTTGTTTATTTGACGTTGTTGTTGTTGTTGTTGTTTATTTGACATTGTTGTTTTTGTTGACGTTGTTGTTGTTGTTGTTTATTTGACATTGTTATTGTTGTTGTTGACGTTGTTGTTGTTATTTATTTGACTTTGTTGTTGTTGTTGTTGTTGTTTATTTGACGTTGTTGTTGTTGTTGACTTAGTTGTTGTTGTTATTTATTTGACGTTGTTGTTGTTGTTGACGGTGTTGTTTATTTGACGTTGTTGTTGTTGTTTATTTGACGTTGTTGTTGTTGTTGACGTTGTTGTTGTTGTTTATTTGACGTTGTTGTTGTTATTTATTTGACATTGTTGTTGTTGTTGACGTTGTTGTTGTTGTTGTTGTTGTTTATTTAACATTGTTGTTGTTGTTGTTGTTGACGTTGTTGTTGTTGTTGTTGTTTATTTGACGTTGTTTTAGTATTATTGTTTATTTGACATTGTTGTTGTTATTTTTTTGACGTTGTTGTGGGTGACATTGATGTTGTTGTTGTTTATTTGACGTTGTTGTTGTTTATTTGACGTAGTTGTTGTTGTTGACGTTGTTGTTGTTGTTGTTTATTTGACATTTTTGTTGTTGATGTTGTTGTTGTTGTTGTTTATTTGACATTATTGTTGTTGTTGTTGTTTATTTGACGTTGTTGTTGTTGACGGTGTTGTTGTTGTTATTTATTTGACGTTGTTGTTGTTGTTGTTGTTGTTTATTTGACGTTGTTGTTGTTGAAGTTGTTGTTGTTGTTGTTGTTGTTTATTTGACGTTCTTGTTATTGTTGACATAGTTGTTGTTGTTGTTGTTTAATTGACGTTGTTGTAGTTGTTTAATTGACATTGTTGTTGTAATTGTTTATTTAACGTTGTTGTTGTTCTTGTTGTTATTGTTGTTGTTGTTGTTTATTTGACGTTGATGTTGTTGTTCTTTATTTGACGTTGTTGTCGTTGTTGTTGTTTATTTGACGTTGTTGTTGTTGACGTTGTTGTTGTTGACGTTGTTGTTGTTGTTGTTGTTTATTTGACATTGTTGTTGTTGTTGTTATTGTTTATTTGACGTTGTTGTTGTTGTTGTTTATTTGGCATTGTTGTTGTTGTATTTGACGTTGTTGTTGTTTATTTGACGTTGTTGTTGTTGTTGACGTTGTTTTTGTTGTTGTTTATTTGACGTTGTAGTTGTTGTTGTTTATTTGACGTTGTTGTTGTTGTTTATTTGACGTTGTTGTTGTTGTTGTTTATTTGACGTTGTTGTTGTTGTTGTTTATTTGACGTTGTTGTTATTGACGGTGTTGTTGTTGTTTATTTGACGTTGTTGTTGTTGTTGTTGTTTATTTGACGTTGTTGTTGTTGTTGTTTATAAGACATTGTTGTTGTTGTTGACATAGTTGTTGTTGTTGTTGTTTATTTGCCGTTGCTGTTGTTGTTGACATAGTTGTTGTTGTTGTTGTTTATTTGATGTTGTTGTTGTTGACGTTGTTGTTGTTGTTGTTTATTTGACGTTGTTGTTGTTGTTGTTTATTTGACATTGTTGTTTTTGTTGACGTTGTTGTTGTTGTTGTTGTTGTTGTTTATTTGACTTTGTTGTTGTTGTTGTTGACTTAGTTGTTGTTGTTGTTGTTTATTTGACGTTGTTGTTGTTGTTGACGGTGTTGTTTATTTGACGTTGTTGTTGTTGTTTATTTGACGTTGTTGTTGTTGTTGACGTTGTTGTTGTTGTTTATTTGACGTTGTTGTTGTTATTTATTTGACATTGTTGTTGTTGTTGACGTTGTTGTTGTTGTTGTTGTTTATTTGACATTGTTGTTGTTGTTGTTGTTAACGTTATTGTTGTTGTTGTTTATTTGACGTTGTTTTAGTATTATTGTTTATTTGACATTGTTGTTGTTATTTATTTGACGTTGTTGTGGGTGACATTGTTGTTTTTGTTGTTTATTTGACGTTGTTGTTGTTTATTTGACGTAGTTGTTGTTGTTTATTTGACGTTTTTGTTGTTGTTGATGTTGTTGTTGTTGTATATTTGACGTTGTTGTAGTTGTTATTGTTGTTGTTGTTTATTTGACATTATTGTTGTTGTTGTTGTTTATTTGACGTTGTTGTTGTTGTTTATTTGACGTTGTTGTTGTTGTTTATTTGACGTTGTTGTTGTTGACGGTGTTGTTGTTGTTGTTGTTTATTTGACATTGTTGTTGTTCTTGTTATTGACGTTGTTGTTGTTTATTTGACGTTGTTGTTGTTCTTTATTTGACGTTGTTATTGTTTATTTGACGTTGTTGTTGTTGTTTATTTAACGTTGTTGTTGTTGACATTGTTGTTGTTGTTATTGTTTATTTGACATTGTTGTTGTTGTTGTTTATTTGACGTAATTTTTGTTGTTGACGTTGTTGTTGTTGTTGTTGTTGTTTATTTGACGTTGTTGTTGTTGTTGTTGTTTATTTGACGTTGTTGTTGTTGACGGTGTTGTTGTTGTTATTTATTTTACGTTGTTGTTGTTGTTGTTTATTTGACGTTGTTGTTGTTGACGTTGTTGTTGTTGTTGTTTATTTGACGTTGTTGTTGTTGTTGACATAGTTGTTGTTATTGTTGTTTATTTGACGTTTTTGTTGTTGTTGATGTTGTTGTTGTTTTCGTTGTTATTTATTTGACGTTGTTGTAGTTGTTTAATTGACGTTGTTGTTGTTGTTGTTGTTTATTTGACGTTGTTGTTGTTGTTTATTTAACATTGTTGTTGTTGTTGACGTTGTTGTTGTTGTTGATGTTGTTGTTGTTTTCGTTGTTATTTATTTGACGTTGTTGTAGTTGTTTAATTGACGTTGTTGTTGTTGTTGTTGTTTATTTGACGTTGTTGTTGTTGTTTATTTAACATTGTTGTTGTTGTTGACGTTGTTGTTGTTGTTGTTTATTTGACATTGATGTTGTTGTTGTTGTTGTTGTTCACGTTGTTGTTGTTGTTGTTTATTTGACATTGTTGTTGTTGTTGTTGTTTATTTTTGCTGTTGTTGTTGACTTAGTTGTTGTTGTTGTTTATTTGACGTTGTAGTTGTTGTTGACGTTGTTGTTTATTTGACGTTGTTGCTGTTGTTAATTTGACGTTGTTGTTGTTGTTGACGTTGTTGTTGTTGTTGTTTATTTGACGTTGTTGTTGTTATTTATTTGACATTGTTGTTGTTGTTGACGTTGTTGTTTTTGTTGTTGTTGTTGTTGTTGTTTATTTGACATTGTTGTCGTTGTTGTTGACGTTGTTGTTGTTGTTGTTTTTGTTTATTTGACGTTGTTTTAGTATTGTTGTTTATTTGACATTGTTGTTGTTATTTATTTGACGTTGTTGTGGGTGACATTGTTGTTGTTGTTTATTTGACGTTGTTGTTGTTGTTTATTTGACGTAGTTGTTGTTGTTGACGTTGTTGTTGTTGTTGTTGTTTATTTGACGTTTTTGTTGTTGTTGATGTTGTTGTTGTTGTTGTATATTTGACGTTGTTGTAGTTGTCATTGTTGTTGTTGTTTATTTGACATTGTTGTTATTGTTTTTATTTATTTGACGTTGTTGTTGTTGTTTACTTGACGTTGATGTTGTTGTTTATTTAACGTTGTTGTTGTTGACGGTGTTGTTGTTGTTGTTGTTGTTGTTTATTTGACATTGTTGTTGTTGTTGTTGTTGTTTATTTGACGTTGTTGTTGTTGTTGTTCTTTATTTGACGTTGTTATTGTTTATTTGACGTTGTTGTTGTTGTTTATTTAACGTTGTTGTTGTTGACGTTGTTGTTGTTGTTATTGTTTATTTGACGTTGTTGTTGTTGTTTATTTGACGTAGTTGTTGTTGTTGACGTTGTTGTTGTTGTTGTTGTTGTTTATTTGACATTTTTGTTGTTGATGTTGTTGTTGTTGTTGTTGTTTATTTGACATTGTTGTTGTTGTTGTTGTTTATTTGACGTTGTTGTTGTTGACGGTGTTGTTGTTGTTATTTATTTGACGTTGTTGTTGTTGTTGTTGTTGTTGTTTATTTGACGTTGTTGTTGTTGTTGTTTATTTGACGTTTTTGTTATTGTTGACATAGTTGTTGTTGTTGTTGTTTATTTGACGTTTTTGTTGTTGTTGATGTTGTTGTTGTTTTCGTTGTTGTTTATTTGACGTTGTTGTAGTTGTTTAATTGACGTTGTTGTTGTAATTGTTTATTTGACGTTGTTGTTGTTGTTGTTATTGTTGTTGTTGTTGTTTATTTGACGTTGATGTTGTTGTTCTTTCTTTGACGTTGTTGTCGTTGTTGTTGTTTATTTGACGTTGTTGTTGTTGACGTTGTTGTTGTTGTTGTTTATTTGACATTGTTGTTGTTGTTGTTGTTATTGTTTATTTGATGTTGTTGTTGTTGTTGTTGTTTATTTGGCGTTGTTGTTGTATTTGACGTTGTTGTTGTTTATTTGACGTTGTTGTTGTTGTTAACGTTGTTTTTGTTGTCCTTTATTTGACGTTGTTGTTGTTGTTTATTTGACGTTGTTGTTGTTGTTGTTTATTTGACGTTGTTGTTGTTGTTTATTTGACGTTGTTGTTGTTGTTGTTGTTTATTTGACGTTGTTTTTATTGACGGTGTTGTTGTTGTTTATTTGACGTTGTTGTTGTTGTTGTTTATTTGACGTTGTTGTTGTTGTTTATAAGACATTGTTGTTGTTGTTGACATAGTTGTTGTTGTTGTTGTTTATTTGACGTTGTTGTTGTTGTTGACGTTGTTGTTGTTGTTGACGTTGTTTTTGTTGTTGTTTATTTGCTGTTGCTGTTGTTGTTGACATAGTTGTTGTTGTTGTTGTTTATTTGACGTTGTTGTTGTTGTTGACGTTGTTGTTGTTGTTGTTTATTTGACGTTGTTGTTGTTGTTGTTTATTTGACATTGTTGTTTTTGTTGACGTTGTTGTTGGTTTTGTTGTTTATTTGACATTGTTATTGTTGTTGTTGACGTTGTTGTTGTTGTTTATTTGACTTTGTTGTTGTTGTTGTTGTTGTTT
Source organism: Vicia faba (assembly GCA_948472305.1). Taxonomy (NCBI): domain Eukaryota; kingdom Viridiplantae; phylum Streptophyta; class Magnoliopsida; order Fabales; family Fabaceae; genus Vicia; species Vicia faba. The sequence goes on along the minus strand of OX451739.1, from coordinate 388,271,369 downwards.
ATTTGACGTTGTTGTTGTTGTTGACTTAGTTATTGTTGTTGTTTATTTGACGTTGTTGTTGTCGTTGACGGTGTTGTTTATTTGACGTTGTTGTTGTTGTTTATTTGACGTTGTTGTTGTTATTTATTTTACATTGTTGTTGTTGTTTATTTGACGTTGTTGTTGTTATTTATTTGACATTGTTGTTGTTGTTGACGTTGTTGTTGTTGTTGTTGTTTATTTGACATTGTTGTTGTTGTTGTTGTTGTTGACGTTGTTGTTGTTGTTGTTGTTTATTTGACATTGTTGTTGTTGTTGTTGTTGTTGACGTTGTTGTTGTTGTTGTTTATTTGACGTTGTTTTAGTATTATTGTTAATTTGACATTGTTGTTGTTATTTATTTGACGTTGTTGTGGGTGACATTGTTGTTGTTGTTGTTTATTGACGTTGTTGTTGTTTATTTGACGTAGTTGTTGATGTTGACGTTGTTGTTGTTGTTGTTGTTTATTTGACGTTTTTGTTGTTGTTGATGTTGTTGTTGTTGTATATTTGACGTTGTTGTAGATGTTATTGTTGTTGTTGTTTATTTGACATTATTGTTGTTGTTGTTGTTTATTTGACGTTGTTGTTGTTGTTTATTTGACGTTGTTGTTGTTGTTGTTTATTTGACGTTGTTGTTGTTGACGGTGTTGTTGTTGTTGTTGTTGTTGTTTATTTGACATTGTTGTTGTTCTTGTTATTGACGTTGTTGTTGTTTATTTGACGTTGTTGTTGTTCTTTATTTGACGTTGTTATTGTTTATTTGACGTTGTTGTTGTTGTTTATTTAACGTTGTTGTTGTTGACATTGTTGTTGTTGTTATTGTTTATTTGACATTGTTGTTGTTGTTGTTTATTTGACGTAATTTTTGTTGTTGACGTTGTTGTTGTTGTTGTTTATTTGACGTTGTTGTTGTTGTTGTTTATTTGACGTTGTTGTTGTTGACGGTGTTGTTGTTGTTGTTATTTATTTGACGTTTTTGTTGTTGTTGTTTATTTGACGTTGTTGTTGTTGACGTTGTTGTTGTTGTTTATTTGACGTTGTTGTTGTTGTTGACATAGTTGTTGTTATTGTTGTCAATTTGACGTTTTTGTTGTTGTTGATGTTGTTGTTGTTTTCGTTCTTATTTATTTGACGTTGTTATAGTTGTTTAATTGACGTTGTTGTTGTTGTTGTTTATTTGACGTTGTTGTTGTTGTTTATTTAACATTGTTGTTGTTGTTGACGTTGTTGTTGTTGTTGTTTATTTGACATTGATGTTGTTGTTGTTGTTGTTCACGTTGTTGTTGTTGTTGTTTATTTGACATTGTTGTTGTTGTTGTTGTTTATTTGACGTTGTTGTTGTTGTTGACTTAGTTGTTGTTGTTGTTTATTTGACGTTGTAGTTGTTGTTGACGTTGTTGTTTATTTGACGTTGTTGCTGTTGTTAATTTGACGTTGTTGTTGTTGTTGACGTTGTTGTTGTTGTTTATTTGACATTGTTGTTGTTATTTATTTGACATTGTTGTTGTTGTTGACGTTGTTGTTGTTGTTGTTGTTGTTGTTGTTGTTGTTTATTTGACATTGTTGTTGTTGTTGTTGACGTTGTTGTTGTTGTTGTTTTTGTTTATTTGACGTTGTTTTAGTATTGTTGTTTATTTGACATTGTTGTTGTTATTTATTTGACGTTGTTGTGGGTGACATTGTTGTTGTTGTTTATTTGACGTTGTTGTTGTTGTTTATTTGACGTAGTTGTTGTTGTTGACGTTGTTGTTGTTGTTGTTGTTGTTGTTTATTTGACGTTTTTGTTGTTGTTGATGTTGTTGTTGTTGTTGTATATTTGATGTTGTTGTAGTTGTCATTGTTGTTGTTGTTTATTTGACATTGTTGTTGTTGTTGTTGTTGTTTATTTGACGTTGTTGTTGTTGTTTACTTGACGTTGTTGTTGTTGTTTATTTAACGTTGTTGTTGTTGACGGTGTTGTTGTTGTTGTTGTTGTTGTTTATTTGACATTGTTGTTGTTGTTGTTGTTTATTTGACGTTGTTGTTGTTGTTGTTCTTTATTTGACGTTGTTATTGTTTATTTGACGTTGTTGTTGTTGTTTATTTAACGTTGTTGTTGTTTATTTGACGTTGTTGTTGTTATTGTTTATTTGACGTTGTTGTTGTTGTTTATTTGACGTAGTTGTTGTTGTTGACGTTGTTGTTGTTGTTATTTATTTGACATTGTTGTTGTTGTTGTTGTTTATTTGACGTTGTTGTTGTTGACGGTGTTGTTGTTGTTATTTATTTGACGTTGTTATTGTTGTTGTTGTTGTTGTTGTTTATTTGACGTTGTTGTTGTTGTTGTTTATTTGACGTTTTTGTTATTGTTGACATAGTTGTTGTTGTTGTTGTTTATTTGACGTTTTTGTTGTTGTTAATGTTGTTGTTGTTTTCGTTGTTGTTTATTTGACGTTGTTGTAGTTGTTTAATTGACTTTGTTGTTGTAATTGTTTATTTAACGTTGTTGTTGTTGTTGTTGTTATTGTTGTTGTTGTTGTTTATTTGACGTTGATGTTGTTGTTCTTTATTTGACGTTGTTGTCGTTGTTGTTGTTTATTTGACGTTGTTGTTGTTGACGTTGTTGTTGTTGTTTATTTGACATTGTTGTTGTTGTTGTTATTGTTTATTTGACGTTGTTGTTGTTGTTGTTTATTTAGCGTTGTTGTTGTTGTATTTGACGTTGTTGTTGTTTATTTGACGTTGTTGTTGTTGTTGACGTTGTTTTTGTTGTTGTTTATTTGACGTTGTTGTTGTTGTTGTTTATTTGACGTTGTTGTTGTTGTTGTTTATTTGACGTTGTTGTTGTTGTTTATTTGACGTTGTTGTTATTGACGGTGTTGTTGTTGTTTATTTGACGTTGTTGTTGTTGTTGTTGTTTATTTGACGTTGTTGTTGTTGTTGTTTATAAGACATTGTTGTTGTTGTTGACATAGTTGTTGTTGTTGTTGTTGTTTATTTGACGTTGTTGTTGTTGTTGACGTTGTTGTTGTTGTTGACGTTGTTGTTGTTGTTGTTTATTTGCCGTTGCTGTTGTTGTTGACATAGTTGTTGTTGTTGTTATTTATTTGACGTTGTTGTTGTTGTTGACGTTGTTGTTGTTGTTTATTTGACGTTGTTGTTGTTGTTGTTGTTTATTTGACATTGTTGTTTTTGTTGACGTTGTTGTTGTTGTTGTTTATTTGACATTGTTATTGTTGTTGTTGACGTTGTTGTTGTTGTTTATTTGACTTTGTTGTTGTTGTTGTTGTTTATTTGACGTTGTTGTTGTTGTTGACTTAGTTGTTGTTGTTGTTTATTTGACGTTGTTGTTGTTGACGATGTTGTTTATTTGACGTTGTTATTGTTGTTTATTTGACGTTGTTGTTGTTGTTGACGTTGTTGTTGTTGTTTATTTGACGTTGTTGTTGTTATTTATTTGACATTGTTGTTGTTGTTGACGTTGTTGTTGTTGTTGTTGACGTTGTTGTTGTTGTTGTTTATTTGACGTTGTTTTAGTATTGTTTTTTATTTGACATTGTTGTTGTTATTTATTTGACGTTGTTATGGGTGACATTGTTGTTGTTGTTGTTGTTTATTTGACGTTGTTGTTGTTGTTGTTGTTGTTTATTTGACGTAGTTGTTGTTGTTGACGTTGTTGTTGTTGTTGTTGTTGTTGTTTATTTGACGTTTTTGTTGTTGTTGATGTTGTTGTTGTTGTTGTATATTTGACGTTGTTGTAGTTGTTATTGTTGTTGTTGTTTATTTGACATTATTGTTGTTGTTGTTGTTTATTTGACGTTGTTGTTGTTGTTTATTTGACGTTGTTGTTGTTGTTTATTTGACGTTGTTGTTGTTGTTTATTTGACGTTGTTGTTGTTGACGGTGTTGTTGTTGTTGTTGTTTATTTGACATTGTTGTTGTTCTTGTTATTGACGTTGTTGTTGTTTATTTGACGTTGTTGTTGTTGTTCTTTATTTGACGTTGTTATTGTTTATTTAACGTTGTTGTTGTTGACATTGTTGTTGTTGTTATTGTTTATTTGACATTGTTGTTGTTGTTGTTGTTTATTTGACGTAATTTTTGTTGTTGACGTTGTTGTTGTTGTTGTTTATTTGACGTTGTTGTTGTTGTTGTTTATTTGACGTTGTTGTTATTGACGTTGTTGTTGTTGTTGTTGTTTATTTGACGTTGTTGTTGTTGACGTTGTTGTTGTTGTTGTTTATTTGACGTTGTTGTTGTTGTTGTTGACATAGTTGTTGTTGTTGTTGTTGTTGTTTATTTGACGTTTTTATTGTTGTTGATGTTGTTGTTGTTTTCGTTGTTATTTATTTGACGTTGTTGTAGTTGTTTAATTGACGTTGTTGTTGTTGTTGTTGTTTATTTGACGTTGTTGTTGTTGTTTATTTGACATTGTTGTTGTTGTTGACATTGTTGTTGTTGTTGTTTATTTGACATTGATGTTGTTGTTGTTGTTCACGTTGTTGTTGTTGTTGTTTATTTGACGTTGTTGTTGTTGTTGTTGTTTATTTGACGTTGTTGTTGTTGTTGTTGACTTAGTTATTGTTGTTGTTTATTTGACGTTGTAGTTGTTGTTGACGTTGTTGTTTATTTGACGTTGTTGTTGTTGTTAATTTGACGTTGTTGTTGTTGTTGACGTTGTTGTTGTTTATTTGACGTTGTTGTTGTTATTTATTTGACATTGTTGTTGTTGTTGACGTTGTTGTTGTTGTTGTTGTTTATTTGACGTTGTTTTAGTATTGTTGTTTATTTGACATTGTTGTTGTTATTTATTTGACGTTGTTGTGGGTGACATTGTTGTTGTTGTTTATTTGACGTTGTTGTTGTTATTTATTTGACGTAGTTGTTGTTGTTGTTGTTGTTGTTTATTTGACGTTTTTGTTGTTGTTGATGTTGTTGTTGTTGTATATTTAACGTTGTTGTAGTTGTCATTGTTGTTGTTGTTTATTTGACATTGTTGTTGTTGTTGTTGTTTATTTGACGTTGTTGTTGTTGTTTATTTGACGTTGTTGTTGTTGTTTATTTAACGTTGTTGTTGTTGACGGTGTTGTTGTTGTTGTTGTTTATTTGACATTGTTGTTGTTGTTGTTGTTTATTTGACGTTGTTGTTGTTGTTGTTCTTTATTTGACTTTGTTATTGTTTATTTGACGTTGTTGTTGTTATTTATTTAACGTTGTTGTTGTTAACGTTGTTGTTGTTGTTATTGTTTATTTGACGTTGTTGTTGTTGTTTATTTGACGTAGTTGTTGTTTTTGACGTTGTTGTTGTTGTTGTTTATTTGACATTTTTGTTGTTGATGTTGTTGTTGTTGTTGTTGTTGTTTATTTGACATTGTTGTTGTTGTTGTTGTTTATTTGACGTTGTTGTTGTTGACGGTGTTGTTGTTGTTATTTATTTGACGTTGTTGTTGTTGTTGTTGTTTATTTGACGTTGTTGTTGTTGACGTTGTTGTTGTTCTTGTTGTTGTTGTTGTTTATTTGACGTTGTTGTTGTTGTTGTTGTTGTTTATTTGACGTTTTTGTTGTTGTTGATGTTGTTGTTGTTTTCGTTGTTGTTTATTTGACGTTGTTGTAGTTGTTTAATTGACGTTGTTGTTGTTGTTGTTGTTTATTTAACGTTGTTGTTGTTGTTGTTATTGTTGTTGTTGTTGTTTATTTGACGATGTTGTTGTTGTTCTTTATTTGACGTTGTTGTCGTTGTTGTTGTTTATTTGACGTTGTTGTTGTTGATGTTGTTGTTGTTGTTGTTGTTTATTTGACATTGTTGTTGTTGTTGTTATTGTTTATTTGACGTTGTTGTTGTTGTTGTTGTTTATTTGGCGTTGTTGTTGTTGTATTTGACGTTGTTGTTGTTGTATTTGACGTTGTTGTTGTTGTTGTTGTTTATTTGACGTTGTTGTTATTGACGGTGTTGTTGTTGTTTATTTGACGTTGTTGTTGTTGTTGTTTATTTGACGTTGTTGTTGTTGTTGTTTATAAGACATTGTTGTTGTTGTTGTTTATTTGACGTTGTTGTTGTTGTTGACGTTGTTGTTGTTGTTGACGTTGTTGTTGTTGTTGTTTATTTGCCGTTGCTGTTGTTGTTGACATAGTTGTTGTTGTTGTTGTTTATTTGACGTTGTTGTTGTTGTTGTTGACGTTGTTGTTGTTGTTGTTTATTTGACGTTGTTGTTGTTGTTGTTTATTTGACATTGTTGTTTTTGTTGACGTTGTTGTAGTTGTTGTTTATTTGACATTGTTGTTTTTGTTGACGTTGTTGTTGTTGTTGTTTATTTGACTTTGTTGTTGTTATTGTTTATTTGACATTGTTGTTGTTGTTGACTTAGTTGTTGTTGTTGTTTATTTGACGTTGTTGTTGTTGTTGACGGTGTTGTTTATTTGACGTTGTTGTTGTTGTTTATTTGACGTTGTTATTGTTGTTGACGTTGTTGTTGTTGTTTATTTGACGTTGTTGTTGTTATTTATTTGACATTGTTGTTGTTGTTGACGTTGTTGTTGTTGTTGTTGTTTATTTGACATTGTTGTTGTTGTTGTTCTTGACGTTGTTGTTGTTGTTGTTGTTGTTGTTGTTTATTTGACGTTGTTTTAGTATTGTATTTTTTTTGACATTGTTGTTGTTATTTATTTGACGTTGTTGTGGGTGACATTATTGTTGTTGTTGTTTATTTGACGTTGTTGTTGTTGTTTGTTTGACGTAGTTGTTGTTGTTGACGTTGTTGTTGTTGTTGTTGTTTATTTGACGTTTTTGTTGTTGTTGATGTTGTTGTTGTTGTTGTATATTTGACGTTGTTGTAGTTGTTATTGTTGTTGTTGTTTATTTGACATTATTGTTGTTGTTGTTGTTTATTTGACGTTGTTGTTGTTTATTTGACGTTGTTGTTGTTGTTTATTTGACGTTGTTGTTGTTGACGGTGTTGTTGTTGTTGTTGTTTATTTGACATTGTTGTTGTTCTTGTTATTGACGTTGTTGTTGTTTATTTAACGTTGTTGTTGTTGTTCTTTATTTGACGTTGTTATTATTTATTTGACGTTGTTGTTGTTGTTTATTTAACGTTGTTGTTGTTGATGTTGTTGTTGTTGTTATCGTTTATTTGACATTGTTGTTGTTGTTGTTGTTTATTTGACGTAATTTTTGTTGTTGACGTTGTTGTTGTTGTTGTTTATTTGACGTTTTTGTTGTTGTTGTTGATGTTGTTGTTGTTGTTGTTGTTTATTTGACGTTGTTGTTGTTGTTTATTTGACGTTGTTGTTGTTGTTTATTTGCCATTGTTGTTGTTGTTTATTTGACGTTGTTGTTGTTGTTTATTTGACATTGTTGTTATTGACGGTGTTGTTGGTGTTTATTTGACGTTGTTGTTGTTGTTGTTTATTTGACGTTGTTGTTGTTGTTGTTGTTTATTAGACATTGTTGTTGTTGTTGACATAGTTGTTGTTGTTGTTTATTTGACGTTGTTGTTGTTGTTGACGTTGTTGTTGTTGTTGACATAGTTGTTGTTGTTGTTGTTTATTTGACGTTGTTGTTGTTGTTGTTGTTGTTGTTGTTTTTGTTTATTTGACATTGTTGTTGTTGTTATTTATTTGACGTTGTTGTTGTTGTTGTTTATTGGACGTTGTTGTTGTTGTCGTTTATTTGAAGTTGTTGTTGTTGTTGACATAGTTGTTGTTGTTGTTGTTTATTTGACGTTTTTGTTGTTGTTGATGTTGTTGTTGTTTTCGTTGTTGTTTATTTGACGTTGTTGTAGTTGTTTATTTGACGTTGTTGTTGTTGTTGTTGTTTATTTGACGTTGTTGTTGTTGTTATTGTTGTTGTTGTTGTTTATTTGACGTTGTTGTTGTTGTTTATTTGACATTGTTGTTGTTGTTGACGGTGTTGTTGTTGTTGTTTATTTGACATTGTTGTTGTTGTTGTTGACGTTGTTGTTGTTGTTTATTTGACATTGTTGTTGTTGTTGTTTATTTGACGTTGTTGTTTATTTGACTTTGTTGTTGTTGTTTATTTGACGTTTTTGTTGACGTTGTTGTTGTTGTTGTTATTGTTTATTTGACGTTGTTGTTGTTGTTTATTTGACGTAGTTGTTGTCGTTCATGTTGTTGTTGTTTATTTGACGTTTTTGTTGTTGATGTTGTTGTTGTTTTCGTTGTTGTTTATTTGACGTTGTTGTAGTTGTTTAATTGACGTTGTTGTTGTTGTTGTTTATTTGACGTTGTTGTTGTTGTTGTTATTGTTGTTGTTGTTGTTTATTTGACGTTGTTGTTGTTGTTTATTTGACGCTGTTGTTGTTGTTGTTGTTTATTTGACGTTGTTGTTGTTGACGTTGTTGTTGTCGTTTATTTGACATTGTTGTTGTTGTTTATTTGACATTGTTGTTGTTGTTGTTATTGTTTATTTCACGTTGTTGTTGTTGTTTTTTTTGGCATTATTGTTGTTGTTGTTGACGTTGTTGTTGTTGTTGTTGTTTATTTGACGTTGTTGTTATTGATGTTGTTTCTGTTGTTGTTTATTTGACGTTGTTGTTGTTATTGTTGTTTATTTGACGTTGTTGTTGTTGTTGTTTATTTGACGTTGTTGTTGTTGTTTATTTGACGTTGTTATTGTTGTTGTTTAATTGACATTGTTGTTGTTAACGGTGTTGTTGTGGTTGTTTATTTGACGTTGTTGCTGTTGTTGTTTATTTGACGTTGTTGTTGTTGACGTTGTTGTTGTTGTTGTTTATTTGACGTTGTTGTTGTTGACATAGTTGTTATTGTTGTTGTTTATTTGACGTTGTTGTTGTAGTTGACATAGTTGTTGTTGTTGTTGTTTATTTGACGTTGTTGTTATTGTTGACGTTGTTGTTGTTGTTGTTTATTTGACGTTGTTGTTGTTGTTTATTTGACACTGTTGTTGTTGTTGACGTTGTTGTTGTTGTTGTTTATTTGACATTGTTGTTGTTGTTGTTGTTGACGTTGTTGTTGTTGTTGTTGTTTATTTGACTTTGTTGTTGTTGTTGTTGTTGTTGTTTATTTGACTTTGTTGTTGTTGTTGTTTATTTGACGTTGTTGTTGTTGTTGACTTAGTTGTTGTTGTTGTTTATTTGACGTTGTTGTTGTTGTTGACGTTGTTGTTTATTTGACGTTGTTGTTGTTGTTTATTTGACGTTGTTGTTGTTGTTGTTGACGTTGTTGTTGTTGTTGTTGTTGTTTATTTGACATTGTTGTTGTTGTTTATTTGACATTGTTGTTGTTATTTATTTGACGTTGTTGTGGGTGACATTGTTGTTGTTGTTTATTTGACGTTGTTGTTGTTGTTGTTGTTTATTTGACGTAGTTGTTGTTGTTGACGTTGTTGTTGTTGTTGTTTATTTGACGTTTTTGTTATTGTTGATGTTGTTGTTGTATATTTGACGTTGTTGTAGTTGTTATTGTTGTTGTTGTTTATTTGACATTGTTGTTGTTGTTGTTTATTTGACGTTGTTGTTGTTGTTGTTGTTTATTTGACGTTGTTGTTGTTGTTGTTGTTTATTTGACGTTGTTGTTGTTGACGGTGTTGTTGTTGTTATTTATTTGACATTGTTGTTGTTGTTGTTGTTGACGTTGTTGTTGTTTATTTGATGTTGTTGTTGTTGTTGTTCTTTATTTGACGTTGTTATTGTTTATTTGACGTTGTTGTTGTTGTTTATTTAACGTTGTTGTTGACATTGTTGTTGTTGTTATTGTTTATTTGACGTTGTTGTTGTTGTTTATTTGACGTAGTTGTTGTTGTTGACATTGTTGTTGTTGTTGTTTATTTGACGTTTTTGTTGTTGATGTTGTTGTTGTTGTTGTTTATTTGACATTGTTGTTGTTGTTGTTGTTTATTTGACGTTGTTGTTGTTGACGGTGTTGTTGTTGTTATTTATTTGACATTGTTGTTGTTGTTGTTGTTGTTGTTTATTTGACGTTGTTGTTGTTGACGTTCTTGTTGTTGTTGTTGTTGTTTATTTGACGTTGTTGTTGTTGTTGACATAGTTGTTGTTGTTGTTGTTTATTTGACGTTTTTGTTGTTGTTGATGTTGTTGTTGTTTTCGTTGTTGTTTATTTGACGTTGTTGTAGTTGTTTAATTGACGTTGTTGTTGTTGTTGTTTATTTAACGTTGTTGTTGTTGTTGTTATTGTTGTTGTTGTTGTTTATTTGACGTTGTGGTTGTTGTTCTTTATTTGACGTTGTTGTCGTTGTTGTTGTTTATTTGACGTTGTTGTTGTTGACGTTGTTGTTGTTGTTGTTTATTTGACATTGTTGTTGTTGTTGTTATTGTTAATTTGACGTTGTTGTTGTTGTTGTTTATTTGGCGTTGTTGTTGTTGTATTTGACGTTGTTGTTGTTTATTTGACGTTGTTGTTGTTGTTGTTGACGTGGTTTTTTTGTTGTTTATTTGACGTTGTTGTTGTTGTTTATTTGACGTTGTTGTTGTTGTTTATTTGACATCGTTGTTGTTGTTGTTTATTTGACATTATTGTTATTGACGGTGTTGTTGTTGTTTATTTGACGTTGTTGTTGTTGTTGTTTATTTGACGTTGTTGTTGTTGTTTATTAGACATTGTTGTTGTTGTTAACATAGTTGTTGTTGTTGTTGTTGTTTATTTAACGTTGTTGTTGTTGACGTTGTTGTTGTTGTTGACGTTGTTGTTGTTGTTGACGTTGTTGTTGTTGTTTATTTGCCGTTGTTGTTGTTGTTGACATAGTTGTTGTTGTTGTTGCTTATTTGACGTTGTTGTTGTTGTTGACGTTGTTGTTGTTGTTGTTGTTGTTTATTTGACGTTGTTGTTGTTGTTGTTTATTTGACATTGTTGTTTTTGTTGACGTTGTTGTTGTTGTTGTTTATTTGACATTGTTATTGTTGTTGTTGACGTTGTTGTTGTTGTATATTTGACTTTTTTGTTGTTGTTGTTGTTATTTATTTGACGTTGTTGTTATTGTTGACTTAGTTGTTGTTGTTTTTTATTTGACGTTGTTGTTGTTGTTGTTTTTGACAGTGTTGTTTATTTGACGTTGTTGTTGTTGTTGACGTTGTTGTTGTTGTTTATTTGACGTTGTTGTTGTTATTTATTTGACATTGTTGTTGTTGTTGACGTTGTTGTTGTTGTTGTTGTTGTTGTTTATTTGACATTGTTGTTGTTGTTGTTGTTGTTGTTGACGTTGTTGTTGTTGTTGTTGTTTATTTGACATTGTTTTAGTATTGTTGTTTATTTGACATTGTTGTTGTTATTTATTTGACGTTGTTGTTGTTGACATAGTTGTTGTTGTTGTTGTTTATTTGACGTTGTTGTTGTCGTTGACGTTGTTGTTGTATTTGTTTATTTGACGTTGTTGTTGTTGTTGTTTATTTGGCATTGTTGTTTTTGTTGACGTTGTTGTTGTTGTTATTTATTTGACATTGTTATTGTTGTTGTTGACGTTGTTGTTGTTGTTTATTTGACTTTGTTGTTGTTGTTGTTGTTGTTGTTGTTTATTTGACGTTGTTGTTGTTGTTGACTTAGTTGTTGTTGTTGTTTATTTGACGTTGTTGTTGTTGTTGTTGTTGACGGTGTTATTTATTTGACGTTGTTTTGTTGTTTATTTGACGTTGTTGTTGTTGTTGACGTTGTTGTTGTTGTTGACGTTGTTGTTGTTATTTATTTGACATCGTTGTTGTTATTTATTTGACATTGTTGTTGTTGTTGACGTTGTTGTTGTTGTTGTTGTTGTTTATTTGACATTGTTGTTGTTGTTGTTGACGTTGTTGTTGTTGTTGTTGTTGTTGTTGTTTATTTGACATTGTTTTAGTATTGTTGTTTATTTGACATTGTTGTTGTTATTTATTTAACGTTGTTGTGGGTGACATTGTTGTAGTTGTTGTTTATTTGACGTTGTTGTTGTTGTTGTTTATTTGACGTAGTTGTTGTTGTTGACGTTGTTGTTGTTGTTGTTGTTTATTTGACGTTTTTGTTGTTGTTGTTGTTGTATATTTGACGTTGTTGTAGTTGTTATTGTTGTTGTTTATTTGACATTATTGTTGTTGTTGTTGTTGTTTATTTGACGTTGTTGTTGTTGTTTATTTGACGTTGTTGTTGTTGTTTATTTGACGTTGTTGTTGTTCACGGTGTTGTTGTTGTTGTTGTTTATTTGACATTGTTGTTGTTCTTGTTATTGACGTTGTTGTTGTTTATTTGACGTTGTTGTTGTTGTTCTTTATTTGACGTTGTTATTGTTTATTTGACGTTGTTGTTGTTGTTTATTTAACGTTGTTGTTGTTGCCATTGTTGTTGTTGCTATTGTTTATTTGACATTGTTGTTGTTGTTGTTGTTGTTTATTTGACGTTTTTGTTGTTGTTGATGTTGTTGTTGTTGTTGTTTATTTGACGTTGTTGTTGTTGTTGTTTATTTGACGTTGTTGTTGTTGACGGTGTTGTTGTTGTTATTTATTTGACGTTGTTGTTGTTGTTGTTTATTTGATGTTGTTGTTGTTGACGTTGTTGTTGTTGTTGTTTATTTGACGTTGTTGTTGTTGTTGACATAGTTGTTGTTGTTGTTGTTTATTTGACGTTTTTGTTGTTGTTGATGTTGTTGTTGTTTTCGTTGTTGTTTATTTGACGTTGTTGTAGTTGTTTAATTGACGTTGTTGTTGTTGTTTATTTGACGTTGTTGTTGTTGTTATTGTTGTTGTTGTTGTTTATTTGACGTTGTTGTTGTTGTTTATTTGACATTGTTGTTGTTGTTGACGGTGTTGTTGTTGTTGTTTATTTGACATTGTTGTTGTTGTTGTTGACGTTGTTGTTGTTTATTTGACATTGTTATTGTTGTTGTTTATTTGACGTTGTTGTTGTTTATTTGACGTTGTTGTTGTTGTTTATTTGACGTTTTTGTTGACGTTGTTGTTGTTGTTGTTATTGTTTATTTGACGTTGTTGTTGTTGTTTATTTGACGTAGTTGTTGTCGTTGATGTTGTTGTTGTTGTTTATTTGACGTTTTTGTTGTTGATGTTGTTGTTTTCGTTGTTGTTTATTTGACGTTGTTGTAGTTGTTTAATTGACGTTGTTGTTGTTGTTGTTTATTTGACGTTGTTGTTGTTGTTATTGTTGTTGTTGTTGTTTATTTGACGTTGTTGTTGTTGTTTATTTGACGCTGTTGTTGTTGTTGTTTATTTGACGTTGTTGTTGTTGTTGACGTTGTTGTTGTCGTTTATTTGACATTGTTGTTGTTGTTTATTTGACATTGTTGTTGTTGTTGTTATTGTTTATTTCACGTTGTTGTTGTTGTTTTTTCGGCATTGTTGTTGTTGTTGTTGATTTTGTTGTTGTTGTTGTTTATTTGACGTTGTTGTTATTGATGTTGTTTTTGTTGTTGTTTATTTGACGTTGTTGTTGTTATTGTTGTTTATTTGACGTTGTTGTTGTTGTTGTTATTTATTTGACGTTGTTGTTGTTGTTTATTTGACGTTGTTGTTGTTGTTTAATTGACATTGTTGTTGTTAACGGTGTTGTTGTTGTTGTTTATTTGACGTTGTTGCTGTTGTTGTTTATTTGACGTTGTTGTTGTTGACGTTGTTGTTGTTGTTGTTTATTTGACGTTGTTGTTGTTGACATAGTTGTTATTGTTGTTGTTTATTTGACGTTGTTGTTGTTGTTGACGTTGTTGTTGTTGTTGTTGTTGTTTATTTGACGTTGTTGTTGTAGTTGACATAGTTGTTGTTGTTGTTGTTGTTTATTTGACGTTGTTGTTGTTGACGTTGTTGTTGTTGTTGTTTATTTGACGTTGTTGTTGTTGTTTATTTGACATTGTTGTTGTTGTTGACGTTGTTGTTGTTGACGTTGTTGTTGTTGTTTATTTGACATTGTTGTTGTTGTTGTTGTTGACGTTGTTGTTGTTGTTGTTTATTTGACTTTGTTGTTGTTGTTGTTTATTTGACGTTGTTGTTGTTGTTGACTTAGTTGTTGTTGTTGTTTATTTGACGTTGTTGTTGTTGTTGACGTTGTTGTTTATTTGACGTTGTTGTTGTTGTTTATTTGACGTTGTTGTTGTTGTTGACGTTGTTGTTGTTGTTTATTTGACGTAGTTGTTGTTGTTGACGTTGTTGTTGTTGTTGTTTATTTGACGTTTTTGTTGTTGATGTTGTTGTTGTTGTTGTTGTTTATTTGACATTGTTGTTGTTGTTATTTATTTGACGTTGTTGTTATTAACGGTGTTGTTGTTGTTATTTATTTGACGTTGTTGTTGTTGTTGTTGTTGTTGTTTATTTGACGTTGTTGTTGTTGACGTTGTTGTTGTTGTTGTTGTTGTTGTTGTTTATTTGACGTTGTTGTTGTTGTTGACATAGTTGTTGTTGTTGTTGTTGTTTATTTGACGTTTTTGTTGTTGTTGATGTTGTTGTTGTTGTTTTCGTTGTTGTTTATTTGACGTTGTTGTAGTTGTTTAATTGACGTTGTTGTTGTTGTTGTTGTTTATTTAACGTTGTTGTTGTTGTTGTTGTTGTTATTTTTGTTGTTGTTGTTTATTTGACGTTGTTGTTGTTGTTCTTTATTTGACGTTGTTGTCGTTGTTGTTGTTTATTTGACGTTGTTGTTGTTGACGTTGTTGTTGTTGTTGTTGTTTATTTGACATTGTTGTTGTTGTTGTTATTGTTAATTTGACGTTGTTGTTGTTGTTGTTTATTTGGCGTTGTTGTTGTTGTATTTGACGTTGTTGTTGTTTATTTGACGTTGTTGTTGTTGTTGACGTTGTTTTTCTTGTTGTTTATTTGACGTTGTTGTTGTTGTTGTTTATTTGACGTTGTTGTTGTTGTTTATTTAACGTTGTTGTTGTTGTTGTTTATTTGACATTGTTGTTGTTGGTTATTTGACATTGTTGTTATTGACGGTGTTGTTGTTGTTTATTTGACGTTGTTGTTGTTGTTGTTTATTTGACGTTGTTGTTGTTGTTGTTGTTTATTAGACATTGTTGTTGTTGTTAACATAGTTGTTGTTGTTGTTGTTTATTTGATGTTGTGGTTGTTGTTGACGTTGTTGTTGTTGTTGTTTATTTGCCGTTGTTGTTGTTGTTGACATAGTTGTTGTTGTTGTTTATTTGACGTTGTTGTTGGTGTTGACGTTGTTGTTGTTGTTGTTTATTTGACGTTGTTGTTGTTGTTTATTTGACATTGTTGTTTTTGTTGACGTTGTTGTTGTTGTTGTTTATTTGACATTGTTATTGTTGTTGTTGACGTTGTTGTTGTTGTTTATTTGACTTTGTTGTTGTTGTTGTTGTTTATTTGACATTGTTGTTGTTGTTGACTTAGTTGTTGTTGTTGTTTATTTGACGTTGTTGTTGTTGTTGTTGTTGACGGTGTTGTTTATTTGACGTTGTTGTTGTTGTTTATTTGACGTTGTTGTTGTTGTTGACGTTGTTGTTGTTGTTGACGTTGTTGTTGTTGTTTATTTGACGTTGTTGTTGTTATTTATTTGACATTGTTGTTGTTGTTGACGTTGTTGTTGTTGTTGTTGTTGTTTATTTGACATTGTTGTTGTTGTTGTTGACGTTGTTGTTGTTGTTGTTCTTGTTTATTTGACATTGTTTTAGTATTGTTGTTTATTTGACATTGTTGTTATTTATTTGACGTTGTTGTGGGTGACATTGTTGTTGTTATTGTTGTTTATTTGACGCTGTTGTTGTTGTTTATTTGACGTAGTTGTTGTTGTTGACGTTGTTGTTGTTGTTGTTGTTGTTGTTGTTGTTGTTGTTGTTGTTTAATTAACGTTGTTATTGTTTATTTGACGTTGTTGTTGTTGTTTATTTAACGTTGTTGTTGTTGACATTGTTGTTGTTGTTATTGTTTATTTGACATTGTTGTTGTTGTTGTTGTTTATTTGACGTTTTTGTTGTTGTTGATGTTGTTGTTGTTGTTGTTTATTTGACGTTGTTGTTGTTGTTGTTTATTTGATGTTGTTGTTGTTGTTGACATAGTTGTTGTTGTTGTTGTTGTTGTTTATTTGACGTTTTTGTTGTTGTTGATGTTGTTGTTATTTTCGTTGTTGTTTATTTGACGTTGTTGTAGTTGTTTAATTGACGTTGTTGTTGTTGTTGTTGTTTATTTGACGTTGTTGTTGTTGTTGTTATTGTTGTTGTTGTTGTTTATTTGACGTTGTTGTTGTTGTTTATTTGACATTGTTGTTGTTGTTGACGGTGTTGTTGTTGTTGTTTATTTGACATTGTTGTTGTTGTTGTTGACGTTGTTGTTGTTGTTTATTTGACATTGTTGTTGTTGTTGTTTATTTGACGTTGTTGTTGTTTATTTGACGTTGTTGTTGTTGTTTATTTGACGTTTTTGTTGACGTTGTTGTTGTTGTTGTTGACATAGTTGTTATTGTTTATTTGACGTGGTTGTTGTTGTTTATTTGACATAGTTGTTGTTGTTTATTTGACGTTTTTGTTGTTTATGTTGTTGTTGTTTTCGTTGTTGTTTATTTGACGTTGTTGTAGTTGTTTAATTGACGTTGTTGTTGTTGTTGTTGTTTATTTGACGTTGTTGTTGTTGTTGTTATTGTTGTTGTTGTTGTTGTTTATTTGACGTTGTTGTTGTTGTTTATTTGACACTGTTGTTGTTGTTGTTGTTTATTTGACGTTGTTGTTGTTGTTGACGTTGTTGTTGTTGTTGTTTATTTGATGTTGTTGTTGTTTATTTGACATTGTTGTTGTTGTTGTTAGTGTTTATTTGACGTTGTTGTTGTTGTTGTTTTTTTTGGCATTGTTGTTGTTGTTGTTGACGTTGTTGTTGTTGTTGTTTATTTGACGTTGTTGTTATTGATGTTGTTTTTGTTGTTGTTTATTTGACGTTGTTGTTGTTGTTGTTTATTTGACGTTGTTGTCGTTGTTGTTTATTTGACGTTGTTGTTGTTGTTGTTTATTTGACGTTGTTGTTGTTGTTGTTGTTTATTTGACATTGTTGTTGTTAATGGTGTTGTTGTTGTTGTTTATTTGACGTTGTTGTTGTTGACGTTGTTGTTGTTGTTGTTTATTTGACGTTGTTGTTGTTGACATATTTGTTATTGTTGTTGTTTATTTGACGTTGTTGTTGTTGACGTTGTTGTTGTTGTCGTTGTTTATTTGACGTTGTTGTTGTAGTTGACATAGTTGTTGTTGTTGTTGTTTATTTGACGTTGTTGTTGTTGTTGACGTTGTTGTTGTTGTTGTTTATTTGACGTTGTTGTTGTTGTTTATTTGACATTGTTGTTGTTGTTGACGTTGTTGTTGTTGTTGTTGTTTTTTGACATTGTTGTTGTTGTTGTTGTTGACGTTGTTGTTGTTGTTGTTTATTTGACTTTGTTGTTGTTGTTGTTTATTTGACGTTGTTGTTATTGTTGTTGACTTAGTTGTTGTTGTTGTTTATTTGACGTTGTTGTTGTTGTTGACGTTGTTGTTTATTTGACGTTGTTGTTGTTGTTTATTTGACGTTGTTGTTGTTGTTGACGTTGTTGTTGGTGTTTATTTGACGTTGTTGTTGTTATTTATTTGACATTGTTGTTGTTGTTGACGTTGTTGTTGTTGTTGTTGTTGTTGTTTATTTGACATTGTTGTTGTTGTTGTTGACGTTGTTGTTGTTGTTGTTGTTGTTTATTTGACGTTGTTTTAGTATTGTTGTTAATTTGACATTGTTGTTGTTATTTATTTGACGTTGTTGTGGGTGACATTGTTGTTGTTGTTTATTTGACGTTGTTGTTGTTGTTTATTTGACGTAGTTGTTGTTGTTGACGTTGTTGTGGTTGTTGTTGTTTATTTGACGTTTTTGTTGTTTTTGATGTTGTTGTTGTATATTTGACGTTGTTGTAGTTGTTATTGTTGTTGTTGTTTATTTGACATTGTTGTTGTTGTTGTTTATTTGACGTTGTTGTTATTGTTTATTTGACGTTGTTGTTGTTGTTGTTTATTTGACGTTGTTGTTATTGACGGTGTTGTTGTTGTTGTTGTTGTTTATTTGACATTGTTGTTGTTGTTGTTGTTGTTGACGTTGTTGTTGTTTATTTGACGTTGTTGTTGTTGTTGTTCTTTATTTGACGTTGTTATTGTTTATTTGACGTTGTTGTTGTTTATTTAACGTTGTTGTTGTTGACATTGTTGTTGTTGTTATTGTTTATTTGACGTTGTTGTTGTTTATTTGACGTAGTTGTTGTTGTTGACGTTGTTGTTGTTGTTGTTTATTTGACGTTTTTGTTGTTGATGTTGTTGTTGTTGTTGTTGTTGTTGTTTATTTGACATTGTTGTTGTTGTTGTTGCTTATTTGACGTTGTTGTTGTTGACGGTGTTGTTGTTGTTATTTATTTGACGTTGTTGTTGTTGTTGTTATTGTTTATTTGACGTTGTTGTTGTTGACGTTGTTGTTGTTGTTGTTGTTTATTTGACGTTGTTGTTGTTGTTGACATAGTTGTTGTTGTTGTTGTTGTTTATTTGACGTTTTTGTTGTTGTTGATGTTGTTGTTGTTTTCGTTGTTGTTTATTTGACGTTGTTGTAGTTGTTTAATTGACGTTGTTGTTGTTGTTGTTTATTTAACGTTGTTGTTGTTGTTGTTGTTGTTATTGTTGTTGTTGTTGTTGTTTATTTGACGTTGTTGTTGTTGTTCTTTATTTGACGTTGTTGTCGTTGTTGTTGTTGACGTTGTTGTTGTTGTTGTTTATTTGACATTGTTGTTGTTGTTGTTATTGTTAATTTGACGTTGTTGTTGTTGTTGTTTATTTGGCGTTGTTGTTGTATTTGACGTTGTTGTTGTTTATTTGACGTTGTTGTTGTTGTTGACGTTGTTTTTCTTGTTGTTTATTTGACGTTGTTGTTGTTGTTGTTTATTTGACGTTGTTGTTGTTTATTTGACGTTGTTGTTGTTGTTGTTTATTTGACATTGTTTTTGTTGTTGTTTATTTGACATTGTTGTTATTGACGGTGTTGTTGTTGTTTATTTGACGTTGTTGTTGTTGTTGTTTATTTGACGTTGTTGTTGTTGTTGTTTATTAGACATTGTTGTTGTTGTTAACATAGTTGTTGTTGTTGTTGTTTATTTGACGTTGTTGTTGTTGTTGACGTTGTTGTTGTTGTTGACGTTGTTGTTGTTGTTGTTTATTTGCCGTTGTTGTTGTTGTTGACATAGTTGTTGTTGTTGTTTATTTGACGTTGTTGTTGGTGTTGACATTGTTGTTGTTGTTGTTGTTTATTTGACGTTGTTGTTGTTGTTGTTTATTTGACATTGTTGTTTTTGTTGACGTTGTTGTTGTTGTTGTTTATTTGACATTGTTATTGTTGTTGTTGACGTTGTTGTTGTTGTTTATTTGACTTTGTTGTTGTTGTTGTTGTTGTTGTTGTTGTTGTTTATTTGACGTTGTTGTTGTTGTTGACTTAGTTATTGTTGTTGTTTATTTGATGTTGTTGTTGTTGTTGCTGTTGATGGTGTTGTTTATTTGACGTTGTTGTTGTTGTTTATTTGACGTTGTTGTTGTTGACGTTGTTGTTGTTGTTGACGTTGTTGTTGTTGTTTATTTGACGTTGTTGTTGTTATTTATTTGACATTGTTGTTGTTGTTGTTGACGTTGTTATTGTTGTTGTTGTTGTTTATTTGACATTGTTTTAGTATTGTTGTTTATTTGACATTGTTGTTGTTATTTATTTGACGTTGTTGTGGGTGACATTGTTGTTGTTGTTGTTTATTTGACGTTGTTGTTGATGTTGTTTATTTGACGTAGTTGTTGTTGTTGTTGTTGTTGTTGTTGTTGTTTATTTGACGTTTTTGTTGTTGTTGTTGTTGTTGTTGTATATTTGACGTTGTTGTAGTTGTTATTGTTGTTGTTGTTTATTTGACATCATTGTTGTTGTTGTTGTTTATTTGACGTTGTTGTTGTTGACGTTGTTGTTGTTGTTGTTTATTTGACGTTGTTGTTGTTGACATATTTGTTATTGTTGTTATTTATTTGACGTTGTTGTTGTTGACGTTGTTGTTGTTGTTGTTGTTGTTGTTTATTTGACGTTGTTGTTGTAGTTGACATAGTTGTTGTTGTTGTTGTTTATTTGACGTTGTTGTTGTTGTTGACGTTGTTGTTGTTGTTGTTTATTTGACGTTGTTGTTGTTGTTTATTTGACATTGTTGTTGTTGTTGACGTTGTTGTTGTTGTTGTTTTTTGACATTGTTGTTGTTGTTGTTGACGTTGTTGTTGTTGTTGTTTATTTGACTTTGTTATTGTTGTTGTTTATTTGACGTTGTTGTTATTGTTGTTGACTTAGTTGTTGTTGTTGTTTATTTGACGTTGTTTTTGTTGTTGACGTTGTTGTTTATTTGACGTTGTTGTTGTTGTTTATTTGACGTTGTTGTTGTTGTTGACGTTGTTGTTGTTGTTTATTTGACGTTGTTGTTGTTATTTATTTGACATTGTTGTTGTTGTTGACGTTGTTGTTGTTGTTGTTGTTGTTGTTTATTTGACATTGTTGTTGTTGTTGTTGACGTTATTGTTGTTGTTGTTGTTGTTTATTTGACGTTGTTTTAGTATTGTTGTTAATTTGACATTGTTGTTGTTATTTATTTGACGTTGTTGTGGGTGACATTATTGTTGTTGTTTATTTGACGTTGTTGTTGTTGTTTATTTGACGTAGTTGTTGTTGTTGACGTTGTTGTTGTTGTTGTTTATTTGACGTTTTTGTTGTTTTTGATGTTGTTGTTGTATATTTGACGTTGTTGTAGTTGTTATTGTTGTTGTTGTTTATTTGACATTGTTGTTGTTGTTGTTTATTTGACGTTGTTGTTATTGTTTATTTGACGTTGTTGTTGTTGTTGTTTATTTGACGTTGTTGTTATTGACGGTGTTGTTGTTGTTGTTTATTTGACGTTGTTGTTATTGACGGTGTTGTTGTTGTTGTTGTTGTTTATTTGACATTGTTGTTGTTGTTGTTGTTGTTGTTGACGTTGTTGTTGTTTATTTGACGTTGTTGTTGTTGTTGTTCTTTATTTGACGTTGTTATTGTTTATTTGACGTTGTTGTTGTTTATTTAACATTGTTGTTGTTGACACTGTTGTTGTTGTTATTGTTTATTTGACGTTGTTGTTGTTGTTTATTTGACGTAGTTGTTGTTGTTGACGTTGTTGTTGTTGTTGTTTATTTGACGTTTTTGTTGTTGATGTTGTTGTTGTTGTTGTTGTTTATTTGACATTGTTGTTGTTGTTGTTGTTTATTTGACGTTGTTGTTATTGACGGTGTTGTTGTTGTTATTTATTTGACGTTGTTGTTGTTGTTGTTATTGTTTATTTGACGTTGTTGTTGTTGACGTTGTTCTTGTTGTTGTTGTTGTTGTTGTTGTTTATTTGACGTTGTTGTTGTTGTTGACATAGTTGTTGTTGTTGTTGTTGTTTATTTGACGTTTTTGTTGTTGTTGATGTTGTTGTTGTTTTCGTTGTTGTTTATTTGACGTTGTTGTAGTTGTTTAATTGACGTTGTTGTTGTTGTTGTTTATTTAACGTTGTTGTTGTTGTTGTTATTGTTGTTGTTGTTGTTGTTTATTTGACGTTGTTGTTGTTGTTCTTTATTTGACGTTGTTGTCGTTGTTGTTGTTTATTTGACGTTGTTGTTGTTGACGTTGTTGTTGTTGTTGTTTATTTGACATTGTTGTTGTTGTTGTTATTGTTAATTTGACGTTATTGTTGTTGTTGTTTATTTGGCGTTGTTGTTGTATTTGACGTTGTTGTTGTTTATTTGACGTTGTTGTTGTTGTTGACGTTGTTTTTCTTGTTGTTTATTTGACGTTGTTGTTGTTGTTGTTTATTTGACGTTGTTGTTGTTGTTTATTTGACGTTGTTGTTGTTGTTGTTTATTTGACATTGTTTTTGTTGTTGTTTATTTGACATTGTTGTTATTGACGGTGTTGTTGTTGTTTATTTGACGTTGTTGTTGTTGTTGTTTATTTGACGTTGTTGTTGTTGTTGTTTATTAGACATTGTTGTTGTTGTTAACATAGTTGTTGTTGTTGTTGTTTATTTGACGTTGTTGTTGTTGTTGACGTTGTTGTTGTTGTTGACGTTGTTGTTGTTGTTGTTTATTTGCCGTTGTTGTTGTTGTTGACATAGTTGTTGTTGTTGTTTATTTGACGTTGTTGTTGGTGTTGACGTTGTTGTTGTTGTTGTTTATTTGACGTTGTTGTTGTTGTTTATTTGACATTGTTGTTTTTGTTGACGTTGTTGTTGTTGTTGTTTATTTGACATTGTTATTGTTGTTGTTGACGTTGTTGTTGTTGTTTATTTGACTTTGTTGTTGTTGTTGTTGTTGTTTATTTGACATTGTTGTTGTTGTTGACTTAGTTGTTGTTGTTGTTTATTTGACGTTGTTGTTGTTGTTGTTGACGGTGTTGTTTATTTGACGTTGTTGTTGTTGTTTATTTGACGTTGTTGTTGTTGTTGACGTTGTTGTTGTTGTTGACGTTGTTGTTGTTGTTTATTTGACGTTGTTGTTGTTATTTATTTGACATTGTTGTTGTTGTTGACGTTGTTGTTGTTGTTGTTGTTGTTTATTTGACATTGTTGTTGTTGTTGTTGACGTTGTTGTTGTTGTTGTTCTTGTTTATTTGACATTGTTTTAGTATTGTTGTTTATTTGACATTGTTGTTGTTATTTATTTGACGTTGTTGTGGGTGACATTGTTGTTGTTATTGTTGTTTATTTGACGCTGTTGTTGTTGTTTATTTGACGTAGTTGTTGTTGTTGACGTTGTTGTTGTTGTTGTTGTTGTTGTTGTTGTTTATTTAACGTTGTTATTGTTTATTTGACGTTGTTGTTGTTGTTTATTTAACGTTGTTGTTGTTGACATTGTTGTTGTTGTTATTGTTTATTTGACATTGTTGTTGTTGTTGTTGTTTATTTGACGTTTTTGTTGTTGTTGATGTTGTTGTTGTTGTTGTTTATTTGACGTTGTTGTTGTTGTTGTTTATTTGATGTTGTTGTTGTTGTTGACATAGTTGTTGTTGTTGTTGTTTATTTGACGTTTTTGTTGTTGTTGATGTTGTTGTTATTTTCGTTGTTGTTTATTTGACGTTGTTGTAGTTGTTTAATTGACGTTGTTGTTGTTGTTGTTTATTTGACGTTGTTGTTGTTGTTGTTATTGTTGTTGTTGTTGTTTATTTGACGTTGTTGTTGTTGTTTATTTGACATTGTTGTTGTTGTTGACGGTGTTGTTGTTGTTGTTTATTTGACATTGTTGTTGTTGTTGTTGACGTTGTTGTTGTTGTTTATTTGACATTGTTGTTGTTGTTGTTTATTTGACGTTGTTGTTGTTTATTTGACGTTGTTGTTGTTGTTTATTTGACGTTTTTGTTGACGTTGTTGTTGTTGTTGTTGTTGTTATTGTTTATTTGACGTGGTTGTTGTTGTTTATTTGACGTAGTTGTTGTTGTTGATGTTGTTGTTGTTGTTTATTTGACGTTTTTGTTGTTTATGTTGTTGTTGTTTTCGTTGTTGTTTATTTGACGTTGTTGTAGTTGTTTAATTGACGTTGTTGTTGTTGTTGTTGTTTATTTGACGTTGTTGTTGTTGTTGTTATTGTTGTTGTTGTTGTTGTTTATTTGACGTTGTTGTTGTTGTTTATTTGACACTGTTGTTGTTGTTGTTGTTTATTTGACGTTGTTGTTGTTGTTGACGTTGTTGTTGTTGTTGTTTATTTGACGTTGTTGTTGTTGTTTATTTGACATTGTTGTTGTTGTTGTTAGTGTTTATTTGACGTTGTTGTTGTTGTTGTTTTTTTTGGCATTGTTGTTGTTGTTGTTGACGTTGTTGTTGTTGTTGTTTATTTGACGTTGTTGTTATTGATGTTGTTTTTGTTGTTGTTTATTTGACGTTGTTGTTGTTGTTGTTTATTTGACGTTGTTGTCGTTGTTGTTTATTTGACGTTGTTGTTGTTGTTGTTTATTTGACGTTGTTGTTGTTGTTGTTGTTTATTTGACATTGTTGTTGTTAATGGTGTTGTTGTTGTTGTTTATTTGACGTTGTTGTTGTTGACGTTGTTGTTGTTGTTGTTTATTTGACGTTGTTGTTGTTGACATATTTGTTATTGTTGTTGTTTATTTGACGTTGTTGTTGTTGACGTTGTTGTTGTTGTCGTTGTTTATTTGACGTTGTTGTTGTAGTTGACATAGTTGTTGTTGTTGTTGTTTATTTGACGTTGTTGTTGTTGTTGACGTTGTTGTTGTTGTTGTTTATTTGACGTTGTTGTTGTTGTTTATTTGACATTGTTGTTGTTGTTGACGTTGTTGTTGTTGTTGTTGTTTTTTGACATTGTTGTTGTTGTTGTTGTTGACGTTGTTGTTGTTGTTGTTTATTTGACTTTGTTGTTGTTGTTGTTTATTTGACGTTGTTGTTATTGTTGTTGACTTAGTTGTTGTTGTTGTTTATTTGACGTTGTTGTTATTGTTGACGTTGTTGTTTATTTGACGTTGTTGTTGTTGTTTATTTGACGTTGTTGTTGTTGTTGACGTTGTTGTTGTTGTTTATTTGACGTTGTTGTTGTTATTTATTTGACATTGTTGTTGTTGTTGACGTTGTTGTTGTTGTTGTTGTTGTTGTTTATTTGACATTGTTGTTGTTGTTGTTGTTGACGTTGTTGTTGTTGTTGTTGTTGTTTATTTGACGTTGTTTTAGTATTGTTGTTAATTTGACATTGTTGTTGTTATTTATTTGACGTTGTTGTGGGTGACATTGTTGTTGTTGTTTATTTGACGTTGTTGTTGTTGTTTATTTGACGTAGTTGTTGTTGTTGACGTTGTTGTTGTTGTTGTTGTTTATTTGACGTTTTTGTTGTTTTTGATGTTGTTGTTGTATATTTGACGTTGTTGTAGTTGTTATTGTTGTTGTTGTTTATTTGACATTGTTGTTGTTGTTGTTTATTTGACGTTGTTGTTATTGTTTATTTGACGTTGTTGTTGTTGTTGTTTATTTGACGTTGTTGTTATTGACGGTGTTGTTGTTGTTGTTGTTGTTTATTTGACATTGTTGTTGTTGTTGTTGTTGTTGACGTTGTTGTTGTTTATTTGACGTTGTTGTTGTTGTTGTTCTTTATTTGACGTTGTTATTGTTTATTTGACGTTGTTGTTGTTTATTTAACGTTGTTGTTGTTGACACTATTGTTGTTGTTATTGTTTATTTGACGTTGTTGTTGTTTATTTGACGTAGTTGTTGTTGTTGACGTTGTTGTTGTTGTTGTTTATTTGACGTTTTTGTTGTTGATGTTGTTGTTGTTGTTGTTGTTTATTTGACATTGTTGTTGTTGTTGTTGCTTATTTGACGTTGTTGTTGTTGACGGTGTTGTTGTTGTTATTTATTTGACGTTGTTGTTGTTGTTGTTATTGTTTATTTGACGTTGTTGTTGTTGACGTTGTTGTTGTTGTTGTTGTTGTTGTTGTTGTTTATTTGACGTTGTTGTTGTTGTTGACATAGTTGTTGTTGTTGTTGTTTATTTGACGTTTTTGTTGTTGTTGATGTTGTTGTTGTTTTCGTTGTTGTTTATTTGACGTTGTTGTAGTTGTTTAATTGACGTTGTTGTTGTTGTTGTTGTTTATTTAACGTTGTTGTTGTTGTTGTTGTTGTTATTGTTGTTGTTGTTGTTGTTTATTTGACGTTGTTGTTGTTGTTCTTTATTTGACGTTGTTGTCGTTGTTGTTGTTGACGTTGTTGTTGTTGTTGTTTATTTGACATTGTTGTTGTTGTTGTTATTGTTAATTTGACGTTGTTGTTGTTGTTGTTTATTTGGCGTTGTTGTTGTATTTGACGTTGTTGTTGTTTATTTGACGTTGTTGTTGTTGTTGACGTTGTTTTTCTTGTTGTTTATTTGACGTTGTTGTTGTTGTTGTTTATTTGACGTTGTTGTTGTTGTTGTTTATTTGACGTTGTTGTTGTTGTTGTTTATTAGACATTGTTGTTGTTGTTAACATAGTTGTTGTTGTTGTTGTTGTTTATTTGACGTTGTTGTTGTTGTTGACGTTGTTGTTGTTGTTGACGTTATTGTTGTTGTTGTTTATTTGCCGTTGTTGTTGTTGTTGACATAGTTGTTGTTGTTGTTTATTTGACGTTGTTGTTGGTGTTGACATTGTTGTTGTTGTTGTTGTTTATTTGACGTTGTTGTTGTTGTTGTTTATTTGACATTGTTGTTTTTGTTGACGTTGTTGTTGTTGTTGTTTATTTGACATTGTTATTGTTGTTGTTGACGTTGTTGTTGTTGTTTATTTGACTTTGTTGTTGTTGTTGTTGTTGTTGTTGTTGTTGTTGTTGTTGTTTATTTGACGTTGTTGTTGTTGTTGACTTAGTTATTGTTGTTGTTTATTTGATGTTGTTGTTGTTGTTGCTGTTGATGGTGTTGTTTATTTGACGTTGTTGTTGTTGTTTATTTGACGTTGTTGTTGTTGACGTTGTTGTTGTTGTTGACGTTGTTGTTGTTGTTTATTTGACGTTGTTGTTGTTATTTATTTGACATTGTTGTTGTTGTTGTTGACGTTGTTATTGTTGTTGTTGTTGTTTATTTGACATTGTTTTAGTATTGTTGTTTATTTGACATTGTTGTTGTTATTTATTTGACGTTGTTGTGGGTGACATTGTTGTTGTTGTTGTTTATTTGACGTTGTTGTTGATGTTGTTTATTTGACGTAGTTGTTGTTGTTGTTGTTGTTGTTGTTTATTTGACGTTTTTGTTGTTGTTGTTGTTGTTGTTGTATATTTGACGTTGTTGTAGTTGTTATTGTTGTTGTTGTTTATTTGACATCATTGTTGTTGTTGTTGTTTATTTGACGTTGTTGTTGTTGACGTTGTTGTTGTTGTTGTTTATTTGACGTTGTTGTTGTTGACATATTTGTTATTGTTGTTGTTTATTTGACGTTGTTGTTGTTGACGTTGTTGTTGTTGTTGTTGTTGTTTATTTGACGTTGTTGTTGTAGTTGACATAGTTGTTGTTGTTGTTGTTTATTTGACGTTGTTGTTGTTGTTGACGTTGTTGTTGTTGTTGTTTATTTGACGTTGTTGTTGTTGTTTATTTGACATTGTTGTTGTTGTTGACGTTGTTGTTGTTGTTGTTTTTTGACATTGTTGTTGTTGTTGTTGTTGACGTTGTTGTTGTTGTTGTTTATTTGACTTTGTTGTTGTTGTTGTTGTTTATTTGACGTTGTTGTTATTGTTGTTGACTAAGTTGTTGTTGTTGTTTATTTGACGTTGTTGTTGTTGTTGACGTTGTTGTTTATTTGACGTTGTTGTTGTTGTTGTTTATTTGACGTTGTTGTTGTTGTTGACGTTGTTGTTGTTGTTTATTTGACGTTGTTGTTGTTATTTATTTGACATTGTTGTTGTTGTTGACGTTGTTGTTGTTGTTGTTGTTGTTGTTTATTTGACATTGTTGTTGTTGTTGTTGACGTTATTGTTGTTGTTGTTGTTGTTTATTTGACGTTGTTTTAGTATTGTTGTTAATTTGACATTGTTGTTGTTATTTATTTGACGTTGTTGTGGGTGACATTGTTGTTGTTGTTTATTTGACGTTGTTGTTGTTGTTTATTTGACGTAGTTGTTGTTGTTGACGTTGTTGTTGTTGTTGTTGTTTATTTGACGTTTTTGTTGTTTTTGATGTTGTTGTTGTATATTTGACGTTGTTGTAGTTGTTATTGTTGTTGTTGTTTATTTGACATTGTTGTTGTTGTTGTTTATTTGACGTTGTTGTTATTGTTTATTTGACGTTGTTGTTGTTGTTGTTTATTTGACGTTGTTGTTATTGACGGTGTTGTTGTTGTTGTTTATTTGACGTTGTTGTTATTGACGGTGTTGTTGTTGTTGTTGTTGTTGTTGTTTATTTGACATTGTTGTTGTTGTTGTTGTTGTTGACGTTGTTGTTGTTTATTTGACGTTGTTGTTGTTGTTGTTCTTTATTTGACGTTGTTATTGTTTATTTGACGTTGTTGTTGTTTATTTAACGTTGTTGTTGTTGACACTGTTGTTGTTGTTATTGTTTATTTGACGTTGTTGTTGTTATTTATTTGACGTAGTTGTTGTTGTTGACGTTGTTGTTGTTGTTGTTTATTTGACGTTTTTGTTGTTGATGTTGTTGTTGTTGTTGTTGTTTATTTGACATTGTTGTTGTTGTTGTTGTTTATTTGACGTTGTTGTTGTTGACGGTGTTGTTGTTGTTATTTATTTGACGTTGTTGTTGTTGTTGTTATTGTTTATTTGACGTTGTTGTTGTTGACGTTGTTCTTGTTGTTGTTGTTGTTGTTGTTGTTTATTTGACGTTGTTGTTGTTGTTGACATAGTTGTTGTTGTTGTTGTTGTTTATTTGACGTTTTTGTTGTTGTTGATGTTGTTGTTGTTTTCGTTGTTGTTTATTTGACGTTGTTGTAGTTGTTTAATTGACGTTGTTGTTGTTGTTGTTTATTTAACGTTGTTGTTGTTGTTGTTGTTGTTATTGTTGTTGTTGTTGTTGTTGTTTATTTGACGTTGTTGTTGTTGTTCTTTATTTGACGTTGTTGTCGTTGTTGTTGTTTATTTGACGTTGTTGTTGTTGACGTTGTTGTTGTTGTTGTTTATTTGACATTGTTGTTGTTGTTGTTATTGTTAATTTGACGTTGTTGTTGTTGTTGTTTATTTGGCGTTGTTGTTGTATTTGACGTTGTTGTTGTTTATTTGACGTTGTTGTTGTTGTTGACGTTGTTTTTCTTGTTGTTTATTTGACGTTGTTGTTGTTGTTGTTGTTTATTTGACGTTGTTGTTGTTGTTTATTTGACGTTGTTGTTGTTGTTGTTTATTTGACATTGTTTTTGTTGTTGTTTATTTGACATTGTTGTTATTGACGGTGTTGTTGTTGTTTATTTGACGTTGTTGTTGTTGTTGTTTATTTGACGTTGTTGTTGTTGTTGTTTATTAGACATTGTTGTTGTTGTTAACATAGTTGTTGTTGTTGTTGTTTATTTGACGTTGTTGTTGTTGTTGACGTTGTTGTTGTTGTTGACGTTGTTGTTGTTGTTGTTTATTTGCCGTTGTTGTTGTTGTTGACATAGTTGTTGTTGTTGTTTATTTGACGTTGTTGTTGGTGTTGACATTGTTGTTGTTGTTGTTGTTTATTTGACGTTGTTGTTGTTGTTGTTTATTTGACATTGTTGTTTTTGTTGACGTTGTTGTTGTTGTTGTTTATTTGACATTGTTATTGTTGTTGTTGACGTTGTTGTTGTTGTTTATTTGACTTTGTTGTTGTTGTTGTTGTTGTTGTTGTTTATTTGACGTTGTTGTTGTTGTTGACTTAGTTATTGTTGTTGTTTATTTGATGTTGTTGTTGTTGTTGCTGTTGATTGTGTTGTTTATTTGACGTTGTTGTTGTTGTTGTTGTTTATTTGACGTTGTTGTTGTTGACGTTGTTGTTGTTGTTGACGTTGTTGTTGTTGTTTATTTGACGTTGTTGTTGTTATTTATTTGACATTGTTGTTGTTGTTGACGTTGTTGTTGTTGTTTATTTGACATTGTTGTTGTTGTTGTTGACGTTGTTGTTGTTGTTGTTGTTTATTTGACATTGTTTTAGTATTGTTGTTTATTTGACATTGTTGTTGTTATTTATTTGACGTTGTTGTGGGTGACATTGTTGTTGTTGTTGTTTATTTGACGTTGTTGTTGATGTTGTTTATTTGACGTAGTTGTTGTTGTTGACGTTGTTGTTGTTGTTGTTGTTGTTGTTTATTTGACGTTTTTGTTGTTGTTGTTGTTGTTGTATATTTGACGTTGTTGTAGTTGTTATTGTTGTTGTTGTTTATTTGACATTATTGTTGTTGTTGTTGTTTATTTGACATTGTTGTTGTTGTTGTTTATTTGACGTTGTTGTTGTTGTTTATTTGACGTTGTTGTTGTTGTTGTTTATTTGACGTTGTTGTTATTGACGGTGTTGTTGTTGTTGTTGTTGTTTATTTGACATTGTTGTTGTTGTTGTTGTTGACGTTGTTGTTGTTTATTTGACGTTGTTGTTGTTGTTGTTCTTTATTTGACGTTGTTATTGTTTATTTGACGTTGTTGTTGTTGTTTATTTAACGTTGTTGTTGTTGACACTGTTGTTGTTGTTATTGTTTATTTGACGTTGTTGTTGTTGTTTATTTGACGTAGTTGTTGTTGTTGACGTTGTTGTTGTTGTTGTTTATTTGACGTTTTTGTTGTTGATGTTGTTGTTGTTGTTGTTGTTGTTTATTTGACATTGTTGTTGTTGTTGTTTATTTGACGTTGTTGTTGTTGACGGTGTTGTTGTTGTTATTTATTTGACGTTGTTGTTGTTGTTGTTGTTTATTTGACGTTGTTGTTGTTGTTGTTGTTGTTTATTTGACGTTGTTGTTGTTGTTGACATAGTTGTTGTTGTTGTTGTTGTTTATTTGACGTTTTTGTTGTTGTTGATGTTGTTGTTGTTTTCGTTGTTGTTTATTTGACGTTGTTGTAGTTGTTTAATTGACGTTGTTGTTGTTGTTGTTTATTTAACGTTGTTGTTGTTGTTGTTGTTGTTGTTATTGTTGTTGTTGTTGTTGTTTATTTGACGTTGTTGTTGTTGTTCTTTATTTGATGTTGTTGTCGTTGTTGTTGTTTATTTGACGTTGTTGTTGTTGACGTTGTTGTTGTTGTTGTTTATTTGACATTGTTGTTGTTGTTGTTATTGTTAATTTGACGTTGTTGTTGTTGTTGTTGTTTATTTGGCGTTGTTGTTGTATTTGACGTTGTTGTTATTTATTTGACGTTGTTGTTGTTGTTGACGTTGTTTTTCTTGTTGTTTATTTGACGTTGTTGTTGTTGTTTATTTGACGTTGTTGTTGTTGTTTATTTGACGTTGTTGTTGTTGTTGTTTATTTGACATTGTTGTTGTTGTTGTTTATTTGACATTGTTGTTATTGACGGTGTTGTTGTTGTTTATTTGACGTTGTTGTTGTTGTTGTTTATTTGACGTTGTTGTTGTTGTTGTTTATTAGACATTGTTGTTGTTGTTAACATAGTTGTTGTTGTTGTTGTTTATTTGACGTTGTTGTTGTTGTTGACGTTGTTGTTGTTGTTGACGTTGTTGTTGTTGTTGTTTATTTGCCGTTGTTGTTGTTGTTGACATAGTTGTTGTTGTTGTTTATTTGACGTTGTTGTTGGTGTTGACGTTGTTGTTGTTGTTGTTGTTTATTTGACGTTGTTGTTGTTGTTGTTGTTTATTTGACATTGTTGTTTTTGTTGACGTTGTTGTTGTTGTTGTTGTTTATTTGACATTGTTATTGTTGTTGTTGACGTTGTTGTTGTTGTTTATTTGACTTTGTTGTTGTTGTTGTTGTTGTTGTTTATTTGACGTTGTTGTTGTTGTTGACTTATTTGTTGTTGTTGTTTATTTTATGTTGTTGTTGTTGTTGTTGTTGTTGATGGTGTTGTTTATTTGACGTTGTTGTTGTTGTTTATTTGACGTTGTTGTTGTTGTTGACGTTGTTGTTGTTGTTTATTTGACGTTGTTGTTGTTATTTATTTGACATTGTTGTTGTTGTTGACGTTGTTGTTGTTGTTGTTTATTTGACATTGTTGTTGTTGTTGTTGACGTTGTTGTTGTTGTTGTTGTTTATTTGACATTGTTTTAGTATTGTTGTTTATTTGACATTGTTGTTGTTATTTATTTGACGTTGTTGTGGGTGACATTGTTGTTGTTGTTTATTTGACGTTGTTGTTGTTGTTGTTTATTTGACGTAGTTGTTGTTGTTGACGTTGTTGTTGTTGTTGTTGTTGTTTATTTGACGTTTTTGTTGTTGTTGTTGTTGTATATTTGACGTTGTTGTAGTTGTTATTGTTGTTGTTGTTTATTTGACATTATTGTTGTTGTTGTTGTTTATTTGACGTTGTTATTGTTGTTGTTTATTTGACGTTGTTGTTGTTGTTTATTTGACGTTGTTGTTGTTTACGGTGTTGTTGTTGTTGTTGTTTATTTGACATCGTTGTTGTTCTTGTTATTGACGTTGTTGTTGTTTATTTGACGTTGTTGTTGTTGTTCTTTATTTGACGTTGTTATTGTTTATTTGACGTTGTTGTTGTTATTTATTTAACGTTGTTGTTATTGCCATTGTTGTTGTTGTTATTGTTTATTTGACATTGTTGTTGTTGTTGTTTATTTGACGTTTTTGTTGTTGTTGATGTTGTTGTTGTTGTTGTTGTTTATTTGACGTTGTTGTTGTTGTTGTTGTTTATTTGACGTTGTTGTTGTTGACGGTGTTGTTGTTGTTATTTATTTGACGTTGTTGTTGTTGTTGTTTATTTGATGTTGTTGTTGTTGACGTTGTTGTAGTTGTTGTTTATTTGACGTTGTTGTTGTTGTTGACATAGTTCTTGTTGTTTATTTGACGTTGTTGTAGTTGTTTAATTGACGTTGTTGTTGTTGTTGTTGTTGTTTATTTGACGTTGTTGTTGTTGTTGTTATTGTTGTTGTTGTTGTTTATTTGACGTTGTTGTTGTTGTTAATTTGACATTGTTGTTGTTGTTGACGGTGTTGTTGTTGTTGTTTATTTGACATTGTTGTTGTTGTTGTTGTTGACGTTGTTGTTGTTGTTTATTTGACATTGTTGTTGTTGTTTATTTGACGTTGTTGTTGTTTATTTGACGTTGTTGTTGTTGTTTATTTGACGTTTTTGTTGACGTTGTTGTTGTTGTTGTTATTGTTTATTTGACGTTGTTGTTGTTGTTTATTTGACGTAGTTGTTGTCGTTGATGTTGTTGTTGTTGTTTATTTGACGTTTTTGTTGTTGATGTTGTTGTTGTTTTCGTTGTTGTTTATTTGACGTTGTTGTAGTTGTTTAATTGACGTTGTTGTTGTTGTTGTTTATTTGACGTTGTTGTTGTTGTTGTTATTGTTGTTGTTGTTGTTTATTTGACGTTGTTGTTGTTGTTTATTTGACGCTGTTGTTGTTGTTGTTGTTTATTTGACGTTGTTGTTGTTGTTTATTTGACGTTGTTGTTGTTGTTTATTTGACGTTTTTGTTGACGTTGTTGTTGTTGTTGTTATTGTTTATTTGACGTTGTTGTTGTTGTTTATTTGACGTAGTTGTTGTCGTTGATGTTGTTGTTGTTGTTTATTTGACGTTTTTGTTGTTGATGTTGTTGTTGTTTTCGTTGTTGTTTATTTGACGTTGTTGTAGTTGTTTAATTGACGTTGTTGTTGTTGTTGTTTATTTGACGTTGTTGTTGTTGTTGTTGTTATTGTTGTTGTTGTTGTTGTTTATTTGACGTTGTTGTTATTGTTTATTTGACGCTGTTGTTGTTGTTGTTGTTTATTTGACGTTGTTGTTGTTGTTGACGTTGTTGTTGTTGTTTATTTGACGTTGTTGTTGTTGTTTATTTGACATTGTTGTTGTTGTTGTTATTGTTTATTTGACGTTGTTGTTGTTGTTTTTTTTGGCATTGTTGTTGTTGTTGACGTTATTGTTGTTGTTGTTTATTTGACGTTGTTGTTATTGATGTTGTTTTTGTTGTTGTTTATTTGACGTTGTTGTTGTTGTTGTTTATTTGACGTTGTTGTTGTTGTTGTTTATTTGACGTTGTTGTTGTTGTTTATTTGACATTGTTGTTGTTAACGGTGTTGTTGTTGTTGTTTATTTGACGTTGTTGTTGTTGTTGTTGTTTATTTGACATTGTTGTTGTTGACGTTGTTGTTGTTGTTGTTGTTTATTTGACGTTGTTGTTGTTGACATAGTTGTTATTGTTGTTGTTTATTTGACGTTGTTGTTGTTGACGTTGTTGTTGTTGTTGTTGTTTATTTGACGTTGTTGTTGTAGTTGACATAGTTGTTGTTGTTGTTGTTTATTTGACGTTGTTGTTGTTGTTGACGTTATTGTTATTGTTGTTTATTTTACGTTGTTGTTGTTGTTTATTTGACATTGTTGTTGTTGTTGACGTTGTTGTTGTTGTTGTTTATTTGACATTGTTGTTGTTGCTGTTGTTGACGTTGTTGTTGTTGTTTATTTGACTTTGTTGTTGTTGTTTATTTGACGTTGTTGTTTTTGTTGACTTAGTTGTTGTTGTTGTTTATTTGACGTTGTTGTTGTTGTTGTTGACGTTGTTGTTTATTTGACATTGTTGTTGTTGTTGTTTATTTGACGTTGTTGTTGTTGTTGACGTTGTTGTTGTTGTTTATTTGACGTTGTTGTTGTTATTTATTTGACATTGTTGTTGTTGTTGACTTTGTTGTTGTTGTTGTTGTTGTTGTTTATTTGACATTGTTGTTGTTGTTGTTGTTTATTTGACGTTGTTTTAGTATTGTTGTTTATTTGACATTGTTGTTGTTATTTATTTGACGTTATTGTGGGTGACATTGTTGTTGTTGTTTATTTGACGTTGTTGTTGTTGTTTATTTGACGTAGTTGTTGTTGTTGACGTTGTTGTTGTTGTTGTTTATTTGACCTTTTTGTTGTTGTTGTATATTTGACGTTGTTGTAGTTGTTATTGTTGTTGTTGTTTATTTGACATTGTTGTTGTTGTTGTTTATTTGACGTTGTTGTTGTTGTTGTGTATTTGACGTTGTTGTTGTTGTTTATTTGACGTTGTTGTTGTTGACGGTGTTGTTGTTGTTTTTTATTTGACATTGTTGTTGTTGTTGTTGTTGTTGACGTTGTTGTTGTTTATTTGACGTTGTTGTTGTTATTGTTCTTTATTTGACGTTGTTATTGTTTATTTGACGTTGTTGTTGTTGTTTATTTAACGTTGTTGTTGTTGACATTGTTGTTGTTGTTATTGTTTATTTGACGTTGTTGTTGTTGTTTATTTGACGTAGTTGTTATTGTTGACGTTGTTGTTGTTGTTGTTTATTTGACGTTTTTGTTGTTGATGTTGTTGTTGTTGTTTATTTGACATTGTTATTGTTGTTGTTGTTTATTTGACGTTGTTGTTGTTGACGTTGTTGTTGTTGTTATTTATTTGACGTTGTTGTTGTTGTTGTTATTGTTTATTTGACGTTGTTGTTGTTGACGTTGTTGTTATTGTTGTTGTTTATTTGACGTTGTTGTTGTTGACATAGTTGTTGTTGTTGTTGTTGTTTATTTGACGTTTTTGTTGTTGTTGATGTTGTTGTTGTTTTCGTTGTTGTTTATTTGACGTTGTTGTAGTTGTTTAATTGACGTTGTTGTTGTTGTTGTTTATTTAACGTTGTTGTTGTTGTTGTTGTTATTGTTGTTGTTGTTGTTTATTTGACGTTGTTGTTGTTGTTCTTTATTTGACGTTGTTGTCGTTGTTGTTGTTTATTTGACGTTGTTGTTGTTGACGTTGTTGTTGTTGTTGTTTATTTGACATTGTTGTTGTTGTTGTTATTGTTAATTTGACGTTGTTGTTGTTGTTGTTTATTTGGCGTTGTTGTTGTTGTATTTGACGTTGTTGTTGTTTATTTGACGTTGTTGTTGTTGTTAACGTTGTTTTTCTTGTTGTTTATTTGACGTTGTTGTTGTTGTTGTTTATTTGACGTTGTTGTTGTTGTTTATTTGACGTTGTTGTTGTTGTTTATTTGACGTTGTTGTTGTTGTTGACGTTGTTGTTGTTGTTTATTTGACGTTGTTGTTGTTGTTTATTTGACATTGTTGTTGTTGTTGTTATTGTTTATTTGACGTTGTTGTTGTTGTTTTTTTGTGGCATTGTTGTTGTTTTTGTTGACGTTGTTGTTGTTGTTGTTTATTTGTCGTTGTTGTTATGGATGTTGTTTTTGTTGTTGTTTATTTGACGTTGTTGTTGTTGTTATTTATTTGACGTTGTTGTTGTTGTTGTTTATTTGACGTTGTTGTTGTTGTTGTTTATTTGACATTGTTGTTGTTAACGGTGTTGTTGTTGTTGTTGTTTATTTGACGTTGTTGTTGTTGTTGTTTATTTGACATTGTTGTTGTTGACGTTGTTGTTGTTGTTGTTGTTTATTTGACGTTGTTGTTGTTGACATAGTTGTTATTATTGTTGTTTATTTGACGTTGTTGTTGTTGACGTTGTTGTTGTTGTTGTTGTTTATTTGACGTTGTTGTTGTAGTTGACATAGTTGTTGTTGTTGTTGTTTATTTGACGTTGTTGTTGTTGACGTTGTTGTT
The DNA here is from genome assembly GCA_948472305.1 of Vicia faba. Classification (NCBI taxonomy): domain Eukaryota; kingdom Viridiplantae; phylum Streptophyta; class Magnoliopsida; order Fabales; family Fabaceae; genus Vicia; species Vicia faba. The sequence continues at coordinate 388,235,295 of OX451739.1, read as the reverse complement.
GTTGTTGTTTATTTTACGTTGTTGTTGTTGTTTATTTGACATTGTTGTTGTTGTTGACGTTGTTGTTGTTGTTGTTTATTTGACATTGTTGTTGTTGTTGTTGTTGACGTTGTTGTTGTTGTTGTTGTTTATTTGACTTTGTTGTTGTTGTTTATTTGACGTTGTTGTTGTTGTTGATTTAGTTGTTGTTGTTGTTTATTTGACGTTGTTGTTGTTGTTGACGTTGTTGTTTATTTGACATTGTTGTTGTTGTTTATTTGACGTTGTTGTTGTTGTTGTTGACGTTGTTGTTGTTGTTTATTTGACGTTGTTGTTGTTATTTATTTGACATTGTTGTTGTTGTTGACTTTGTTGTTGTTGTTGTTGTTGTTGTTGTTTATTTGACATTGTTGTTGTTGTTGTTGTTTATTTGACGTTGTTTTAGTATTGTTGTTTATTCGACATTGTTGTTGTTATTTATTTGACGTTGTTGTGGGTGACATTGTTGTTGTTGTTTATTTGACATTGTTGTTGTTGTTGTTTATTTGACGTTGTTGTTGTTGTTGTTTATTTGACGTTGTTGTTGTTGTTGTTTATTTGACATTGTTGTTGTTAATGGTGTTGTTGTTGTTGTTTGTTTGACGTTGTTGTTGTTGTTGTTGTTTATTTGACATTGTTGTTGTTGACGTTGTTGTTGTTGTTTATTTGACGTTGTTGTTGTTGACATAGTTGTTATTGTTGTTGTTTATTTGACGTTGTTGTTGTTGACGTTGTTGTTGTTGTTGTTTATTTGACGTTGTTGTTGTAGTTGACATAGTTGTTGTTGTTGTTGTTTATTTGACGTTGTTGTTGTTGTTGACGTTATTGTTATTGTTATTTATTTTACGTTGTTGTTGTTGTTTATTTGACATTGTTGTTGTTGTTGACGTTGTTGTTGTTGTTGTTTATTTGACATTGTTGTTGTTGCTGTTGTTGACGTTGTTGTTGTTGTTTATTTGACTTTGTTGTTGTTGTTTATTTGACGTTGTTGTTGTTGTTGACTTAGTTGTTGTTGTTGTTTATTTGACGTTGTTGTTGTTGTTGTTGTTGACGTTGTTGTTTATTTGACATTGTTGTTGTTGTTGTTTATTTGACGTTGTTGTTGTTGTTGACGTTGTTGTTGTTGTTTATTTGACGTTGTTGTTGTTATTTATTTGACATTGTTGTTGTTGTTGACTTTGTTGTTGTTGTTGTTGTTGTTGTTTATTTGACATTGTTGTTGTTGTTGTTGTTGTTTATTTGACGTTGTTTTAGTATTGTTGTTTATTTGACATTGTTGTTGTTATTTATTTGACGTTATTGTGGGTGACATTGTTGTTGTTGTTTATTTGACGTTGTTGTTGTTGTTTATTTGACGTAGTTGTTGTTGTTGACGTTGTTGTTGTTGTTGTTTATTTGACGTTTTTGTTGTTGTTGATGTTGTTGTTGTATATTTGACGTTGTTGTAGTTGTTATTGTTGTTGTTGTTTATTTGACATTGTTGTTGTTGTTGTTTATTTGACGTTGTTGTTGTTGTTGTGTATTTGACGTTGTTGTTGTTGACGGTGTTGTTCTTGTTTTTTATTTGACATTGTTGTTGTTGTTGTTGTTGTTGACGTTGTTGTTGTTTATTTGACGTTGTTGTTGTTATTGTTCTTTATTTGACGTTGTTATTGTTTATTTGACGTTGTTGTTGTTGTTTATTTAACGTTGTTGTTGTTGACATTGTTGTTGTTGTTATTGTTTATTTGACGTTGTTGTTGTTGTTTATTTGACGTAGTTGTTATTGTTGACGTTGTTATTGTTGTTGTTTATTTGACATTGTTGTTGTTGTTGACGTTGTTGTTGTTGTTGTTTATTTGACATTGTTGTTGTTGCTGTTGTTGACGTTGTTGTTGTTGTTTATTTGACTTTGTTGTTGTTGTTTATTTGACGTTGTTGTTTTTGTTGACTTAGTTGTTGTTGTTGTTTATTTGACGTTGTTGTTGTTGTTGTTGACGTTGTTGTTTATTTGACATTGTTGTTGTTGTTGTTTATTTGACGTTGTTGTTGTTGTTGACGTTGTTGTTGTTGTTTATTTGACGTTGTTGTTGTTATTTATTTGACATTGTTGTTGTTGTTGACTTTGTTGTTGTTGTTGTTGTTGTTGTTTATTTGACATTGTTGTTGTTGTTGTTGTTTATTTGACGTTGTTTTAGTATTGTTGTTTATTTGACATTGTTGTTGTTATTTATTTGACGTTATTGTGGGTGACATTGTTGTTGTTGTTTATTTGACGTTGTTGTTGTTGTTTATTTGACGTAGTTGTTGTTGTTGACGTTGTTGTTGTTGTTGTTTATTTGACCTTTTTGTTGTTGTTGTATATTTGACGTTGTTGTAGTTGTTATTGTTGTTGTTGTTTATTTGACATTGTTGTTGTTGTTGTTTATTTGACGTTGTTGTTGTTGTTGTGTATTTGACGTTGTTGTTGTTGTTTATTTGACGTTGTTGTTGTTGACGGTGTTGTTGTTGTTTTTTATTTGACATTGTTGTTGTTGTTGTTGTTGTTGACGTTGTTGTTGTTTATTTGACGTTGTTGTTGTTATTGTTCTTTATTTGACGTTGTTATTGTTTATTTGACGTTGTTGTTGTTGTTTATTTAACGTTGTTGTTGTTGACATTGTTGTTGTTGTTATTGTTTATTTGACGTTGTTGTTGTTGTTTATTTGACGTAGTTGTTATTGTTGACGTTGTTGTTGTTGTTGTTTATTTGACGTTTTTGTTGTTGATGTTGTTGTTGTTGTTTATTTGACATTGTTATTGTTGTTGTTGTTTATTTGACGTTGTTGTTGTTGACGTTGTTGTTGTTGTTATTTATTTGACGTTGTTGTTGTTGTTGTTATTGTTTATTTGACGTTGTTGTTGTTGACGTTGTTGTTATTGTTGTTGTTTATTTGACGTTGTTGTTGTTGACATAGTTGTTGTTGTTGTTGTTGTTTATTTGACGTTTTTGTTGTTGTTGATGTTGTTGTTGTTTTCGTTGTTGTTTATTTGACGTTGTTGTAGTTGTTTAATTGACGTTGTTGTTGTTGTTGTTTATTTAACGTTGTTGTTGTTGTTGTTGTTATTGTTGTTGTTGTTGTTTATTTGACGTTGTTGTTGTTGTTCTTTATTTGACGTTGTTGTCGTTGTTGTTGTTTATTTGACGTTGTTGTTGTTGACGTTGTTGTTGTTGTTGTTTATTTGACATTGTTGTTGTTGTTGTTATTGTTAATTTGACGTTGTTGTTGTTGTTGTTTATTTGGCGTTGTTGTTGTTGTATTTGACGTTGTTGTTGTTTATTTGACGTTGTTGTTGTTGTTAACGTTGTTTTTCTTGTTGTTTATTTGACGTTGTTGTTGTTGTTGTTTATTTGACGTTGTTGTTGTTGTTTATTTGACGTTGTTGTTGTTGTTTATTTGACGTTGTTGTTGTTGTTGACGTTGTTGTTGTTGTTTATTTGACGTTGTTGTTGTTGTTTATTTGACATTGTTGTTGTTGTTGTTATTGTTTATTTGACGTTGTTGTTGTTGTTTTTTTGTGGCATTGTTGTTGTTTTTGTTGACGTTGTTGTTGTTGTTGTTTATTTGTCGTTGTTGTTATGGATGTTGTTTTTGTTGTTGTTTATTTGACGTTGTTGTTGTTGTTATTTATTTGACGTTGTTGTTGTTGTTGTTTATTTGACGTTGTTGTTGTTGTTGTTTATTTGACATTGTTGTTGTTAACGGTGTTGTTGTTGTTGTTGTTTATTTGACGTTGTTGTTGTTGTTGTTTATTTGACATTGTTGTTGTTGACGTTGTTGTTGTTGTTGTTGTTTATTTGACGTTGTTGTTGTTGACATAGTTGTTATTATTGTTGTTTATTTGACGTTGTTGTTGTTGACGTTGTTGTTGTTGTTGTTGTTTATTTGACGTTGTTGTTGTAGTTGACATAGTTGTTGTTGTTGTTGTTTATTTGACGTTGTTGTTGTTGTTGACGTTGTTGTTGTTGTTGTTTATTTTACGTTGTTGTTGTTGTTTATTTGACATTGTTGTTGTTGTTGACGTTGTTGTTGTTGTTGTTTATTTGACATTGTTGTTGTTGTTGTTGTTGACGTTGTTGTTGTTGTTGTTTATTTGACTTTGTTGTTGTTGTTTATTTGACGTTGTTGTTGTTGTTGATTTAGTTGTTGTTGTTGTTTATTTGACGTTGTTGTTGTTGTTGATTTAGTTGTTGTTGTTGTTTATTTGACGTTGTTGTTGTTGTTGACGTTGTTGTTTATTTGACATTGTTGTTGTTGTTTATTTGACGTTGTTGTTGTTGTTGTTGACGTTGTTGTTGTTGTTTATTTGACGTTGTTGTTGTTATTTATTTGACATTGTTGTTGTTGTTGACTTTGTTGTTGTTGTTGTTGTTGTTGTTGTTTATTTGACATTGTTGTTGTTGTTGTTGTTTATTTGACGTTGTTTTAGTATTGTTGTTTATTCGACATTGTTGTTGTTATTTATTTGACGTTGTTGTGGGTGACATTGTTGTTGTTGTTTATTTGACATTGTTGTTGTTGTTGTTTATTTGACGTTGTTGTTGTTGTTGTTTATTTGACGTTGTTGTTGTTGTTGTTTATTTGACATTGTTGTTGTTAATGGTGTTGTTGTTGTTGTTTGTTTGACGTTGTTGTTGTTGTTGTTGTTTATTTGACATTGTTGTTGTTGACGTTGTTGTTGTTGTTTATTTGACGTTGTTGTTGTTGACATAGTTGTTATTGTTGTTGTTTATTTGACGTTGTTGTTGTTGACGTTGTTGTTGTTGTTGTTTATTTGACGTTGTTGTTGTAGTTGACATAGTTGTTGTTGTTGTTGTTTATTTGACGTTGTTGTTGTTGTTGACGTTATTGTTATTGTTATTTATTTTACGTTGTTGTTGTTGTTTATTTGACATTGTTGTTGTTGTTGACGTTGTTGTTGTTGTTGTTTATTTGACATTGTTGTTGTTGCTGTTGTTGACGTTGTTGTTGTTGTTTATTTGACTTTGTTGTTGTTGTTTATTTGACGTTGTTGTTGTTGTTGACTTAGTTGTTGTTGTTGTTTATTTGACGTTGTTGTTGTTGTTGTTGTTGACGTTGTTGTTTATTTGACATTGTTGTTGTTGTTGTTTATTTGACGTTGTTGTTGTTGTTGACGTTGTTGTTGTTGTTTATTTGACGTTGTTGTTGTTATTTATTTGACATTGTTGTTGTTGTTGACTTTGTTGTTGTTGTTGTTGTTGTTGTTTATTTGACATTGTTGTTGTTGTTGTTGTTGTTTATTTGACGTTGTTTTAGTATTGTTGTTTATTTGACATTGTTGTTGTTATTTATTTGACGTTATTGTGGGTGACATTGTTGTTGTTGTTTATTTGACGTTGTTGTTGTTGTTTATTTGACGTAGTTGTTGTTGTTGACGTTGTTGTTGTTGTTGTTTATTTGACGTTTTTGTTGTTGTTGATGTTGTTGTTGTATATTTGACGTTGTTGTAGTTGTTATTGTTGTTGTTGTTTATTTGACATTGTTGTTGTTGTTGTTTATTTGACGTTGTTGTTGTTGTTGTGTATTTGACGTTGTTGTTGTTGACGGTGTTGTTCTTGTTTTTTATTTGACATTGTTGTTGTTGTTGTTGTTGTTGACGTTGTTGTTGTTTATTTGACGTTGTTGTTGTTATTGTTCTTTATTTGACGTTGTTATTGTTTATTTGACGTTGTTGTTGTTGTTTATTTAACGTTGTTGTTGTTGACATTGTTGTTGTTGTTATTGTTTATTTGACGTTGTTGTTGTTGTTTATTTGACGTAGTTGTTATTGTTGACGTTGTTGTTGTTGTTGTTTATTTGACGTTTTTGTTGTTGATGTTGTTGTTGTTGTTTATTTGACATTGTTATTGTTGTTGTTGTTTATTTGACGTTGTTGTTGTTGACGTTGTTGTTGTTGTTATTTATTTGACGTTGTTGTTGTTGTTGTTATTGTTTATTTGACGTTGTTGTTGTTGACGTTGTTGTTATTGTTGTTGTTTATTTGACGTTGTTGTTGTTGACATAGTTGTTGTTGTTGTTGTTGTTTATTTGACGTTTTTGTTGTTGTTGATGTTGTTGTTGTTTTCGTTGTTGTTTATTTGACGTTGTTGTAGTTGTTTAATTGACGTTGTTGTTGTTGTTGTTTATTTAACGTTGTTGTTGTTGTTGTTATTGTTGTTGTTGTTGTTTATTTGACGTTGTTGTTGTTGTTCTTTATTTGACGTTGTTGTCGTTGTTGTTGTTTATTTGACGTTGTTGTTGTTGACGTTGTTGTTGTTGTTGTTTATTTGACATTGTTGTTGTTGTTGTTATTGTTAATTTGACGTTGTTGTTGTTGTTGTTTATTTGGCGTTGTTGTTGTTGTATTTGACGTTGTTGTTGTTTATTTGACGTTGTTGTTGTTGTTAACGTTGTTTTTCTTGTTGTTTATTTGACGTTGTTGTTGTTGTTGTTTATTTGACGTTGTTGTTGTTGTTTATTTGACGTTGTTGTTGTTGTTTATTTGACGTTGTTGTTGTTGTTGACGTTGTTGTTGTTGTTTATTTGACGTTGTTGTTGTTGTTTATTTGACATTGTTGTTGTTGTTGTTATTGTTTATTTGACGTTGTTGTTGTTGTTTTTTTGTGGCATTGTTGTTGTTTTTGTTGACGTTGTTGTTGTTGTTGTTTATTTGTCGTTGTTGTTATGGATGTTGTTTTTGTTGTTTATTTGACGTTGTTGTTGTTGTTATTTATTTGACGTTGTTGTTGTTGTTGTTGTTTATTTGACGTTGTTGTTGTTGTTGTTTATTTGACATTGTTGTTGTTAACGGTGTTGTTGTTGCTGTTGTTTATTTGACGTTGTTGTTGTTGTTGTTGTTGTTTATTTGACATTGTTGTTGTTGACGTTGTTGTTGTTGTTGTTGTTTATTTGACGTTGTTGTTGTTGACATAGTTGTTATTATTGTTGTTTATTTGACGTTGTTGTTGTTGACGTTGTTGTTGTTGTTTATTTGACGTTGTTGTTGTTGACGTTGTTGTTGTTTATTTGACGTTGTTGTTGTTATTGTTCTTTATTTGACGTTGTTATTGTTTATTTGACGTTGTTGTTGTTGTTTATTTAACGTTGTTGTTGTTGACATTGTTGTTGTTGTTATTGTTTATTTGACGTTGTTGTTGTTGTTTATTTGACGTAGTTGTTATTGTTGACGTTGTTGTTGTTGTTGTTTATTTGACGTTTTTGTTGTTGATGTTGTTGTTGTTGTTTATTTGACATTGTTATTGTTGTTGTTGTTTATTTGACGTTGTTGTTGTTGACGTTGTTGTTGTTGTTATTTATTTGACGTTGTTGTTGTTGTTGTTATTGTTTATTTGACGTTGTTGTTGTTGACGTTGTTGTTATTGTTGTTGTTTATTTGACGTTGTTGTTGTTGACATAGTTGTTGTTGTTGTTGTTGTTTATTTGACGTTTTTGTTGTTGTTGATGTTGTTGTTGTTTTCGTTGTTGTTTATTTGACGTTGTTGTAGTTGTTTAATTGACGTTGTTGTTGTTGTTGTTTATTTAACGTTGTTGTTGTTGTTGTTGTTATTGTTGTTGTTGTTGTTTATTTGACGTTGTTGTTGTTGTTCTTTATTTGACGTTGTTGTCGTTGTTGTTGTTTATTTGACGTTGTTGTTGTTGACGTTGTTGTTGTTGTTGTTTATTTGACATTGTTGTTGTTGTTGTTATTGTTAATTTGACGTTGTTGTTGTTGTTGTTTATTTGGCGTTGTTGTTGTTGTATTTGACGTTGTTGTTGTTTATTTGACGTTGTTGTTGTTGTTAACGTTGTTTTTCTTGTTGTTTATTTGACGTTGTTGTTGTTGTTGTTTATTTGACGTTGTTGTTGTTGTTTATTTGACGTTGTTGTTGTTGTTTATTTGACGTTGTTGTTGTTGTTGACGTTGTTGTTGTTGTTTATTTGACGTTGTTGTTGTTGTTTATTTGACATTGTTGTTGTTGTTGTTATTGTTTATTTGACGTTGTTGTTGTTGTTTTTTTGTGGCATTGTTGTTGTTTTTGTTGACGTTGTTGTTGTTGTTGTTTATTTGTCGTTGTTGTTATGGATGTTGTTTTTGTTGTTGTTTATTTGACGTTGTTGTTGTTGTTATTTATTTGACGTTGTTGTTGTTGTTGTTTATTTGACGTTGTTGTTGTTGTTGTTTATTTGACATTGTTGTTGTTAACGGTGTTGTTGTTGTTGTTGTTTATTTGACGTTGTTGTTGTTGTTGTTTATTTGACATTGTTGTTGTTGACGTTGTTGTTGTTGTTGTTGTTTATTTGACGTTGTTGTTGTTGACATAGTTGTTATTATTGTTGTTTATTTGACGTTGTTGTTGTTGACGTTGTTGTTGTTGTTGTTGTTTATTTGACGTTGTTGTTGTAGTTGACATAGTTGTTGTTGTTGTTGTTTATTTGACGTTGTTGTTGTTGTTGACGTTGTTGTTGTTGTTGTTTATTTTACGTTGTTGTTGTTGTTTATTTGACATTGTTGTTGTTGTTGACGTTGTTGTTGTTGTTGTTTATTTGACATTGTTGTTGTTGTTGTTGTTGACGTTGTTGTTGTTGTTGTTGTTTATTTGACTTTGTTGTTGTTGTTTATTTGACGTTGTTGTTGTTGTTGATTTAGTTGTTGTTGTTGTTTATTTGACGTTGTTGTTGTTGTTGACGTTGTTGTTTATTTGACATTGTTGTTGTTGTTTATTTGACGTTGTTGTTGTTGTTGTTGACGTTGTTGTTGTTGTTTATTTGACGTTGTTGTTGTTATTTATTTGACATTGTTGTTGTTGTTGACTTTGTTGTTGTTGTTGTTGTTGTTGTTGTTTATTTGACATTGTTGTTGTTGTTGTTGTTTATTTGACGTTGTTTTAGTATTGTTGTTTATTTGACATTGTTGTTGTTATTTATTTGACGTTGTTGTGGGTGACATTGTTGTTGTTGTTTATTTGACATTGTTGTTGTTGTTGTTGTTTATTTGACGTTGTTGTTGTTGTTGTTTATTTGACGTTGTTGTTGTTGTTGTTTATTTGACATTGTTGTTGTTAATGGTGTTGTTGTTGTTGTTTGTTTGACGTTGTTGTTGTTGTTGTTGTTTATTTGACATTGTTGTTGTTGACGTTGTTGTTGTTGTTGTTGTTTATTTGACGTTGTTGTTGTTGACATAGTTGTTATTGTTGTTGTTTATTTGACGTTGTTGTTGTTGACGTTGTTGTTGTTGTTGTTTATTTGACGTTGTTGTTGTAGTTGACATAGTTGTTGTTGTTGTTGTTTATTTGACGTTGTTGTTGTTGTTGACGTTATTGTTATTGTTATTTATTTTACGTTGTTGTTGTTGTTTATTTGACATTGTTGTTGTTGTTGACGTTGTTGTTGTTGTTGTTTATTTGACATTGTTGTTGTTGCTGTTGTTGACGTTGTTGTTGTTGTTTATTTGACTTTGTTGTTGTTGTTTATTTGACGTTGTTGTTGTTGTTGACTTAGTTGTTGTTGTTGTTTATTTGACGTTGTTGTTGTTGTTGTTGACGTTGTTGTTTATTTGACATTGTTGTTGTTGTTGTTTATTTGACGTTGTTGTTGTTGTTGACGTTGTTGTTGTTGTTTATTTGACGTTGTTGTTGTTATTTATTTGACATTGTTGTTGTTGTTGACTTTGTTGTTGTTGTTGTTGTTGTTGTTTATTTGACATTGTTGTTGTTGTTGTTGTTGTTTATTTGACGTTGTTTTAGTATTGTTGTTTATTTGACATTGTTGTTGTTATTTATTTGACGTTATTGTGGGTGACATTGTTGTTGTTGTTTATTTGACGTTGTTGTTGTTGTTTATTTGACGTAGTTGTTGTTGTTGACGTTGTTGTTGTTGTTGTTTATTTGACGTTTTTGTTGTTGTTGATGTTGTTGTTGTATATTTGACGTTGTTGTAGTTGTTATTGTTGTTGTTGTTTATTTGACATTGTTGTTGTTGTTGTTTATTTGACGTTGTTGTTGTTGACGGTGTTGTTCTTGTTTTTTATTTGACATTGTTGTTGTTGTTGTTGTTGTTGACGTTGTTGTTGTTTATTTGACGTTGTTGTTGTTATTGTTCTTTATTTGACGTTGTTATTGTTTATTTGACGTTGTTGTTGTTGTTTATTTAACGTTGTTGTTGTTGACATTGTTGTTGTTGTTATTGTTTATTTGACGTTGTTGTTGTTGTTTATTTGACGTAGTTGTTATTGTTGACGTTGTTGTTGTTGTTGTTTATTTGACGTTTTTGTTGTTGATGTTGTTGTTGTTGTTTATTTGACATTGTTATTGTTGTTGTTGTTTATTTGACGTTGTTGTTGTTGACGTTGTTGTTGTTGTTATTTATTTGACGTTGTTGTTGTTGTTGTTATTGTTTATTTGACGTTGTTGTTGTTGACGTTGTTGTTATTGTTGTTGTTTATTTGACGTTGTTGTTGTTGACATAGTTGTTGTTGTTGTTGTTGTTTATTTGACGTTTTTGTTGTTGTTGATGTTGTTGTTGTTTTCGTTGTTGTTTATTTGACGTTGTTGTAGTTGTTTAATTGACGTTGTTGTTGTTGTTGTTTATTTAACGTTGTTGTTGTTGTTGTTGTTATTGTTGTTGTTGTTGTTTATTTGACGTTGTTGTTGTTGTTCTTTATTTGACGTTGTTGTCGTTGTTGTTGTTTATTTGACGTTGTTGTTGTTGACGTTGTTGTTGTTGTTGTTTATTTGACATTGTTGTTGTTGTTGTTATTGTTAATTTGACGTTGTTGTTGTTGTTGTTTATTTGGCGTTGTTGTTGTTGTATTTGACGTTGTTGTTGTTTATTTGACGTTGTTGTTGTTGTTAACGTTGTTTTTCTTGTTGTTTATTTGACGTTGTTGTTGTTGTTGTTTATTTGACGTTGTTGTTGTTGTTTATTTGACGTTGTTGTTGTTGTTTATTTGACGTTGTTGTTGTTGTTGACGTTGTTGTTGTTGTTTATTTGACGTTGTTGTTGTTGTTTATTTGACATTGTTGTTGTTGTTGTTATTGTTTATTTGACGTTGTTGTTGTTGTTTTTTTGTGGCATTGTTGTTGTTTTTGTTGACGTTGTTGTTGTTGTTGTTGTTTATTTGTCGTTGTTGTTATGGATGTTGTTTTTGTTGTTTATTTGACGTTGTTGTTGTTGTTATTTATTTGACGTTGTTGTTGTTGTTGTTGTTTATTTGACGTTGTTGTTGTTGTTGTTTATTTGACATTGTTGTTGTTAACGGTGTTGTTGTTGTTGTTGTTTATTTGACGTTGTTGTTGTTGTTGTTGTTGTTTATTTGACATTGTTGTTGTTGACGTTGTTGTTGTTGTTGTTGTTTATTTGACGTTGTTGTTGTTGACATAGTTGTTATTATTGTTGTTTATTTGACGTTGTTGTTGTTGACGTTGTTGTTGTTGTTTATTTGACGTTGTTGTTGTAGTTGACATAGTTGTTGTTGTTGTTCTTTATTTGACGTTGTTGTTGTTGTTGACGTTGTTGTTGTTGTTGTTTATTTTACGTTGTTGTTGTTGTTTATTTGACATTGTTGTTGTTGTTGACGTTGTTGTTGTTGTTGTTTATTTGACATTGTTGTTGTTGTTGTTGTTGTTGACGTTGTTGTTGTTGTTGTTGTTGTTTATTTGACTTTGTTGTTGTTGTTTATTTGACGTTGTTGTTGTTGTTGTTGATTTAGTTGTTGTTGTTGTTTATTTGACGTTGTTGTTGTTGTTGACGTTGTTGTTTATTTGACATTGTTGTTGTTGTTTATTTGACGTTGTTGTTGTTGTTGTTGACGTTGTTGTTGTTGTTTATTTGACGTTGTTGTTGTTATTTATTTGACATTGTTGTTGTTGTTGACTTTGTTGTTGTTGTTGTTGTTGTTTATTTGACATTGTTGTTGTTGTTGTTGTTTATTTGACGTTGTTTTAGTATTGTTGTTTATTTGACATTGTTGTTGTTATTTATTTGACGTTGTTGTTGTTGTTTATTTGACGTTGTTGTTGTTGTTTATTTGACGTAGTTGTTGTTGTTGACGTTGTTGTTGTTGTTGTTTATTTGACGTTTTTATTGTTGTTGATGTTGTTGTTGTATATTTGACGTTGTTGTAGTTGTTATTGTTGTTGTTGTTTATTTGACATTGTTGTTGTTGTTGTTTATTTGACGTTGTTGTTGTTGTGTATTTGACGTTGTTGTTGTTGTTTATTTGACGTTGTTGTTGTTGACGGTGTTGTTGTTGTTGTTTATTTGACATTGTTGTTGTTGTTGTTGTTGTTGACGTTGTTGTTGTTTATTTGACGTTGTTGTTGTTATTGTTCTTTATTTGACGTTGTTATTGTTTATTTGACGTTGTTGTTGTTGTTTATTTAACGTTGTTGTTGTTGACATTGTTGTTGTTGTTATTGTTTATTTGACGTTGTTGTTGTTGTTTATTTGACGTAGTTGTTATTGTTGACGTTGTTGTTGTTGTTTATTTGACGTTTTTGTTGTTGATGTTGTTGTTGTTGTTGTTGTTTATTTGACATTGTTATTGTTGTTGTTGTTTATTTGACGTTGTTGTTGTTGACGTTGTTGTTGTTGTTATTTATTTGACGTTGTTGTTGTTGTTGTAGTTGTTGTTTATTTGACGTTGTTGTTATTGACGTTGTTGTTGTTGTTGTTGTTGTTTATTTGACGTTGTAGTTGTTGACATAGTTGTTGTTGTTGTTGTTTATTTGACGTTTTTGTTGTTGTTGATGTTGTTGTTGTTTTCGTTGTTGTTTATTTGACGTTGTTGTAGTTGTTTAATTGACGTTGTTGTTGTTGTTGTTTATTTAACGTTGTTGTTGTTGTTGTTATTGTTGTTGTTGTTGTTTATTTGACGTTGTTGTTGTTGTTCTTTATTTGACGTTGTTGTCGTTGACGTTGTTGTTGTTGTTGTTGTTTATTTGACGTTGTTGTTGTAGTTGACATAGTTGTTGTTGTTGTTGTTTATTTGACGTTGTTGTTGTTGTTGACGTTGTTGTTGTTGTTTATTTTACGTTGTTGTTGTTGTTTATTTGACTTTGTTGTTGTTGTTTATTTGACGTTGTTGTTGTTGTTGTTGACTTAGTTGTTGTTGTTTTTTATTTGACGTTGTTGTTGTTGTTGACGTTGTTGTTTATTTGACATTGTTGTTGTTGTTTATTTGACGTTGTTGTTGTTGTTGACGTTGTTGTTGTTGTTTATTTGACGTTGTTGTTGTTATTTATTTGACATTGTTGTTGTTGTTGACTTTGTTGTTGTTGTTGTTGTTGTTTATTTGACATTGTTGTTGTTGTTGTTGTTGTTTATTTGACGTTGTTTTAGTATTGTTGTTTATTTGACATTGTTGTTGTTATTTATTTGACGTTATTGTGGGTGACATTGTTGTTGTTGTTTATTTGACGTTGTTGTTGTTGTTTATTTGACGTAGTTGTTGTCGTTGACGTTGTTGTTGTTGTTGTTGTTGTTTATTTGACGTTTTTGTTGTTGTTGATGTTGTTGTTGTATATTTGACGTTGTTGTAGTTGTTATTGTTGTTGTTGTTTATTTGACATTGTTGTTGTTGTTGTTTATTTGACGTTGTTGTTGTTGTGTATTTGACGTTGTTGTTGTTGTTTATTTGACGTTGTTGTTGTTGACGGTGTTGTTGTTGTTGTTTATTTGACATTGTTGTTGTTGTTGTTGTTGACGTTGTTGTTGTTTATTTGACGTTGTTGTTGTTATTGTTCTTTATTTGACGTTGTTATTGTTTATTTGACGTTGTTGTTGTTGTTTATTTAACGTTGTTGTTGTTGACATTGTTGTTGTTGTTATTGTTTATTTGACATTGTTGTTGTTGTTTATTTGACGTAGTTGTTATTGTTGACGTTGTTGTTGTTGTTGTTTATTTGACGTTTTTGTTGTTGATGTTGTTGTTGTTGTTTATTTGACATTGTTATTGTTGTTGTTGTTTATTTGACGTTGTTGTTGTTGACGTTGTTGTTGTTATTTATTTGACGTTGTTGTTGTTGTTGTTGTTGTTGTTTATTTGACGTTGTTGTTGTTGACGTTGTTGTTGTTGTTGTTGTTTATTTGACGTTGTTGTTGTTGACATAGTTGTTGTTGTTGTTGTTTATTTGATGTTTTTGTTGTTGTTGATGTTGTTGTTGTTTTCGTTGTTGTTTATTTGACGTTGTTGTAGTTGTTTAATTGACGTTGTTGTTGTTGTTTATTTAACGTTGTTGTTGTTGTTGTTATTGTTGTTGTTGTTGTTTATTTGACGTTGTTGTTGTTGTTCTTTATTTGACGTTGTTGTCGTTGTTGTTGTTTATTTGACGTTGTTGTTGTTGACGTTGTTGTTGTTGTTGTTTATTTGACATTGTTGTTGTTGTTGTTATTGTTAATTTGACGTTGTTGTTGTTGTTGTTTATTTGGCGTTGTTGTTGGTTTGCTTGACGTTGTTGTTGTTTATTTGACGTTGTTGTTGTTGTTAACGTTGTTTTTCTTGTTGTTTATTTGACGTTGTTGTTGTTGTTGTCTATTTGACGTTGTTGTTGTTGTTTATTTGACGTTGTTGTTGTTGTTTATTTGACGCTGTTGTTGTTGTTGACGTTGTTGTTGTTGTTTATTTGACATTGTTGTTGTTGTTTATTTGACATTGTTGTTGTTGTTGTTATTGTTTATTTGACGTTGTTGTTGTTGTTTTTTTTGGCATTGTTGTTGTTGTTGTTGACGTTGTTGTTGTTGTTGTTTATTTGACGTTGTTGTTATTGATGTTGTTTTTGTTGTTGTTTATTTGACGTTGTTGTTGTTGTTGTTTATTTGACGTTGTTGTTGTTGTTGTTGTTTATTTGACATTGTTGTTGTTAACGGTGTTGTTGTTGTTGTTGATTTGACGTTGTTGTTGTTGTTGTTGTTGTTTATTTGACATTGTTGTTGTTGACGTTGTTGTTGTTGTTGTTGTTTATTTGACGTTGTTGTTGTTGACATAGTTGTTATTGTTGTTGTTTATTTGACGTTGTTGTTGTTGACGTTGTTGTTGTTGTTGTTGTTTATTTGACGTTGTTGTTGTAGTTGACATAGTTGTTGTTGTTGTTGTTTATTTGACGTTGTTGTTGTTGTTGACGTTGTTGTTGTTGTTGTTTATTTTACATTGTTGTTGTTGTTTATTTGACACTGTTGTTGTTGTTGTTGACGTTGTTGTTGTTGTTGTTTATTTGACATTGTTGTTGTTATTGTTGTTGACGTTGTTGTTGTTGTTGTTGATTTGACTTTGTTGTTGTTGTTTATTTGACGTTGTTGTTGTTGTTGACTTAGTTGTTGTTGTTGTTTATTTGACGTTGTTATTGTTGTTGACGTTGTTGTTTATTTGACATTGTTGTTGTTGTTTATTTGACGTTGTTGTTGTTGTTGACGTTGTTGTTGTTGTTTATTTGACGTTGTTGTTGTTATTTATTTGACATTGTTGTTGTTGTTGACTTTGTTGTTGTTGTTGTTGTTGTTGTTGTTGTTGTTTATTTGACATTGTTGTTGTTGTTGTTGTTTATTTGACGTTGTTTTAGTATTGTTGTTTATTTGACATTGTTGTTGTTATTTATTTGACGTTGTTGTGGGTGACATTGTTGTTGTTGTTTATTTGACGTTGTTGTTGTTGTTTATTTGACGTAGTTGTTGTTGTTGACGTTGTTGTTGTTGTTGTTTATTTGACGTTTTTGTTGTTGTTGATGTTGTTGTTGTATATTTGACGTTGTTGTAGTTGTTATTGTTGTTGTTGTTTATTTGACATTGTTGTTGTTGTTGTTTATTTGACGTTGTTGTTGTTGTGTATTTGACGTTGTTGTTGTTGTTTATTTGACGTTGTTGTTGTTGACGGTGTTGTTGTTGTTGTTTATTTGACATTGTTGTTGTTGTTGTTGTTGACGTTGTTGTTGTTTATTTGATGTTGTTGTTGTTATTGTTCTTTATTTGACGTTGTTATTGTTTATTTGACGTTGTTGTTGTTGTTTATTTAACGTTGTTGTTGTTGACATTGTTGTTGTTGTTATTGTTTATTTGACGTTGTTGTTGTTGTTTATTTGACGTAGTTGTTATTGTTGACGTTGTTGTTGTTGTTGTTTATTTGACGTTTTTGTTGTTGATGTTGTTGTTGTTGTTTATTTGACATTGTTATTGTTGTTGTTGTATATTTGACGTTGTTGTTGTTGACGTTGTTGTTGTTGTTATTTATTTGACGTTGTTGTTGTTGTTGTTGTTTATTTGACGTTGTTGTTGTTGACGTTGTTGTTGTTGTTGTTGTTTATTTGACGTTGTTGTTGTTGACATATTTGTTGTTGTTGTTGTTGTTTATTTGACGTTTTTGTTGTTGTTGATGTTGTTGTTGTTTTCGTTGTTGTTTATTTGACGTTGTTGTAGTTGTTTAATTGACGTTGTTGTTGTTGTTGTTTATTTAACGTTGTTGTTGTTGTTATTATTATTGTTGTTGTTTTTTATTTGACGTTGTTGTTGTTGTTGTTCTTTATTTGATGTTGTTGTCGTTGTTGTTGTTTATTTGACGTTGTTGTTGTTGACGTTGTTGTTGTTGTTGTTTATTTGACATTTTTGTTGTTGTTGTTATTGTTAATTTGACGTTGTTGTTGTTGTTGTTTATTTGGCGTTGTTGTTTGTTTATTTGACGTTGTTGTTGTTTATTTGACGTTGTTGTTGTTGTTGTTTATTTGACGTTGTTGTTGTTGTTTATTTGACGTTGTTGTTGTTGTTTATTTGACGTTGTTGTTGTTCTTGACGTTGTTGTTGTTGTTTATTTGACATTGTTGTTGTTGTTTATTTGACATTGTTGTTGTTGTTGTTATTGTTTATTTGACGTTGTTGTTGTTGTTTTTTTTGGCATTGTTGTTGTTGTTGTTGACGTTGTTGTTGTTGTTATTTATTTGACGTTGTTGTTATTGATGTTGTTTTTGTTGTTGTTTATTTGACGTTGTTGTTGTTGTTGTTTATTTGACGTTGTTGTTGTTGTTGTTTATTTAACGTTGTTGTTGTTGTTGTTTATTTGACATTGTTGTTGTTGACGTTGTTGTTGTTGTTGTTGTTTATTTGACGTTGTTGTTGTTGACATAGTTGTTATTGTTGTTGTTTATTTGACGTTGTTGTTGTTGACGTTGTTGTTGTTGTTGTTTATTTGACGTTGTTGTTGTTTATTTGACATTGTTGTTATTGACGGTGTTGTTGTTGTTTATTTGACGTTGTTGTTGTTGTTGTTTATTTGACGTTGTTGTTGTTGTTGTTTATTAGACATTGTTGTTGTTGTTAACATAGTAGTTGTTGTTGTTGTTTATTTGACGTTGTTGTTGTTGTTGACGTTGTTGTTGTTGTTGTTGTTGTTTATTTGCCGTTGTTGTTGTTGTTGACATAGTTGTTGTTGTTGTTTATTTGACGTTGTTGTTGGTGTTGACGTTGTTGTTGTTGTTGTTGTTTATTTGACGTTGTTGTTGTTGTTGTTTATTTGACATTGTTGTTTTTGTTGACGTTGTTGTTGTTGTTGTTTATTTCACATTGTTATTGTTGTTGTTGACGTTGTTGTTGTTGTTTATTTGACTTTGTTGTTGTTGTTGTTGTTGTTGTTGTTGTTTATTTGACGTTGTTGTTGTTGTTGACTTAGTTGTTGTTGTTGTTTATTTGATGTTGTTGTTGTTGTTGCTGTTGATGGTGTTGTTTATTTGACGTTGTTGTTGTTGTTTATTTGACGTTGTTGTTGTTGACGTTGTTGTTGTTGTTGACGTTGTTGTTGTTGTTGACGTTGTTGTTGTTGTTGACGTTGTTGTTGTTGTTTATTTGACGTTGTTGTTGTTATTTATTTGACCTTGTTGTTGTTGTTGACGTTGTTGTTGTTGTTGTTTATTTGACATTGTTGTTGTTGTTGACGTTGTTGTTGTTGTTGTTGTTTATTTGACATTGTTTTAGTATTGTTGTTTATTTGACATTGTTGTTGTTATTTATTTGACGTTGTTGTGGGTGACATTGTTGTTGTTGTTGTTTATTTGACGTTGTTGTTGATGTTGTTTATTTGACGTAGTTGTTGTTGTTGACGTTGTTGTTGTTGTTGTTGTTTATTTGACGTTTTTGTTGTTGTTGTTGTTGTTGTTGTTGTTGTTGTATATTTGACGTTGTTGTAGTTGTTATTGTTGTTGTTGTTTATTTGACATTATTGTAGTTGTTGTTGTTTATTTGACATTGTTGTTGTTGTTGTTGTTTATTTGACGTTGTTGTTGTTGTTTATTTGACGTTGTTGTTGTTGTTGTTTATTTGACGTTGTTGTTATTGACGGTGTTGTTGTTGTTGTTGTTGTTTATTTGACATTGTTGTTGTTGTTGTTGTTGTTGACGTTGTTGTTGTTTATTTGACGTTGTTGTTGTTGTTGTTCTTTAACTGACGTTGTTATTGTTTATTTGACGTTGTTGTT
Organism: Vicia faba; assembly: GCA_948472305.1. Taxonomy (NCBI): domain Eukaryota; kingdom Viridiplantae; phylum Streptophyta; class Magnoliopsida; order Fabales; family Fabaceae; genus Vicia; species Vicia faba. The sequence continues at coordinate 388,216,809 of OX451739.1, read as the reverse complement.
GTTGTTTTTTTAACGTTGTTGTTGTTGACACTGTTGTTGTTGTTATTGTTTATTTGACGTTGTTGTTGTTGTTTATTTGACGTAGTTGTTGTTGTTGACGTTGTTGTTGTTGTTGTTTATTTGACGTTTTTGTTGTTGATGTTGTTGTTGTTGTTGTTTATTTGACATTGTTGTTGTTGTTGTTGTTGTTTATTTGACGTTGTTGTTGTTGACGGTGTTGTTGTTGTTATTTATTTGACGTTGTTGTTGTTTTTGTTGTTTATTTGACGTTGTTGTTGTTGTTGTTGTTGTTTATTTGACGTTGTTGTTGTTGTTGACATAGTTGTTGTTGTTGTTGTTGTTTATTTGACGTTTTTGTTGTTGTTGATGTTGTTGTTGTTTTCGTTGTTGTTTATTTGACGTTGTTGTAGTTGTTTAATTGACGTTGTTGTTGTTGTTGTTTATTTAACGTTGTTGTTGTTGTTGTTGTTGTTGTTGTTATTGTTGTTGTTGTTGTTGTTTATTTTACGTTGTTGTTGTTGTTCTTTATTTGATGTTGTTGTCGTTGTTGTTGTTTATTTGACGTTGTTGTTGTTGACGTTGTTGTTGTTGTTGTTTATTTGACATTGTTGTTGTTGTTATTGTTAATTTGACGTTGTTGTTGTTGTTGTTTATTTGGCGTTGTTGTTGTATTTGACGTTGTTGTTGTTTATTTGACGTTGTTGTTGTTGTTGTTTATTTAACGTTGTTGTTGTTGTTGTTTATTTGACATTGTTGTTGTTAACGGTGTTGTTGTTGTTGTTGATTTGACGTTGTTGTTGTTGTTGTTGTTTATTTGACATTGTTGTTGTTGACGTTGTTGTTGTTGTTGTTGTTTATTTGACGTTGTTGTTGTTGACATAGTTGTTATTGTTGTTGTTTATTTGACGTTGTTGTTGTTGACGTTGTTGTTGTTGTTGTTTATTTGACGTTGTTGTTGTTTATTTGACATTGTTGTTATTGACGGTGTTGTTGTTGTTTATTTGACGTTGTTGTTGTTGTTGTTTATTTGACGTTGTTGTTGTTGTTGTTGTTTATTAGACATTGTTGTTGTTGTTAACATAGTAGTTGTTGTTGTTGTTTATTTGACGTTGTTGTTGTTGTTGACGTTGTTGTTGTTGTTGTTGTTGTTGTTTATTTGCCGTTGTTGTTGTTGTTGACATAGTTGTTGTTGTTGTTTATTTGACGTTGTTGTTGGTGTTGACGTTGTTGTTGTTGTTGTTGTTGTTGTTTATTTGACGTTGTTGTTGTTGTTGTTTATTTGACATTGTTGTTTTTGTTGACGTTGTTGTTGTTGTTGTTTATTTCACATTGTTATTGTTGTTGTTGACGTTGTTGTTGTTGTTTATTTGACTTTGTTGTTGTTGTTGTTGTTGTTGTTTATTTGACGTTGTTGTTGTTGTTGACTTAGTTGTTGTTGTTGTTTATTTGATGTTGTTGTTGTTGTTGCTGTTGATGGTGTTGTTTATTTGACGTTGTTGTTGTTGTTTATTTGACGTTGTTGTTGTTGACGTTGTTGTTGTTGTTGACGTTGTTGTTGTTGTTGACGTTGTTGTTGTTGTTTATTTGACGTTGTTGTTGTTATTTATTTGACCTTGTTGTTGTTGTTGACGTTGTTGTTGTTGTTGTTGTTTATTTGACATTGTTGTTGTTGTTGTTGACGTTGTTGTTGTTGTTGTTGTTTATTTGACATTGTTTTAGTATTGTTGTTTATTTGACATTGTTGTTGTTATTTATTTGACGTTGTTGTGGGTGACATTGTTGTTGTTGTTGTTTATTTGACGTTGTTGTTGATGTTGTTTATTTGACGTAGTTGTTGTTGTTGACGTTGTTGTTGTTGTTGTTGTTGTTGTTGTTTATTTGACGTTTTTGTTGTTGTTGTTGTTGTTGTTGTTGTTGTTGTATATTTGACGTTGTTGTAGTTGTTATTGTTGTTGTTGTTTATTTGACATTATTGTTGTTGTTGTTGTTTATTTGACATTGTTGTTGTTGTTGTTGTTTATTTGACGTTGTTGTTGTTTATTTGACGTTGTTGTTGTTGTTGTTTATTTGACGTTGTTGTTATTGACGGTGTTGTTGTTGTTGTTATTGTTTATTTGACATTGTTGTTGTTGTTGTTGTTGACGTTGTTGTTGTTTATTTGACGTTGTTGTTGTTGTTGTTCTTTATTTGACGTTGTTATTGTTTATTTAAGGTTGTTGTTGTTGTTTTTTTAACGTTGTTGTTGTTGACACTGTTGTTGTTGTTATTGTTTATTTGACGTTGTTGTTGTTGTTTATTTGACGTAGTTGTTGTTGTTGACGTTGTTGTTGTTGTTGTTTATTTGACGTTTTTGTTGTTGATGTTGTTGTTGTTGTTTATTTGACATTGTTGTTGTTGTTGTTGTTTATTTGACGTTGTTGTTGTTGACGGTGTTGTTGTTGTTATTTATTTGACGTTGTTGTTGTTTTTGTTGTTTATTTGACGTTGTTGTTGTTGACGTTGTTGTTGTTGTTGTTGTTGTTTATTTGACGTTGTTGTTGTTGTTGACATAGTTGTTGTTGTTGTTGTTGTTGTTTATTTGACGTTTTTGTTGTTGTTGATGTTGTTGTTGTTTTCGTTGTTGTTTATTTGACGTTGTTGTTGTTGTTGTTTATTTAACGTTGTTGTTGTTGTTGTTGTTGTTATTGTTGTTGTTGTTGTTGTTTATTTTACGTTGTTGTTGTTGTTCTTTATTTGATGTTGTTGTCGTTGTTGTTGTTTATTTGACGTTGTTGTTGTTGACGTTGTTGTTGTTGTTGTTTATTTGACATTGTTGTTGTTGTTGTTGTTATTGTTAATTTGACGTTGTTGTTGTTGTTGTTTATTTGGCGTTGTTGTTGTATTTGACGTTGTTGTTGTTTATTTGACGTTGTTGTTGTTGTTGACGTTGTTTTTCTTGTTGTTTATTTGACGTTGTTGTTGTTGTTGTTTATTTGACGTTGTTGTTGTTGTTTATTTGACGTTGTTGTTGTTGTTGTTTATTTGACATTGTTGTTGTTGTTGTTTATTTGACATTGTTGTTATTGACGGTGTTGTTGTTGTTTATGTGACGTTGTTGTTGTTGTTGTTGTTTATTTGACGTTGTTGTTGTTGTTGTTTAGACATTGTTGTTGTTGTTAACATAGTTGTTGTTGTTGTTGTTTATTTGACATTGTTGTTGTTGTTGACGTTGTTGTTGTTGTTGACGTTGTTGTTGTTGTTGTTTATTTGCCGTTGTTGTTGTTGTTGACATAGTTGTTGTTGTTGTTTATTTGACGTTGTTGTTGGTGTTGACGTTGTTGTTGTTGTTGTTTATTTGACGTTGTTGTTGTTGTTGTTTATTTGACATTGTTGTTTTTGTTGACGTTGTTGTTGTTGTTGTTGTTTACTTGACATTGTTATTGTTGTTGTTGACGTTGTTGTTGTTGTTTATTTGACTTAGTTGTTGTTGTTGTTGTTGTTGTTGTTGTTGTTTATTTGACGTTGTTGTTGTTGTTGACTTAGTTGTTGTTGTTGTTTATTTGATGTTGTTGTTGTTGTTGTTGTTGTTGGTGTTGTTTATTTGACGTTGTTGTTGTTGTTTATTTGACGTTGTTGTTGTTGACGTTGTTGTTGTTGTTTATTTGACGTTGTTGTTGTTATTTATTTGACATTGTTGTTGTTGTTGACGTTGTTGTTGTTGTTGTTGTTTATTTGACATTGTTGTTGTTGTTGTTGACGTTGTTGTTGTTGTTGTTGTTGTTTATTTGACATTGTTTTAGTATTGTTGTTTATTTGACATTGTTGTTGTTAATTATTTGACGTTGTTGTGGGTGACATTGTTGTTGTTGTTGTTTATTTGACGTTGTTGTTGTTGTTGTTTATTTGACGTAGTTGTTGTTGTTGACGTTGTTGTTGTTGTTGTTGTTGTTGTTTATTTGACGTTTTTGTTGTTGTTGTTGTTGTTGTATATTTGACGTTGTTGTAGTTGTTATTGTTGTTGTTGTTTATTTGACATTATTGTTGTTGTTGTTGTTTATTTGACGTTGTTGTTGTTATTTATTTGACGTTGTTGTTGTTGTTTATTTGACGTTGTTGTTGTTCACGGTGTTGTTGTTGTTGTTGTTTATTTGACATCGTTGTTGTTCTTGTTATTGACGTTGTTGTTGTTTATTTGACGTTGTTGTTGTTGTTCTTTATTTGACGTTGTTATTGTTTATTTGACGTTGTTGTTGTTGTTTATTTAACGTTGTTGTTATTGCCATTGTTGTTGTTGTTATTGTTTATTTGACATTGTTGTTGTTGTTGTTGTTTATTTGACGTTTTTGTTGTTGTTGATGTTGTTGTTGTTGTTGTTTATTTGACGTTGTTGTTGTTGTTGTTTATTTGACGTTGTTGTTGTTGACGGTGTTGTTGTTGTTATTTATTTGACGTTGTTGTTGTTGTTGTTATTGTTGTTGTTGTTGTTTATTTGACGTTGTTGTTGTTGTTCTTTATTTGACGTTGTTGTCGTTGTTGTTGTTTATTTGACGTTGTTTTTGTTGACGTTGTTGTTGTTGTTGTTGTTTATTTGACATTGTTGTTGTTGTTGTTATTGTTAATTTGACGTTGTTGTTGTTGTTGTTTATTTGGCGTTGTTGTTGTTGTATTTGACGTTGTTGTTGTTTATTTGACGTTGTTGTTGTTGTTAACGTTGTTTTTCTTGTTGTTTATTTGACGTTGTTGTTGTTGTTGTTTATTTGACGTTGTTGTTGTTGTTTATTTGACGTTGTTGTTGTTGTTTATTTGACGTTGTTGTTGTTGTTGACGTTGTTGTTGTTGTTTATTTGACGTTGTTGTTGTTGTTTATTTGACATTGTTGTTGTTGTTGTTATTGTTTATTTGACGTTGTTGTTGTTGTTTATTTGACATTGTTGTTATTGACGGTGTTGTTGTTGTTTATGTGACGTTGTTGTTGTTGTTGTTGTTTATTTGACGTTGTTGTTGTTGTTGTTTAGACATTGTTGTTGTTGTTAACATAGTTGTTGTTGTTGTTTATTTGACATTGTTGTTGTTGTTGACGTTGTTGTTGTTGTTGACGTTGTTGTTGTTGTTGTTTATTTGCCGTTGTTGTTGTTGTTGACATAGTTGTTGTTGTTGTTTATTTGACGTTGTTGTTGGTGTTGACGTTGTTGTTGTTGTTGTTTATTTGACGTTGTTGTTGTTGTTTATTTGACATTGTTGTTTTTGTTGACGTTGTTGTTGTTGTTGTTGTTTATTTGACATTGTTATTGTTGTTGTTGACGTTGTTGTTGTTGTTTATTTGACTTAGTTGTTGTTGTTGTTGTTGTTGTTGTTGTTTATTTGACGTTGTTGTTGTTGTTGACTTAGTTGTTGTTGTTGTTTATTTGATGTTGTTGTTGTTGTTGTTGTTGTTGTTGGTGTTGTTTATTTGACGTTGTTGTTGTTGTTTATTTGACGTTGTTGTTGTTGACGTTGTTGTTGTTGTTTATTTGACGTTGTTGTTGTTATTTATTTGACATTGTTGTTGTTGTTGACGTTGTTGTTGTTGTTGTTGTTTATTTGACATTGTTGTTGTTGTTGTTGACGTTGTTGTTGTTGTTGTTGTTGTTTATTTGACATTGTTTTAGTATTGTTGTTTATTTGACATTGTTGTTGTTAATTATTTGACGTTGTTGTGGGTGACATTGTTGTTGTTGTTGTTTATTTGACGTTGTTGTTGTTGTTGTTTATTTGACGTAGTTGTTGTTGTTGACGTTGTTGTTGTTGTTGTTGTTGTTGTTTATTTGACGTTTTTGTTGTTGTTGTTGTTGTTGTATATTTGACGTTGTTGTAGTTGTTATTGTTGTTGTTGTTTATTTGACATTATTGTTGTTGTTGTTGTTTATTTGACGTTGTTGTTGTTGTTTATTTGACGTTGTTGTTGTTGTTTATTTGACGTTGTTGTTGTTCACGGTGTTGTTGTTGTTGTTGTTTATTTGACATCGTTGTTGTTCTTGTTATTGACGTTGTTGTTGTTTATTTGACGTTGTTGTTGTTGTTCTTTATTTGACGTTGTTATTGTTTATTTGACGTTGTTGTTGTTGTTTATTTAACGTTGTTGTTATTGCCATTGTTGTTGTTGTTATTGTTTATTTGACATTGTTGTTGTTGTTGTTGTTTATTTGACGTTTTTGTTGTTGTTGATGTTGTTGTTGTTGTTGTTTATTTGACGTTGTTGTTGTTGTTGTTTATTTGACGTTGTTGTTGTTGACGGTGTTGTTGTTGTTATTTATTTGACGTTGTTGTTGTTGTTGTTATTGTTGTTGTTGTTGTTTATTTGACGTTGTTGTTGTTGTTCTTTATTTGACGTTGTTGTCGTTGTTGTTGTTTATTTGACGTTGTTTTTGTTGACGTTGTTGTTGTTGTTGTTGTTTATTTGACATTGTTGTTGTTGTTGTTATTGTTAATTTGACGTTGTTGTTGTTGTTGTTTATTTGGCGTTGTTGTTGTTGTATTTGACGTTGTTGTTGTTTATTTGACGTTGTTGTTGTTGTTAACGTTGTTTTTCTTGTTGTTTATTTGACGTTGTTGTTGTTGTTGTTTATTTGACGTTGTTGTTGTTGTTTATTTGACGTTGTTGTTGTTGTTGTTTATTTGACGTTGTTGTTGTTGTTGACGTTGTTGTTGTTGTTTATTTGACGTTGTTGTTGTTGTTTATTTGACATTGTTGTTGTTGTTGTTATTGTTTATTTGACGTTGTTGTTGTTGTTTTTTTTGGCATTGTTGTTGTTTTTGTTGACGTTGTTGTTGTTGTTGTTTATTTGACGTTGTTGTTATTGATGTTGTTTTTGTTGTTGTTTATTTGACGTTGTTGTTGTTGTTGTTTATTTGACGTTGTTGTTGTTGTTGTTTATTTGACGTTGTTGTTGTTGTTGTTTATTTGACATTGTTGTTGTTAACGGTGTTGTTGTTGTTGTTTATTTGACGTTGTTGTTGTTGTTGTTGTTTATTTGACATTGTTGTTGTTGACGTTGTTGTTGTTGTTGTTGTTGTTGTTGTTGTTTATTTGACGTTGTTGTTGTTGACATAGTTGTTATTGTTGTTGTTTATTTGACGTTGTTGTTGTTGACGTTGTTGTTGTTGTTGTTGTTTATTTGACGTTGTTGTTGTAGTTGACATAGTTGTTGTTGTTGTTGTTTATTTGACATTGTTGTTGTTGTTGACGTTGTTGTTGTTATTTATTTTACGTTGTTGTTGTTGTTTATTTGACATTGTTGTTGTTGTTGACGTTGTTGTTGTTGTTGTTGTTTATTTGACATTGTTGTTGTTGTTGTTGTTGTTGACGTTGTTGTTGTTGTTGTTTATTTGACTTTGTTGTTGTTGTTTATTTGACGTTGTTGTTGTTGTTGTTGACTTAGTTGTTGTTGTTGTTTATTTGACGTTGTTGTTGTTGTTGACGTTGTTGTTTATTTGACATTGTTGTTGTTGTTTATTTGACGTTGTTGTTGTTGTTGACGTTGTTGTTATTGTTTATTTGACGTTGTTGTTGTTATTTATTTGACATTGTTGTTGTTGTTGACTTTGTTGTTGTTGTTGTTGTTGTTTATTTGACATTGTTGTTGTTGTTGTTGTTTATTTGACGTTGTTTTAGTATTGTTGATTATTTGACATTGTTGTTGTTATTTATTTGACGTTGTTGTGGGTGACATTGTTGTTGTTGTTTATTTGACGTTGTTGTTGTTGTTTATTTGACGTAGTTGTTGTTGTTGACGTTGTTGTTGTTGTTGTTGTTTATTTGACGTTTTTGTTGTTGTTGATGTTGTTGTTGTATATTTGACGTTGTTGTAGTTGTTATTGTTGTTGTTGTTTATTTGACATTGTTGTTGTTGTTGTTTATTTGACGTTGTTGTTGTTGTGTATTTGACGTTGTTGTTGTTGTTTATTTGACGTTGTTGTTCTTGACGGTGTTGTTGTTGTTGTTTATTTGACATTGTTGTTGTTGTTGTTGTTGACATTGTTGTTGTTTATTTGACGTTGTTGTTGTTATTGTTCTTTATTTGACGTTGTTATTGTTTATTTGACGTTGTTGTTGTTGTTTATTTAACGTTGTTGTTGTTGACATTGTTGTTGTTGTTATTGTTTATTTGACGTTGTTGTTGTTGTTTATTTGACGTAGTTGTTATTGTTGACGTTGTTGTTGTTGTTGTTGTTGTTTATTTGACGTTGTTGTTATTGACGTTGTTGTTGTTGTTGTTGTTTATTTGACGTTGTTGTTGTTGACATAGTTGTTGTTGTTTATTTGACGTTTTTGTTGTTGTTGATGTTGTTGTTGTTTTCGTTGTTGTTTATTTGACGTTGTTGTAGTTGTTTAATTGACGTTGTTGTTGTTGTTGTTTATTTAACGTTGTTGTTGTTGTTGTTGTTATTGTTGTTGTTGTTGTTTATTTGATGTTGTTGTTGTTGTTCTTTATTTGACGTTGTTGTCGTTGACGTTGTTGTTGTTGTTGTTGTTGTTTATTTGACGTTGTTGTTGTAGTTGACATAGTTGTTGTTGTTGTTGTTTATTTGACGTTGTTGTTGTTGTTGACGTTGTTGTTGTTGTTGTTTATTTTACGTTGTTGTTGTTGTTTATTTGACATTGTTGTTATTGTTGACGTTGTTGTTGTTGTTGTTTATTTGACATTGTTGTTATTGTTGTTGTTGACGTTGTTGTTGTTGTTGTTGTTTATTTGACTTTGTTGTTGTTGTTTATTTGATGTTGTTGTTGTTGTTGTTGTTGACTTAGTTGTTGTTGTTGTTTATTTGACGTTGTTGTTGTTGTTGACGTTGTTGTTTATTTGACATTGTTGTTGTTGTTTATTTGACGTTGTTGTTGTTGTTGACGTTGTTGTTGTTGTTTATTTGACGTTGTTGTTGTTATTTATTTGACATTGTTGTTGTTGTTGACTTTGTTGTTGTTGTTGTTGTTGTTTATTTGACATTATTGTTGTTGTTGTTGTTTATTTGACGTTGTTTTAGTATTGTTGTTTATTTGACATTGTTGTTGTTATTTATTTTACGTTATTGTGGGTGACATTGTTGTTGTTGTTTATTTGACGTTGTTGTTTTTGTTTATTTGACGTAGTTGTTGTTGTTGACGTTGTTGTTGTTGTTGTTTATTTGACGTTTTTGTTGTTGTTGATGTTGTTGTTGTATATTTGACGTTGTTGTAGTTGTTATTGTTGTTGTTGTTTATTTGACATTGTTGTTGTTGTTGTTTATTTGACGTTGTTGTTGTTGTGTATTTGACGTTGTTGTTGTTGTTTATTTCACGTTGTTGTTGTTGATGGTGTTGTTGTTGTTGTTTATTTGACATTGTTGTTGTTGTTGTTGTTGTTGACGTTGTTGTTGTTTATTTGACGTTGTTGTTGTTATTGTTCTTTATTTGACGTTGTTATTGTTTATTTGATGTTGTTGTTGTTGTTTATTTAACGTCGTTGTTGTTGACATTGTTGTTGTTGTTATTGTTTATTTGACGTTGTTGTTGTTGTTTATTTGACGTAGTTGTTATTGTTGACGTTGTTGTTGTTGTTTATTTGACGTTTTTGTTGTTGATGTTGTTGTTGTTGTTTATTTGACATTGTTATTGTTGTTGTTGTTTATTTGGCGTTGTTGTTGTTGACGTTGTTGTTGTTGTTATTTATTTGACGTTGTTGTTGTTGTTGTTGTTGTTTATTTGACGTTGTTGTTGTTGACGTTGTTGTTGTTGTTGTTTATTTGACGTTGTTGTTGTTGACATAGTTGTTGTTGTTGTTGTTTATTTGACGTTTTTGTTGTTGTTGATGTTGTTGTTGTTTTCGTTGTTGTTTATTTGATGTTGTTGTAGTTGTTTAATTGACGTTGTTGTTGTTGTTGTTTATTTAACGTTGTTGTTGTTGTTGTTGTTATTGTTGTTGTTGTTGTTGTTTATTTGACGTTGTTGTTGTTGTTCTTTATTTGACATTGTTGTCGTTGTTGTTGTTTATTTGACGTTGTTGTTGTTGTTGACGTTGTTGTTGTTGTTGTTTATTTTACGTTGTTGTTGTTGTTTATTTGACATTGTTGTTGTTGTTGACGTTGTTGTTGTTGTTGTTGTTTATTTGACATTGTTGTTGTTGTTGTTGTTGACGTTGTTGTTGTTGTTGTTTATTTGACTTTGTTGTTGTTGTTTATTTGACGTTGTTGTTGTTGTTGTTGACTTAGTTGTTGTTGTTGTTTATTTGACATTGTTGTTGTTGTTGACGTTGTTGTTTATTTGACATTGTTGTTGTTGTTTATTTGACGTTGTTGTTGTTGTTGACGTTGTTGTTGTTGTTTATTTGACGTTGTTGTTGTTATTTATTTGACATTGTTGTTGTTGTTGACTTTGTTGTTGTTGTTGTTGTTGTTTATTTGACATTGTTGTTGTTATTGTTGTTTATTTGACGTTGTTTTAGTATTGTTGTTTATTTGACATTGTTGTTGTTATTTATTTGACATTGTTGTGGGTGACATTGTTGTTGTTGTTTATTTGACGTTGTTGTTGTTGTTGTTTATTTGACGTTGTTGTTGTTGTTTATTTGACGTTGTTGTTGTTGTTGTTTATTTGACATTGTTGTTGTTGTTGTTTATTTGACATTGTTGTTATTGACGGTGTTGTTGTTGTTTATTTGACGTTGTTGTTGTTGTTGTTGTTTATTTGACGTTGTTGTTGTTGTTGTTTATTTGACGTTGTTGTTGTTGTTGTTTAGACATTGTTGTTGTTGTTAACATAGTTGTTGTTGTTGTTGTTTATTTGACATTGTTGTTGTTGTTGACGTTGTTGTTGTTGTTGACGTTGTTGTTGTTGTTGTTTATTTGCCGTTGTTGTTGTTGTTGACATAGTTGTTGTTGTTGTTTATTTGACGTTGTTGTTGGTGTTGACGTTGTTGTTGTTGTTGTTTATTTGACGTTGTTGTTGTTGTTGTTTATTTGACATTGTTGTTTTTGTTGACGTTGTTGTTGTTGTTGTTTATTTGACATTGTTATTGTTGTTGTTGACGTTGTTGTTGTTGTTTATTTGACTTAGTTGTTGTTGTTGTTGTTGTTGTTGTTGTTTATTTGACGTTGTTGTTGTTGTTGACTTAGTTGTTGTTGTTGTTTATTTGATGTTGTTGTTGTTGTTGTTGTTGATGGTGTTGTTTATTTGACGTTGTTGTTGTTGTTTATTTGACGTTGTTGTTGTTGACGTTGTTGTTGTTGTTTATTTTACGTTGTTGTTGTTATTTATTTGACATTGTTGTTGTTGTTGACGTTGTTGTTGTTGTTGTTGTTTATTTGACATTGTTGTTGTTGTTGTTGACGTTGTTGTTGTTGTTGTTGTTGTTTATTTGACATTGTTTTAGTATTGTTGTTTATTTGACATTGTTGTTGTTATTTATTTGACGTTGTTGTGGGTGACATTGTTGTTGTTGTTGTTTATTTGACGTTGTTGTTGTTGTTGTTTATTTGACGTAGTTGTTGTTGTTGACATTGTTGTTGTTGTTGTTGTTGTTGTTGTTTATTTGACGTTTTTGTTGTTGTTGTTGTTGTTGTATATTTGACGTTGTTGTAGTTGTTATTGTTGTTGTTGTTTATTTGACATTATTGTTGTTGTTGTTGTTTATTTGACGTTGTTGTTGTTGTTTATTTGACGTTGTTGTTGTTCACGGTGTTGTTGTTGTTGTTGTTTATTTGACATCGTTGTTGTTCTTGTTATTGACGTTGTTGTTGTTTATTTGACGTTGTTGTTGTTGTTCTTTATTTGACGTTGTTATTGTTTATTTGACGTTGTTGTTGTTGTTGTTTATTTAACGTTGTTGTTATTGCCATTGTTGTTGTTGTTATTGTTTATTTGACATTGTTGTTGTTGTTGTTAATTTGACGTTTTTGTTGTTGTTGATGTTGTTGTTGTTGTTGTTTATTTGACGTTGTTGTTGTTGTTTATTTGACGTTGTTGTTGTTGACGGTGTTGTTGTTGTTATTTATTTGACGTTGTTGTTGTTGTTGTTATTGTTGTTGTTGTTGTTTATTTGACGTTGTTGTTGTTGTTCTTTATTTGACGTTGTTGTCGTTGTTGTTGTTTATTTGACGTTGTTGTTGTTGACGTTGTTGTTGTTGTTGTTTATTTGACATTGTTGTTGTTGTTGTTATTGTTAATTTGACGTTGTTGTTGTTGTTGTTTATTTGGCGTTGTTGTTGTTGTATTTGACGTTGTTGTTGTTTATTTGACGTTGTTGTTGTTGTTAACGTTGTTTTTCTTGTTGTTTATTTGACGTTGTTGTTGTTGTTGTTTATTTGACGTTGTTGTTGTTGTTTATTTGACGTTGTTGTTGTTGTTTATTTGACGTTGTTGTTGTTGTTGACGTTGTTTTTGTTGTTTATTTGACGTTGTTGTTGTTGTTTATTTGACATTGTTGTTGTTGTTGTTATTGTTTATTTGACGTTGTTGTTGTTGTTTTTTTTGGCATTGTTGTTGTTTTTGTTGACGTTGTTGTTGTTGTTGTTTATTTGACGTTGTTGTTATTGATGTTGTTTTTGTTGTTGTTTATTTGACGTTGTTGTTGTTGTTTATTTGACGTTGTTGTTGTTGTTGTTTATTTGACGTTGTTGTTGTTGTTGTTTATTTGACATTGTTGTTGTTAACGGTGTTGTTGTTGTTGTTGTTTATTTGACGTTGTTGTTGTTGTTGTTGTTTATTTGACATTGTTGTTGTTGACGTTGTTGTTGTTGTTGTTGTTGTTTATTTGACGTTGTTGTTGTTGACATAGTTGTTATTGTTGTTGTTTATTTGACGTTGTTGTTGTTGACGTTGTTGTTGTTGTTGTTTATTTGACGTTGTTGTTGTAGTTGACATAGTTGTTGTTGTTGTTGTTTATTTGACGTTGTTGTTGTTGTTGACGTTGTTGTTGTTGTTGTTTATTTTACGTTGTTGTTGTTGTTTATTTGACATTGTTGTTGTTGTTGACGTTGTTGTTGTTGTTGTTGTTTATTTGACATTGTTGTTGTTGTTGTTGTTGACGTTGTTGTTGTTGTTGTTGTTTATTTGACTTTGTTGTTGTTGTTTATTTGACGTTGTTGTTGTTGTTGTTGACTTAGTTGTTGTTGTTGTTTATTTGACGTTGTTGTTGTTGTTGACGTTGTTGTTTATTTGACATTGTTGTTGTTGTTTATTTGACGTTGTTGTTGTTGTTGACGTTGTTGTTGTTGTTTATTTGACGTTGTTGTTGTTATTTATTTGACATTGTTGTTGTTGTTGACTTTGTTGTTGTTGTTGTTGTTGTTTATTTGACATTGTTGTTGTTGTTGTTGTTTATTTGACGTTGTTTTAGTATTGTTGATTATTTGACATTGTTGTTGTTATTTATTTGACGTTGTTGTGGGTGACATTGTTGTTGTTGTTTATTTGACGTTGTTGTTGTTGTTTATTTGACGTAGTTGTTGTTGTTGACGTTGTTGTTGTTGTTGTTTATTTGACGTTTTTGTTGTTGTTGATGTTGTTGTTGTATATTTGACGTTGTTGTAGTTGTTATTGTTGTTGTTGTTTATTTGACATTGTTGTTGTTGTTTATTTGACGTTGTTGTTGTTGTGTATTTGACGTTGTTGTTGTTGTTTATTTGACGTTGTTGTTCTTGACGGTGTTGTTGTTGTTGTTTATTTGACATTGTTGTTGTTGTTGTTGTTGACGTTGTTGTTGTTTATTTGACGTTGTTGTTGTTATTGTTCTTTATTTGACGTTGTTATTGTTTATTTGACGTTGTTGTTGTTGTTTATTTAACGTTGTTGTTGTTGACATTGTTGTTGTTATTGTTTATTTGACGTTGTTGTTGTTGTTTATTTGACGTAGTTGTTATTGTTGACGTTGTTGTTGTTGTTGTTGTGTATTTGACGTTGTTGTTATTGACGTTGTTGTTGTTGTTGTTGTTTATTTGACGTTGTTGTTGTTGACATAGTTGTTGTTGTTTATTTGACGTTTTTGTTGTTGTTGATGTTGTTGTTGTTTTCGTTGTTGTTTATTTGACGTTGTTGTAGTTGTTTAATTGACGTTGTTGTTGTTGTTTATTTAACGTTGTTGTTGTTGTTGTTGTTATTGTTGTTGTTGTTGTTTATTTGATGTTGTTGTTGTTGTTCTTTATTTGACGTTGTTGTCGTTGACGTTGTTGTTGTTGTTGTTGTTGTTTATTTGACGTTGTTGTTGTAGTTGACATAGTTGTTGTTGTTGTTGTTTATTTGACGTTGTTGTTGTTGTTGACGTTGTTGTTGTTGTTGTTTATTTTACGTTGTTGTTGTTGTTTATTTGACATTGTTGTTATTGTTGACGTTGTTGTTGTTGTTGTTTATTTGACATTGTTGTTATTGTTGTTGTTGACGTTGTTGTTGTTGTTGTTGTTTATTTGACTTTGTTGTTGTTGTTTATTTGATGTTGTTGTTGTTGTTGTTGACTTAGTTGTTGTTGTTGTTTATTTGACGTTGTTGTTGTTGTTGACGTTGTTGTTTATTTGACATTGTTGTTGTTGTTTATTTGACGTTGTTGTTGTTGTTTATTTGACGTTGTTGTTGTTATTTATTTGACATTGTTGTTGTTGTTGACTTTGTTGTTGTTGTTGTTGTTGTTGTTTATTTGACATTATTGTTGTTGTTGTTGTTTATTTGACGTTGTTTTAGTATTGTTGTTTATTTGACATTGTTGTTGTTATTTATTTTACGTTATTGTGGGTGACATTGTTGTTGTTGTTTATTTGACGTTGTTGTTTTTGTTTATTTGACGTAGTTGTTGTTGTTGACGTTGTTGTTGTTGTTGTTTATTTGACGTTTTTGTTGTTGTTGATGTTGTTGTTGTATATTTGACGTTGTTGTAGTTGTTATTGTTGTTGTTGTTTATTTGACATTGTTGTTGTTGTTGTTTATTTGACGTTGTTGTTGTTGTGTATTTGACGTTGTTGTTGTTGTTTATTTCACGTTGTTGTTGTTGACGGTGTTGTTGTTGTTGTTTATTTGACATTGTTGTTGTTGTTGTTGTTGTTGACGTTGTTGTTGTTTATTTGACGTTGTTGTTGTTATTGTTCTTTATTTGACGTTGTTATTGTTTATTTGATGTTGTTGTTGTTGTTTATTTAACGTCGTTGTTGTTGACATTGTTGTTGTTGTTATTGTTTATTTGACGTTGTTGTTGTTGTTTATTTGACGTAGTTGTTATTGTTGACGTTGTTGTTGTTGTTGTTTATTTGAAGTTTTTGTTGTTGATGTTGTTGTTGTTGTTTATTTGACATTGTTATTGTTGTTGTTGTTTATTTGGCGTTGTTGTTGTTGACGTTGTTGTTGTTGTTATTTATTTGACGTTGTTGTTGTTGTTGTTGTTTATTTGACGTTGTTGTTGTTGACGTTGTTGTTGTTGTTGTTTATTTGACGTTGTTGTTGTTGACATAGTTGTTGTTGTTGTTGTTTATTTGACGTTTTTGTTGTTGTTGATGTTGTTGTTGTTTTCGTTGTTGTTTATTTGACGTTGTTGTAGTTGTTTAATTGACGTTGTTGTTGTTGTTGTTTATTTAACGTTGTTGTTGTTGTTGTTATTGTTGTTGTTGTTGTTGTTTATTTGACGTTGTTGTTGTTGTTCTTTATTTGACATTGTTGTCGTTGTTGTTGTTTATTTGACGTTGTTGTTGTTGTTGACGTTGTTGTTGTTGTTGTTTATTTTACGTTGTTGTTGTTGTTTATTTGACATTGTTGTTGTTGTTGACGTTGTTGTTGTTGTTGTTTATTTGACATTGTTGTTGTTGTTGTTGTTGACGTTGTTGTTGTTGTTGTTTATTTGACTTTGTTGTTGTTGTTTATTTGACTTAGTTGTTGTTGTTGTTTATTTGACGTTGTTGTTGTTGTTGACGTTGTTGTTTATTTGACATTGTTGTTGTTGTTTATTTGACGTTGTTGTTGTTGTTGACGTTGTTGTTGTTGTTTATTTGACGTTGTTGTTGTTATTTATTTGACATTGTTGTTGTTGTTGACTTTGTTGTTGTTGTTGTTGTTGTTTATTTGACATTGTTGTTGTTGTTGTTGTTTATTTGACGTTGTTTTAGTATTGTTGTTTATTTGACATTGTTGTTGTTATTTATTTGACATTGTTGTGGGTGACATTGTTGTTGTTGTTTATTTGACGTTGTTGTTGTTGTTGTTTATTTGACGTTGTTGTTGTTGTTTATTTGACGTTGTTGTTGTTGTTGTTTATTTGACATTGTTGTTGTTGTTGTTTATTTGACATTGTTGTTATTGACGGTGTTGTTGTTGTTTATTTGACGTTGTTGTTGTTGTTGTTTATTTGACGTTGTTGTTGTTGTTGTTTATTTGACGTTGTTGTTGTTGTTGTTTAGACATTGTTGTTGTTGTTAACATAGTTGTTGTTGTTGTTGTTTATTTGACATTGTTGTTGTTGTTGACGTTGTTGTTGTTGTTGACGTTGTTGTTGTTGTTGTTTATTTGCCGTTGTTGTTGTTGTTGACATAGTTGTTGTTGTTGTTTATTTGACGTTGTTGTTGGTGTTGACGTTGTTGTTGTTGTTGTTTATTTGACGTTGTTGTTGTTGTTGTTTATTTGACATTGTTGTTTTTGTTGACGTTGTTGTTGTTGTTGTTTATTTGACATTGTTATTGTTGTTGTTGACGTTGTTGTTGTTGTTTATTTGACTTAGTTGTTGTTGTTGTTGTTGTTGTTGTTGTTTATTTGACGTTGTTGTTGTTGTTGACTTAGTTGTTGTTGTTGTTTATTTGATGTTGTTGTTGTTGTTGTTGTTGATGGTGTTGTTTATTTGACGTTGTTGTTGTTGTTTATTTGACGTTGTTGTTGTTGACGTTGTTGTTGTTGTTTATTTTACGTTGTTGTTGTTATTTATTTGACATTGTTGTTGTTGTTGACGTTGTTGTTGTTGTTGTTGTTTATTTGACATTGTTGTTGTTGTTGTTGACGTTGTTGTTGTTGTTGTTGTTTATTTGACATTGTTTTAGTATTGTTGTTTATTTGACATTGTTGTTGTTATTTATTTGACGTTGTTGTGGGTGACATTGTTGTTGTTGTTGTTTATTTGACGTTGTTGTTGTTGTTGTTTATTTGACGTAGTTGTTGTTGTTGACATTGTTGTTGTTGTTGTTGTTGTTGTTGTTTATTTGACGTTTTTGTTGTTGTTGTTGTTGTTGTATATTTGACGTTGTTGTAGTTGTTATTGTTGTTGTTGTTTATTTGACATTATTGTTGTTGTTGTTGTTTATTTGACGTTGTTGTTGTTGTTTATTTGACGTTGTTGTTGTTGTTTATTTGACGTTGTTGTTGTTCACGGTGTTGTTGTTGTTGTTGTTTATTTGACATCGTTGTTGTTCTTGTTATTGACGCTGTTGTTGTTTATTTGACGTTGTTGTTGTTGTTCTTTATTTGACGTTGTTATTGTTTATTTGACGTTGTTGTTGTTGTTGTTTATTTAACGTTGTTGTTATTGCCATTGTTGTTGTTGTTATTGTTTATTTGACATTGTTGTTGTTGTTGTTTATTTGACGTTTTTGTTGTTGTTGATGTTGTTGTTGTTGTTGTTTATTTGACGTTGTTGTTGTTGTTTATTTGACGTTGTTGTTGTTGACGGTGTTGTTGTTGTTATTTATTTGACGTTGTTGTTGTTGTTGTTATTGTTGTTGTTGTTGTTTATTTGACGTTGTTGTTGTTGTTCTTTATTTGACGTTGTTGTCGTTGTTGTTGTTTATTTGACGTTGTTGTTGTTGACGTTGTTGTTGTTGTTGTTTATTTGACATTGTTGTTGTTGTTGTTATTGTTAATTTGACGTTGTTGTTGTTGTTGTTTATTTGGCGTTGTTGTTGTTGTATTTGACGTTGTTGTTGTTTATTTGACGTTGTTGTTGTTGTTAACGTTGTTTTTCTTGTTGTTTATTTGACGTTGTTGTTGTTGTTGTTTATTTGACATTGTTGTTGTTGTTTATTTGACGTTGTTGTTGTTGTTTATTTGACGTTGTTGTTGTTGTTGACGTTGTTTTTGTTGTTTATTTGACGTTGTTGTTGTTGTTTATTTGACATTGTTGTTGTTGTTGTTATTGTTTATTTGACGTTGTTGTTGTTGTTTTTTTTGGCATTGTTGTTGTTTTTGTTGACGTTGTTGTTGTTGTTGTTTATTTGACGTTGTTGTTGTAGTTGACATAGTTGTTGTTGTTGTTGTTTATTTGACGTTGTTGTTGTTGTTGACGTTGTTGTTGTTGTTGTTTATTTTACGTTGTTGTTGTTGTTTATTTGACATTGTTGTTGTTGTTGACATTGTTGTTGTTGTTGTTGTTTATTTGACATTGTTGTTGTTGTTGTTGTTGACGTTGTTGTTGTTGTTGTTGTTTATTTGACTTTGTTGTTGTTGTTTATTTGACGTTGTTGTTGTTGTTGTTGACTTAGTTGTTGTTGTTGTTTATTTGACGTTGTTGTTGTTGTTGACGTTGTTGTTTATTTGACATTGTTGTTGTTGTTTATTTGACGTTGTTGTTGTTGTTGACGTTGTTGTTGTTGTTTATTTGACGTTGTTGTTGTTATTTATTTGACATTGTTGTTGTTGTTGACTTTGTTGTTGTTGTTGTTGTTGTTTATTTGACATTGTTGTTGTTGTTGTTGTTTATTTGACGTTGTTTTAGTATTGTTGATTATTTGACATTGTTGTTGTTATTTATTTGACGTTGTTGTGGGTGACATTGTTGTTGTTGTTTATTTGACGTTGTTGTTGTTGTTTATTTGACGTAGTTGTTGTTGTTGACGTTGTTGTTGTTGTTGTTGTTTATTTGACGTTTTTGTTGTTGTTGATGTTGTTGTTGTATATTTGACGTTGTTGTAGTTGTTATTGTTGTTGTTGTTTATTTGACATTGTTGTTGTTGTTTATTTGACGTTGTTGTTGTTGTGTATTTGACGTTGTTGTTGTTGTTTATTTGACGTTGTTGTTCTTGACGGTGTTGTTGTTGTTGTTTATTTGACATTGTTGTTGTTGTTGTTGTTGACGTTGTTGTTGTTTATTTGACGTTGTTGTTGTTATTGTTCTTTATTTGACGTTGTTATTGTTTATTTGACGTTGTTGTTGTTGTTTATTTAACGTTGTTGTTGTTGACATTGTTGTTGTTGTTATTGTTTATTTGACGTTGTTGTTGTTGTTTATT
The DNA here is from genome assembly GCA_948472305.1 of Vicia faba. NCBI lineage: Eukaryota > Viridiplantae > Streptophyta > Magnoliopsida > Fabales > Fabaceae > Vicia > Vicia faba. The sequence continues at coordinate 388,197,639 of OX451739.1, read as the reverse complement.
TGACGTAGTTGTTATTGTTGACGTTGTTGTTGTTGTTGTTGTTTATTTGACGTTGTTGTTATTGACGTTGTTGTTGTTGTTGTTGTTTATTTGACGTTGTTGTTGTTGACATAGTTGTTGTTGTTTATTTGACGTTTTTGTTGTTGTTGATGTTGTTGTTGTTTTCGTTGTTGTTTATTTGACGTTGTTGTAGTTGTTTAATTGACGTTGTTGTTGTTGTTATTTATTTAACGTTGTTGTTGTTGTTGTTGTTATTGTTGTTGTTGTTGTTTATTTGATGTTGTTGTTGTTGTTCTTTATTTGACGTTGTTGTCGTTGACGTTGTTGTTGTTGTTGTTGTTGTTTATTTGACGTTGTTGTTGTAGTTGACATAGTTGTTGTTGTTGTTGTTTATTTGACGTTGTTGTTGTTGTTGACGTTGTTGTTGTTGTTGTTTATTTTACGTTGTTGTTGTTGTTTATTTGACATTGTTGTTATTGTTGACGTTGTTGTTGTTGTTGTTTATTTGACATTGTTGTTATTGTTGTTGTTGACGTTGTTGTTGTTGTTGTTGTTTATTTGACTTTGTTGTTGTTGTTTATTTGATGTTGTTGTTGTTGTTGTTGTTGTTGTTGACTTAGTTGTTGTTGTTGTTTATTTGACGTTGTTGTTGTTGTTGACGTTGTTGTTTATTTGACATTGTTGTTGTTGTTTATTTGACGTTGTTGTTGTTGTTGACGTTGTTGTTGTTGTTTATTTGACGTTGTTGTTGTTATTTATTTGACATTGTTGTTGTTGTTGACTTTGTTGTTGTTGTTGTTGTTGTTGTTTATTTGACATTATTGTTGTTGTTGTTGTTTATTTGACGTTGTTTTAGTATTGTTGTTTATTTGACATTGTTGTTGTTATTTATTTTACGTTATTGTGGGTGACATTGTTGTTGTTGTTTATTTGACGTTGTTGTTTTTGTTTATTTGACGTAGTTGTTGTTGTTGACGTTGTTGTTGTTGTTGTTTATTTGACGTTTTTGTTGTTGTTGATGTTGTTGTTGTATATTTGACGTTGTTGTAGTTGTTATTGTTGTTGTTGTTTATTTGACATTGTTGTTGTTGTTGTTTATTTGACGTTGTTGTTGTTGTGTATTTGACGTTGTTGTTGTTGTTTATTTCACGTTGTTGTTGTTGACGGTGTTGTTGTTGTTGTTTATTTGACATTGTTGTTGTTGTTGTTGTTGTTGACGTTGTTGTTGTTTATTTGACGTTGTTGTTGTTATTGTTCTTTATTTGACGTTGTTATTGTTTATTTGATGTTGTTGTTGTTGTTTATTTAACGTCGTTGTTGTTGACATTGTTGTTGTTGTTATTGTTTATTTGACGTTGTTGTTGTTGTTTATTTGACGTAGTTGTTATTGTTGACGTTGTTGTTGTTGTTGTTTATTTGACGTTTTTGTTGTTGATGTTGTTGTTGTTGTTTATTTGACATTGTTATTGTTGTTGTTGTTTATTTGGCGTTGTTGTTGTTGACGTTGTTGTTGTTGTTATTTATTTGACGTTGTTGTTGTTGTTGTTGTTGTTTATTTGACGTTGTTGTTGTTGACGTTGTTGTTGTTGTTGTTTATTTGACGTTGTTGTTGTTGACATAGTTGTTGTTGTTGTTGTTTATTTGACGTTTTTGTTGTTGTTGATGTTGTTGTTGTTTTCGTTGTTGTTTATTTGACGTTGTTGTAGTTGTTTAATTGACGTTGTTGTTGTTGTTGTTTATTTAACGTTGTTGTTGTTGTTGTTGTTATTGTTGTTGTTGTTGTTGTTTATTTGACGTTGTTGTTGTTGTTCTTTATTTGACATTGTTGTCGTTGTTGTTGTTTATTTGACGTTGTTGTTGTTGTTGACGTTGTTGTTGTTGTTGTTTATTTTACGTTGTTGTTGTTGTTTATTTGACATTGTTGTTGTTGTTGACGTTGTTGTTGTTGTTGTTTATTTGACATTGTTGTTGTTGTTGTTGACGTTGTTGTTGTTGTTGTTTATTTGACTTTGTTGTTGTTGTTTATTTGACGTTGTTGTTGTTGTTGTTGACTTAGTTGTTGTTGTTGTTTATTTGACGTTGTTGTTGTTGTTGACGTTGTTGTTTATTTGACATTGTTGTTGTTGTTTATTTGACGTTGTTGTTGTTGTTGACGTTGTTGTTGTTGTTTATTTGACGTTGTTGTTGTTATTTATTTGACATTGTTGTTGTTGTTGACTTTGTTGTTGTTGTTGTTGTTGTTTATTTGACATTGTTGTTGTTGTTGTTGTTTATTTGACGTTGTTTTAGTATTGTTGTTTATTTGACATTGTTGTTGTTATTTATTTGACATTGTTGTGGGTGACATTGTTGTTGTTGTTTATTTGACGTTGTTGTTGTTGTTGTTTATTTGACGTTGTTGTTGTTGTTTATTTGACGTTGTTGTTGTTGTTGTTTATTTGACATTGTTGTTGTTGTTGTTTATTTGACATTGTTGTTATTGACGGTGTTGTTGTTGTTTATTTGACGTTGTTGTTGTTGTTGTTTATTTGACGTTGTTGTTGTTGTTGTTTATTTGACGTTGTTGTTGTTGTTGTTTAGACATTGTTGTTGTTGTTAACATAGTTGTTGTTGTTGTTGTTTATTTGACATTGTTGTTGTTGTTGACGTTGTTGTTGTTGTTGACGTTGTTGTTGTTGTTGTTTATTTGCCGTTGTTGTTGTTGTTGACATAGTTGTTGTTGTTGTTTATTTGACGTTGTTGTTGGTGTTGACGTTGTTGTTGTTGTTGTTTATTTGACGTTGTTGTTGTTGTTGTTTATTTGACATTGTTGTTTTTGTTGACGTTGTTGTTGTTGTTGTTTATTTGACATTGTTATTGTTGTTGTTGACGTTGTTGTTGTTGTTTATTTGACTTAGTTGTTGTTGTTGTTGTTGTTGTTGTTGTTTATTTGACGTTGTTGTTGTTGTTGACTTAGTTGTTGTTGTTGTTTATTTGATGTTGTTGTTGTTGTTGTTGTTGATGGTGTTGTTTATTTGACGTTGTTGTTGTTGTTTATTTGACGTTGTTGTTGTTGACGTTGTTGTTGTTTATTTTACGTTGTTGTTGTTATTTATTTGACATTGTTGTTGTTGTTGACGTTGTTGTTGTTGTTGTTGTTTATTTGACATTGTTGTTGTTGTTGTTGACGTTGTTGTTGTTGTTGTTGTTGTTTATTTGACATTGTTTTAGTATTGTTGTTTATTTGACATTGTTGTTGTTATTTATTTGACGTTGTTGTGGGTGACATTGTTGTTGTTGTTGTTTATTTGACGTTGTTGTTGTTGTTGTTTATTTGACGTAGTTGTTATTGTTGACATTGTTGTTGTTGTTGTTGTTGTTGTTGTTTATTTGACGTTTTTGTTGTTGTTGTTGTTGTTGTATATTTGACGTTGTTGTAGTTGTTATTGTTGTTGTTGTTTATTTGACATTATTGTTGTTGTTGTTGTTTATTTGACGTTGTTGTTGTTGTTTATTTGACGTTGTTGTTGTTGTTTATTTGACGTTGTTATTGTTCACGGTGTTGTTGTTGTTGTTGTTTATTTGACATCGTTGTTGTTCTTGTTATTGACGTTGTTGTTGTTTATTTGACGTTGTTGTTGTTGTTCTTTATTTGACGTTGTTATTGTTTATTTGACGTTGTTGTTGTTGTTGTTTATTTAACGTTGTTGTTATTGCCATTGTTGTTGTTGTTATTGTTTATTTGACATTGTTGTTGTTGTTGTTTATTTGACGTTTTTGTTGTTGTTGATGTTGTTGTTGTTGTTGTTTATTTGACGTTGTTGTTGTTGTTTATTTGACGTTGTTGTTGTTGACGGTGTTGTTGTTGTTATTTATTTGACGTTGTTGTTGTTGTTGTTATTGTTGTTGTTGTTGTTTATTTGACGTTGTTGTTGTTGTTCTTTATTTGACGTTGTTGTCGTTGTTGTTGTTTATTTGACGTTGTTGTTGTTGACGTTGTTGTTGTTGTTGTTTATTTGACATTGTTGTTGTTGTTGTTATTGTTAATTTGACGTTGTTGTTGTTGTTGTTTATTTGGCGTTGTTGTTGTTGTATTTGACGTTGTTGTTGTTTATTTGACGTTGTTGTTGTTGTTAACGTTGTTTTTCTTGTTGTTTATTTGACGTTGTTGTTGTTGTTGTTTATTTGACGTTGTTGTTGTTGTTTATTTGACGTTGTTGTTGTTGTTTATTTGACGTTGTTGTTGTTGTTGACGTTGTTTTTGTTGTTTATTTGACGTTGTTGTTGTTGTTTATTTGACATTGTTGTTGTTGTTGTTATTGTTTATTTGACGTTGTTGTTGTTGTTTTTTTTGGCATTGTTGTTGTTTTTGTTGACGTTGTTGTTGTTGTTGTTTATTTGACGTTGTTGTTATTGATGTTGTTTTTGTTGTTGTTTATTTGACGTTGTTGTTGTTGTTTATTTGACGTTGTTGTTGTTGTTGTTTATTTGACGTTGTTGTTGTTGTTGTTTATTTGACATTGTTGTTGTTAACGGTGTTGTTGTTGTTGTTGTTTATTTGACGTTGTTGTTGTTGTTGTTGTTGTTTATTTGACATTGTTGTTGTTGACGTTGTTGTTGTTGTTGTTGTTGTTTATTTGACGTTGTTGTTGTTGACATAATTGTTATTGTTGTTGTTTATTTGACGTTGTTGTTGTTGACGTTGTTGTTGTTGTTGTTTATTTGACGTTGTTGTTGTAGTTGACATAGTTGTTGTTGTTGTTGTTTATTTGACGTTGTTGTTGTTGTTGACGTTGTTGTTGTTGTTGTTTATTTTACGTTGTTGTTGTTGTTTATTTGACATTGTTGTTGTTGTTGACGTTGTTGTTGTTGTTGTTGTTTATCTGACATTGTTGTTGTTGTTGTTGTTGACGTTGTTGTTGTTGTTGTTTATTTGACTTTGTTGTTGTTGTTTATTTGACGTTGTTGTTGTTGTTGTTGACTTAGTTGTTGTTGTTGTTTATTTGACGTTGTTGTTGTTGTTGACGTTGTTGTTTATTTGACATTGTTGTTGTTGTTTATTTGACGTTGTTGTTGTTGTTGACGTTGTTGTTGTTGTTTATTTGACGTTGTTGTTGTTATTTATTTGACATTGTTGTTGTTGTTGACTTTGTTGTTGTTGTTGTTGTTGTTTATTTGACATTGTTGTTGTTGTTGTTGTTTATTTGACGTTGTTTTAGTATTGTTGATTATTTGACATTGTTGTTGTTATTTATTTGACGTTGTTGTGGGTGACATTGTTGTTGTTGTTTATTTGACGTTGTTGTTGTTGTTTATTTGACGTAGTTGTTGTTGTTGACGTTGTTGTTGTTGTTGTTTATTTGACGTTTTTGTTGTTGTTGATGTTGTTGTTGTATATTTGACGTTGTTGTAGTTGTTATTGTTGTTGTTGTTTATTTGACATTGTTGTTGTTGTTTATTTGACGTTGTTGTTGTTGTGTATTTGACGTTGTTGTTGTTGTTTATTTGACGTTGTTGTTCTTGACGGTGTTGTTGTTGTTGTTTATTTGACATTGTTGTTGTTGTTGTTGTTGACGTTGTTGTTGTTTATTTGACGTTGTTGTTGTTATTGTTCTTTATTTGACGTTGTTATTGTTTATTTGACGTTGTTGTTGTTGTTTATTTAACGTTGTTGTTGTTGACATTATTGTTGTTGTTATTGTTTATTTGACGTTGTTGTTGTTGTTTATTTGATGTTGTTGTTGTTGTTGTTGTTGATGGTGTTGTTTATTTGACGTTGTTGTTGTTGTTTATTTGACGTTGTTGTTGTTGACGTTGTTGTTGTTGTTTATTTGACGTTGTTGTTGTTATTTATTTGACATTGTTGTTGTTGTTGACGTTGTTGTTGTTGTTGTTGTTTATTTGACATTGTTGTTGTTGTTGTTGACGTTGTTGTTGTTGTTGTTGTTGTTTATTTGACATTGTTTTAGTATTGTTGTTTATTTGACATTGTTGTTGTTATTTATTTGACGTTGTTGTGGGTGACATTGTTGTTGTTGTTGTTTATTTGACGTTGTTGTTGTTGTTGTTTATTTGACGTAGTTGTTGTTGTTGACGTTGTTGTTGTTGTTGTTGTTGTTGTTGTTTATTTGACGTTTTTGTTGTTGTTGTTGTTGTTGTATATTTGACGTTGTTGTAGTTGTTATTGTTGTTGTTGTTTATTTGACATTATTGTTGTTGTTGTTGTTTATTTGACGTTGTTGTTGCTGTTTATTTGACGTTGTTGTTGTTGTTTATTTGACGTTGTTGTTGTTCACGGTGTTGTTGTTGTTGTTGTTTATTTGACATCGTTGTTGTTCTTGTTATTGACGTTGTTGTTGTTTATTTGACGTTGTTGTTGTTGTTCTTTATTTGACGTTGTTATTGTTTATTTGACGTTGTTGTTGTTGTTGTTGTTTATTTGACGTTTTTGTTGTTGTTGATGTTGTTGTTGTTGTTGTTTATTTGACGTTGTTGTTGTTGTTGTTTATTTGACGTTGTTGTTGTTGACGGTGTTGTTGTTGTTATTTATTTGACGTTGTTGTTGTTGTTGTTATTGTTGTTGTTGTTGTTTATTTGACGTTGTTGTTGTTGTTCTTTATTTGACGTTGTTGTCGTTGTTGTTGTTTATTTGACGTTGTTGTTGTTGACGTTGTTGTTGTTGTTGTTTATTTGACATTGTTGTTGTTGTTGTTATTGTTAATTTGACGTTGTTGTTGTTGTTGTTGTTTATTTGGCGTTGTTGTTGTTGTATTTGACGTTGTTGTTGTTTATTTGACGTTGTTGTTGTTGTTAACGTTGTTTTTCTTGTTGTTTATTTGACGTTGTTGTTGTTGTTGTTTATTTGACGTTGTTGTTGTTGTTTATTTGACGTTGTTGTTGTTGTTTATTTGACGTTGTTGTTGTTGTTGACGTTGTTGTTGTTGTTTATTTGACGTTGTTGTTGTTGTTTATTTGACATTGTTGTTGTTGTTGTTATTGTTTATTTGACGTTGTTGTTGTTGTTTTTTTTGGCATTGTTGTTGTTTTTGTTGACGTTGTTGTTGTTGTTGTTTATTTGACGTTGTTGTTATTGATGTTGTTTTTGTTGTTGTTTATTTGACGTTGTTGTTGTTGTTGTTGTTTATTTGACGTTGTTGTTGTTGTTGTTTATTTGACGTTGTTGTTGTTGTTGTTTATTTGACATTGTTGTTGTTAACGGTGTTGTTGTTGTTGTTGTTTATTTGACGTTGTTGTTGTTGTTGTTGTTGTTTATTTGACATTGTTGTTGTTGACGTTGTTGTTGTTGTTGTTGTTGTTGTTGTTGTTTATTTGACGTTGTTGTTATTGACATAGTTGTTATTGTTGTTGTTTATTTGACGTTGTTGTTGTTGACGTTGTTGTTGTTGTTGTTGTTTATTTGACGTTGTTGTTGTAGTTGACATAGTTGTTGTTGTTGTTGTTTATTTGACGTTGTTGTTGTTGTTGACGTTGTTGTTGTTGTTGTTTATTTTACGTTGTTGTTGTTGTTTATTTGACATTGTTGTTGTTGATGACGTTGTTGTTGTTGTTGTTGTTTATTTGACATTGTTGTTGTTGTTGTTATTGACGTTGTTGTTGTTGTTGTTGTTTATTTGACTTTGTTGTTGTTGTTTATTTGACGTTGTTGTTGTTGTTGTTGACTTAGTTGTTGTTGTTGTTTATTTGACGTTGTTGTTGTTGTTGACGTTGTTGTTTATTTGACATTGTTGTTGTTGTTGACGTTGTTGTTGTTGTTTATTTGACGTTGTTGTTGTTATTTATTTGACATTGTTGTTGTTGTTGACTTTGTTGTTGTTGTTGTTGTTGTTGTTTATTTGACATTGTTGTTGTTGTTGTTGTTGTTTATTTGACGTTGTTTTAGTATTGTTGATTATTTGACATTGTTGTTGTTATTTATTTGACGTTGTTGTGGGTGACATTGTTGTTGTTGTTTATTTGACGTTGTTGTTGTTGTTTATTTGACGTAGTTGTTGTTGTTGACGTTGTTGTTGTTGTTGTTGTTTATTTGACGTTTTTGTTGTTGTTGATGTTGTTGTTGTATATTTGACGTTGTTGTAGTTGTTATTGTTGTTGTTGTTTATTTGACATTGTTGTTGTTGTTGTTTATTTGACGTTGTTGTTGTTGTGTATTTGACGTTGTTGTTGTTGTTTATTTGACGTTGTTGTTCTTGACGGTGTTGTTGTTGTTGTTTATTTGACATTGTTGTTGTTGTTGTTGTTGTTGACATTGTTGTTGTTTATTTGACGTTGTTGTTGTTATTGTTCTTTATTTGACGTTGTTATTGTTTATTTGACGTTGTTGTTGTTGTTTATTTAACGTTGTTGTTGTTGACATTGTTGTTGTTGTTATTGTTTATTTGACGTTGTTGTTGTTGTTTATTTGACGTAGTTGTTATTGTTGACGTTGTTGTTGTTGTTGTTGTTTATTTGACGTTGTTGTTATTGACGTTGTTGTTGTTGTTGTTGTTGTTTATTTGACGTTGTTGTTGTTGACATAGTTGTTGTTGTTTATTTGACGTTTTTGTTGTTGTTGATGTTGTTGTTGTTTTCGTTGTTGTTTATTTGACGTTGTTGTAGTTGTTTAATTGACGTTGTTGTTGTTGTTGTTTATTTAACGTTGTTGTTGTTGTTGTTTATTTGATGTTGTTGTTGTTGTTCTTTATTTGACGTTGTTGTCGTTGACGTTGTTGTTGTTGTTGTTGTTTATTTGACGTTGTTGTTGTAGTTGACATAGTTGTTGTTGTTGTTGTTTATTTGACGTTGTTGTTGTTGTTGACGTTGTTGTTGTTGTTGTTGTTTATTTTACGTTGTTGTTGTTGTTTATTTGACATTGTTGTTATTGTTGACGTTGTTGTTGTTGTTGTTTATTTGACATTGTTGTTATTGTTGTTGTTGACGTTGTTGTTGTTGTTGTTTATTTGACTTTGTTGTTGTTGTTTATTTGACGTTGTTGTTGTTGTTGTTGACTTAGTTGTTGTTGTTGTTTATTTGACGTTGTTGTTGTTGTTGACGTTGTTGTTTATTTGACATTGTTGTTGTTGTTTATTTGACGTTGTTGTTGTTGTTGACGTTGTTGTTGTTGTTTATTTGACGTTGTTGTTGTTATTTATTTGACATTGTTGTTGTTGTTGACTTTGTTGTTGTTGTTGTTGTTGTTGTTTATTTGACATTATTGTTGTTGTTTTTGTTTATTTGACGTTGTTTTAGTATTGTTGTTTATTTGACATTGTTGTTGTTATTTATTTTACGTTATTGTGGGTGACATTGTTGTTGTTGTTTATTTGACGTTGTTGTTTTTGTTTATTTGACGTAGTTGTTGTTGTTGACGTTGTTGTTGTTGTTGTTGTTTATTTGACGTTTTTGTTGTTGTTGATGTTGTTGTTGTATATTTGACGTTGTTGTAGTTGTTATTGTTGTTGTTGTTTATTTGACATTGTTGTTGTTGTTGTTGTTTATTTGACGTTGTTGTTGTTGTGTATTTGACGTTGTTGTTGTTGTTTATTTGACGTTGTTGTTGTTGACGATGTTGTTTTTGTTGTTTATTTGACATTGTTGTTGTTGTTGTTGTTGTTGACGTTGTTGTTGTTTATTTGACGTTGTTGTTGTTATTGTTCTTTATTTGACGTTGTTATTGTTTATTTGACGTTGTTGTTGTTGTTTATTTAACGTCGTTGTTGTTGACATTGTTGTTGTTGTTATTGTTTATTTGACGTTGTTGTTGTTGTTTATTTGACGTAGTTGTTATTGTTGACGTTGTTGTTGTTGTTGTTTATTTGACGTTTTTGTTGTTGATGTTATTGTTGTTGTTTATTTGACATTGTTATTGTTGTTGTTGTTTATTTGACGTTGTTGTTGTTGACGTTGTTGTTGTTGTTATTTATTTGACGTTGTTGTTGTTGTTGTTGTTGTTTATTTGACGTTGTTGTTGTTGACGTTGTTGTTGTTGTTGTTGTTTATTTGACGTTGTTGTTGTTGACATAGTTGTTGTTGTTGTTGTTGTTTATTTGACGTTTTTGTTGTTGTTGATGTTGTTGTTGTTTTCGTTGTTGTTTATTTGACGTTGTTGTAGTTGTTTAATTGACGTTGTTGTTGTTGTTTATTTAACGTTGTTGTTGTTGTTGTTGTTATTGTTGTTGTTGTTGTTTATTTGACGTTGTTGTTGTTGTTCTTTATTTGACATTGTTGTCGTTGTTGTTGTTTATTTGACGTTGTTGTTGTTGTTGACGTTGTTGTTGTTGTTGTTTATTTTACGTTGTTGTTGTTGTTTATTTGACATTGTTGTTGTTGTTGACGTTGTTGTTGTTGTTGTTTATTTGACATTGTTGTTGTTGTTGTTGTTGACGTTGTTGTTGTTGTTGTTGTTTATTTGACTTTGTTGTTGTTGTTTATTTGACGTTGTTGTTGTTGTTGTTGACTTAGTTGTTGTTGTTGTTTATTTGACGTTGTTGTTGTTGTTGACGTTGTTGTTTATTTGACATTGTTGTTGTTGTTTATTTGACGTTGTTGTTGTTGACGTTGTTGTTGTTGTTTATTTGACGTTGTTGTTGTTATTTATTTGACATTGTTGTTGTTGTTGACTTTGTTGTTGTTGTTGTTGTTTATTTGACATTGTTGTTGTTGTTGTTTATTTGACGTTGTTTTAGTATTGTTGTTTATTTGACATTGTTGTTGTTATTTATTTGACATTGTTGTGGGTGACATTGTTGTTGTTGTTTATTTGACGTTGTTGTTGTTGTTCTTTATTTGACGTTGTTATTGTTTATTTGACGTTGTTGTTGTTGTTTATTTAACGTTGTTGTTATTGCCATTGTTGTTGTTGTTATTGTTTATTTGACATTGTTGTTGTTGTTGTTGTTTATTTGACGTTTTTGTTGTTGTTGATGTTGTTGTTGTTGTTGTTTATTTGACGTTGTTGTTGTTGTTGTTTATTTGACGTTGTTGTTGTTGACAGTGTTGTTGTTGTTATTTATTTGACGTTGTTGTTGTTGTTGTTATTGTTGTTGTTGTTGTTTATTTGACGTTGTTGTTGTTGTTCTTTATTTGACGTTGTTGTCGTTGTTGTTGTTTATTTGACGTTGTTGTTGTTAACGTTGTTGTTGTTGTTGTTTATTTGACATTGTTGTTGTTGTTGTTATTGTTAATTTGACGTTGTTGTTGTTGTTGTTTATTTGGCGTTGTTGTTGTTGTATTTGACGTTGTTGTTGTTTATTTGACGTTGTTGTTGTTGTTAACGTTGTTTTTCTTGTTGTTTATTTGACGTTGTTGTTGTTGTTGTTTATTTGACGTTGTTGTTGTTGTTTATTTGACGTTGTTGTTGTTGTTTATTTGACGTTGTTGTTGTTGTTGACGTTGTTGTTGTTGTTTATTTGACGTTGTTGTTGTTGTTTATTTGACATTGTTGTTGTTGTTGTTATTGTTTATTTGACGTTGTTGTTGTTGTTTTTTTGGCATTGTTGTTGTTTTTGTTGACGTTGTTGTTGTTGTTGTTTATTTGACGTTGTTGTTATTGATGTTGTTTTTGTTGTTGTTTATTTGACGTTGTTGTTGTTGTTGTTGTTTATTTGACGTTGTTGTTGTTGTTGTTTATTTGACGTTGTTGTTGTTGTTGTTTATTTGACATTGTTGTTGTTAACGGTGTTGTTGTTGTTGTTGTTTATTTGACGTTGTTGTTGTTGTTGTTGTTGTTTATTTGACATTGTTGTTGTTGACGTTGTTGTTGTTGTTGTTGTTTATTTGACGTTGTTGTTGTTGACATAGTTGTTATTGTTGTTGTTTATTTGACGTTGTTGTTGTTGACGTTGTTGTTGTTGTTGTTGTTTATTTGACGTTGTTGTTGTAGTTGACATAGTTGATGTTGTTGTTGTTTATTTGACGTTGTTGTTGTTGTTGACGTTGTTGTTGTTGTTGTTTATTTTACGTTGTTGTTGTTGTTTATTTGACATTGTTGTTGTTGTTGACGTTGTTGTTGTTGTTGTTTATTTGACATTGTTGTTGTTGTTGTTGTTGACGTTGTTGTTGTTGTTGTTGTTTATTTGACTTTGTTGTTGTTGTTTATTTGACGTTGTTGTTGTTGTTGTTGACTTAGTTGTTGTTGTTGTTTATTTGACGTTGTTGTTGTTGTTGACGTTGTTGTTTATTTGACATTGTTGTTCTTGTTTATTTGACGTTGTTGTTGTTGTTGACGTTGTTGTTGTTGTTTATTTGACGTTGTTGTTGTTATTTATTTGACATTGTTGTTGTTGTTGACTTTGTTGTTGTTGTTGTTGTTGTTGTTTATTTGACATTGTTGTTGTTGTTGTTGTTTATTTGACGTTGTTTTAGTATTGTTGATTATTTGACATTGTTGTTGTTATTTATTTGATGTTGTTGTGGGTGACATTGTTGTTGTTGTTTATTTGACGTTGTTGTTGTTGTTTATTTGACGTAGTTGTTGTTGTTGACGTTGTTGTTGTTGTTGTTTATTTGACGTTTTTGTTGTTGTTGATGTTGTTGTTGTATATTTGACGTTGTTGTAGTTGTTATTGTTGTTGTTGTTTATTTGACATTGTTGTTGTTGTTTATTTGACGTTGTTGTTGTTGTGTATTTGACGTTGTTGTTGTTGTTTATTTGACGTTGTTGTTCTTGACGGTGTTGTTGTTGTTGTTTATTTGACATTGTTGTTGTTGTTGTTGTTGTTGACGTTGTTGTTGTTTATTTGACGTTGTTGTTGTTATTGTTCTTTATTTGACGTTGTTATTGTTTATTTGACGTTGTTGTTGTTGTTTATTTAACGTTGTTGTTGTTGACATTGTTGTTGTTGTTATTGTTTATTTGACGTTGTTGTTGTTGTTTATTTGATGTTGTTGTTGTTGTTGTTGTTGATGGTGTTGTTTATTTGACGTTGTTGTTGTTGTTTATTTGACGTTGTTGTTGTTGACGTTGTTGTTGTTGTTTATTTGACGTTGTTGTTGTTATTTATTTGACATTGTTGTTGTTGTTGACGTTGTTGTTGTTGTTGTTGTTTATTTGACATTGTTGTTGTTGTTGTTGACGTTGTTGTTGTTGTTGTTGTTTATTTGACATTGTTTTAGTATTGTTGTTTATTTGACATTGTTGTTGTTATTTATTTGACGTTGTTGTGGGTGACATTGTTGTTGTTGTTGTTGTTTATTTGACGTTGTTGTTGTTGTTGTTTATTTGACGTAGTTGTTGTTGTTGACGTTGTTGTTGTTGTTGTTGTTGTTGTTGTTTATTTGACGTTTTTGTTGTTGTTGTTGTTGTTGTATATTTGACGTTGTTGTAGTTGTTATTGTTGTTGTTGTTTATTTGACATTATTGTTGTTGTTGTTGTTTATTTGACGTTGTTGTTGTTGTTTATTTGACGTTGTTGTTGTTGTTTATTTGACGTTGTTGTTGTTCACGGTGTTGTTGTTGTTGTTGTTTATTTGACATCGTTGTTGTTCTTGTTATTGACGTTGTTGTTGTTTATTTGACGTTGTTGTTGTTGTTCTTTATTTGACGTTGTTATTGTTTATTTGACGTTGTTGTTGTTGTTTATTTAACGTTGTTGTTATTGCCATTGTTGTTGTTGTTATTGTTTATTTGACATTGTTGTTGTTGTTGTTGTTTATTTGACGTTTTTGTTGTTGTTGATGTTGTTGTTGTTGTTGTTTATTTGACGTTGTTGTTGTTGTTGTTGTTTATTTGACGTTGTTGTTGTTGACGGTGTTGTTGTTGTTATTTATTTGACGTTGTTGTTGTTGTTGTTATTGTTGTTGTTGTTGTTTATTTGACGTTGTTGTTGTTGTTCTTTATTTGACGTTGTTGTCGTTGTTGTTGTTTATTTGACGTTGTTGTTGTTGACGTTGTTGTTGTTGTTGTTTATTTGACATTGTTGTTGTTGTTGTTATTGTTAATTTGACGTTGTTGTTGTTGTTGTTTATTTGGCGTTGTTGTTGTTGTATTTGACGTTGTTGTTGTTTATTTGACGTTGTTGTTGTTGTTAACGTTGTTTTTCTTGTTGTTTATTTGACGTTGTTGTTGTTGTTGTTTATTTGACGTTGTTGTTGTTGTTGTTTATTTGACGTTGTTGTTGTTGTTTATTTGACGTTGTTGTTGTTGTTGACGTTGTTGTTGTTGTTTATTTGACGTTGTTGTTGTTGTTTATTTGACATTGTTGTTGTTGTTGTTATTGTTTATTTGACGTTGTTGTTGTTGTTTTTTTTGGCATTGTTGTTGTTTTTGTTGACGTTGTTGTTGTTGTTGTTTATTTGACGTTGTTGTTATTGATGTTGTTTTTGTTGTTGTTTATTTGACGTTGTTGTTGTTGTTGTTTATTTGACGTTGTTGTTGTTGTTGTTTATTTGACGTTGTTGTTGTTGTTTATTTGACATTGTTGTTGTTAACGGTGTTGTTGTTGTTGTTGTTTATTTGACGTTGTTGTTGTTGTTGTTGTTGTTTATTTGACATTGTTGTTGTTGACGTTGTTGTTGTTGTTGTTGTTGTTGTTGTTTATTTGACGTTGTTGTTGTTGACATAGTTGTTATTGTTGTTGTTTATTTGACGTTGTTGTTGTTGACGTTGTTGTTGTTGTTGTTGTTTATTTGACGTTGTTGTTGTAGTTGACATAGTTGTTGTTGTTGTTGTTTATTTGACGTTGTTGTTGTTGTTGACGTTGTTGTTGTTGTTGTTTATTTTACGTTGTTGTTGTTGTTTATTTGACATTGTTGTTGTTGTTGACGTTGTTGTTGTTGTTGTTGTTGTTGTTTATTTGACATTGTTGTTGTTGTTGTTATTGACGTTGTTGTTGTTGTTGTTTATTTGACTTTGTTGTTGTTGTTTATTTGACGTTGTTGTTGTTGTTGTTGTTGACTTAGTTGTTGTTGTTGTTTATTTGACGTTGTTGTTGTTGTTGACGTTGTTGTTTATTTGAGATTGTTGTTGTTGTTGACGTTGTTGTTGTTGTTTATTTGACGTTGTTGTTGTTATTTATTTGACATTGTTGTTGTTGTTGACTTTGTTGTTGTTGTTGTTGTTGTTTATTTGACATTGTTGTTGTTGTTGTTGTTTATTTGACGTTGTTTTAGTATTGTTGATTATTTGACATTGTTGTTGTTATTTATTTGACGTTGTTGTGGGTGACATTGTTGTTGTTGTTTATTTTACGTTGTTGTTGTTGTTGTTTATTTGACGTAGTTGTTGTTGTTGACGTTGTTGTTGTTGTTGTTGTTTATTTGACGTTTTTGTTGTTGTTGATGTTGTTGTTGTATATTTGACGTTGTTGTAGTTGTTATTGTTGTTGTTGTTTATTTGACATTGTTGTTGTTGTTGTTTATTTGACGTTGTTGTTGTTGTGTATTTGACGTTGTTGTTGTTGTTTATTTGACGTTGTTGTTCTTGACGGTGTTGTTGTTGTTGTTTATTTGACATTGTTGTTGTTGTTGTTGTTGACATTGTTGTTGTTTATTTGACGTTGTTGTTGTTATTGTTCTTTATTTGACGTTGTTATTGTTTATTTGACGTTGTTGTTGTTGTTGTTTATTTAACGTTGTTGTTGTTGACATTGTTGTTGTTGTTATTGTTTATTTGACGTTGTTGTTGTTGTTGTTTATTTGACGTAGTTGTTATTGTTGACGTTGTTGTTGTTGTTGTTGTTTATTTGACGTTGTTGTTATTGACGTTGTTGTTGTTGTTGTTGTTGTTTATTTGACGTTGTTGTTGTTGACATAGTTGTTGTTGTTTATTTGACGTTTTTGTTGTTGTTGATGTTGTTGTTGTTTTCGTTGTTGTTTATTTGACGTTGTTGTAGTTGTTTAATTGACGTTGTTGTTGTTGTTGTTGTTTATTTAACGTTGTTGTTGTTGTTGTCTTTATTGTTGTTGTTGTTGTTTATTTGACGTTGTTGTTGTTGTTCTTTATTTGACATTGTTGTCGTTGTTGTTGTTTATTTGACGTTGTTGTTGTTGTTGACGTTGTTGTTGTTGTTGTTTATTTTACGTTGTTGTTGTTGTTTATTTGACATTGTTGTTGTTGTTGACGTTGTTGTTGTTGTTGTTTATTTGACATTGTTGTTGTTGTTGACGTTGTTGTTGTTGTTGTTGTTTATTTGACTTTGTTGTTGTTGTTTATTTGACGTTGTTGTTGTTGTTGTTGACTTAGTTGTTGTTGTTGTTTATTTGACGTTGTTGTTGTTGTTGACGTTGTTGTTTATTTGACATTGTTGTTGTTGTTTATTTGACGTTGTTGTTGTTGTTGACGTTGTTGTTGTTGTTTATTTGACGTTGTTGTTGTTATTTATTTGACATTGTTGTTGTTGTTGACTTTGTTGTTGTTGTTGTTGTTTATTTGACATTGTTGTTGTTGTTGTTTATTTGACGTTGTTTTAGTATTGTTGTTTATTTGACATTGTTGTTGTTATTTATTTGACATTGTTGTGGGTGACATTGTTGTTGTTGTTTATTTGACGTTGTTGTTGTTGTTCTTTATTTGACGTTGTTATTGTTTATTTGACGTTGTTGTTGTTGTTTATTTAACGTTGTTGTTATTGCCATTGTTGTTGTTGTTATTGTTTATTTGACATTGTTGTTGTTGTTGTTGTTGTTTATTTGACGTTTTTGTTGTTGTTGATGTTGTTGTTGTTGTTGTTTATTTGACGTTGTTGTTGTTGTTGTTTATTTGACGTTGTTGTTGTTGACGGTGTTGTTGTTGTTATTTATTTGACGTTGTTGTTGTTGTTGTTATTGTTGTTGTTGTTGTTTATTTGACGTTGTTGTTGTTGTTCTTTATTTGACGTTGTTGTCGTTGTTGTTGTTTATTTGACGTTGTTGTTGTTGACGTTGTTGTTGTTGTTGTTTATTTGACATTGTTGTTGTTGTTGTTATTGTTAATTTGACGTTGTTGTTGTTGTTGTTTATTTGGCGTTGTTGTTGTTGTATTTGACGTTGTTATTGTTTATTTGACGTTGTTGTTGATGTTAACGTTGTTTTTCTTGTTGTTTATTTGACGTTGTTGTTGTTGTTGTTTATTTGACGTTGTTGTTGTTGTTTATTTGACGTTGTTGTTGTTGTTTATTTGACGTTGTTGTTGTTGTTGACGTTGTTGTTGTTGTTTATTTGACGTTGTTGTTGTTGTTTATTTGACATTGTTGTTGTTGTTGTTATTGTTTATTTGACGTTGTTGTTGTTGTTTTTTTTGGCATTGTTGTTGTTTTTGTTGACGTTGTTGTTGTTGTTGTTTATTTGACGTTGTTGTTATTGATGTTGTTTTTGTTGTTGTTTATTTGACGTTGTTGTTGTTGTTGTTTATTTGACGTTGTTGTTGTTGTTGTTTATTTGACGTTGTTGTTGTTGTTGTTTATTTGACATTGTTGTTGTTAACGGTGTTGTTGTTGTTGTTGTTTATTTGACGTTGTTGTTGTTGTTGTTGTTGTTGTTTATTTGACATTGTTGTTGTTGACGTTGTTGTTGTTGTTGTTGTTGTTTATTTGACGTTGTTGTTGTTGACATAGTTGTTATTGTTGTTGTTTATTTGACGTTGTTGTTGTTGACGTTGTTGTTGTTGTTGTTTATTTGACGTTGTTGTTGTAGTTGACATAGTTGTTGTTGTTGTTGTTTATTTGACGTTGTTGTTGTTGTTGACGTTGTTGTTGTTGTTGTTTATTTTACGTTGTTGTTGTTTATTTGACATTGTTGTTGTTGTTGACGTTGTTGTTGTTGTTGTTGTTTATTTGACATTGTTGTTGTTGTTGTTGTTGACGTTGTTGTTGTTGTTGTTGTTTATTTGACTTTGTTGTTGTTGTTTATTTGACGTTGTTGTTGTTGTTGTTGACTTAGTTGTTGTTGTTGTTTATTTGACGTTGTTGTTGTTGTTGACGTTGTTGTTTATTTGACATTGTTGTTGTTGTTTATTTGACGTTGTTGTTGTTGTTGACGTTGTTGTTGTTGTTTATTTGACGTTGTTGTTGTTATTTATTTGACATTGTTGTTGTTGTTGACTTTGTTGTTGTTGTTGTTTATTTGACATTGTTGTTGTTGTTGTTGTTTATTTGACGTTGTTTTAGTATTGTTGATTATTTGACATTGTTGTTGTTATTTATTTGACGTTGTTGTGGGTGACATTGTTGTTGTTGTTTATTTGACGTTGTTGTTGTTGTTTATTTGACGTAGTTGTTGTTGTTGACGTTGTTGTTGTTGTTGTTTATTTGACGTTTTTGTTGTTGTTGATGTTGTTGTTGTATATTTGACGTTGTTGTAGTTGTTATTGTTGTTGTTGTTTATTTGACATTGTTGTTGTTGTTTATTTGACGTTGTTGTTGTTGTGTATTTGACGTTGTTGTTGTTGTTTATTTGACGTTGTTGTTCTTGACGGTGTTGTTGTTGTTGTTTATTTGACATTGTTGTTGTTGTTGTTGTTGACGTTGTTGTTGTTTATTTGACGTTGTTGTTGTTATTGTTCTTTATTTGACGTTGTTATTGTTTATTTGACGTTGTTGTTGTTGTTTATTTAACGTTGTTGTTATTGACATTGTTGTTGTTGTTATTGTTTATTTGACGTTGTTGTTGTTGTTTATTTGATGTTGTTGTTGTTGTTGTTGATGGTGTTGTTTATTTGACGTTGTTGTTGTTGTTTATTTGACGTTGTTGTTGTTGACGTTGTTGTTGTTGTTTATTTGACGTTGTTGTTGTTATTTATTTGACATTGTTGTTGTTGTTGACGTTGTTGTTGTTGTTGTTGTTTATTTGACATTGTTGTTGTTGTTGTTGACGTTGTTGTTGTTGTTGTTGTTTATTTGACATTGTTTTAGTATTGTTGTTTATTTGACATTGTTGTTGTTATTTATTTGACGTTGTTGTGGGTGACATTGTTGTTGTTGTTGTTTATTTGACGTTGTTGTTGTTGTTGTTTATTTGACGTAGTTGTTGTTGTTGACGTTGTTGTTGTTGTTGTTGTTGTTGTTGTTTATTTGACGTTTTTGTTGTTGTTGTTGTTGTTGTATATTTGACGTTGTTGTAGTTGTTATTGTTGTTGTTGTTTATTTGACATTATTGTTGTTGTTGTTGTTTATTTGACGTTGTTGTTGTTGTTTATTTGACGTTGTTGTTGTTGTTTATTTGACGTTGTTGTTGTTGTTTATTTGACATCGTTGTTGTTCTTGTTATTGACGTTGTTGTTGTTTATTTGACGTTGTTGTTGTTGTTCTTTATTTGACGTTGTTATTGTTTATTTGACGTTGTTGTTGTTGTTTATTTAACGTTGTTGTTATTGCCATTGTTGTTGTTGTTATTGTTTATTTGACATTGTTGTTGTTGTTGTTGTTTATTTGACGTTTTTGTTGTTGTTGATGTTGTTGTTGTTGTTGTTTATTTGACGTTGTTGTTGTTGTTGTTTATTTGACGTTGTTGTTGTTGACGGTGTTGTTGTTGTTATTTATTTGACGTTGTTGTTGTTGTTGTTATTGTTGTTGTTGTTGTTTATTTGACGTTGTTGTTGTTGTTGTTTATTTGACGTTGTTGTCGTTGTTGTTGTTTATTTGACGTTGTTGTTGTTGACGTTGTTGTTGTTGTTGTTTATTTGACATTGTTGTTGTTGTTGTTATTGTTAATTTGACGTTGTTGTTGTTGTTGTTTATTTGGCGTTGTTGTTGTTGTATTTGACGTTGTTGTTGTTTATTTGACGTTGTTGTTGTTGTTAACGTTGTTTTTCTTGTTGTTTATTTGACGTTGTTGTTGTTGTTGTTTATTTGACGTTGTTGTTGTTGTTTATTTGACGTTGTTGTTGTTGTTTATTTGACGTTGTTGTTGTTGTTGACGTTGTTGTTGTTGTTTATTTGACGTTGTTGTTGTTGTTTATTTGACATTGTTGTTGTTGTTGTTATTGTTTATTTGACGTTGTTGTTGTTGTTTTTTTTGGCATTGTTGTTGTTTTTGTTGACGTTGTTGTTGTTGTTGTTGTTGTTTATTTGACGTTGTTGTTATTGATGTTGTTTTTGTTGTTGTTTATTTGACGTTGTTGATGTTGTTGTTTATTTGACGTTGTTGTTGTTGTTGTTGTTTATTTGACGTTGTTGTTGTTGTTGTTTATTTGACATTGTTGTTGTTAACGGTGTTGTTGTTATTGTTGTTTATTTGACGTTGTTGTTGTTGTTGTTTATTTGACATTGTTGTTGTTGACGTTGTTGTTGTTGTTGTTGTTGTTGTTTATTTGACGTTGTTGTTGTTGACATAGTTGTTATTGTTGTTGTTTATTTGACGTTGTTGTTGTTGACGTTGTTGTTGTTGTTGTTGTTAATTTGACGTTGTTGTTGTAGTTGACATAGTTGTTGTTGTTGTTGTTTATTTGACGTTGTTGTTGTTGTTGACGTTGTTGTTGTTGTTGTTTATTTTACGTTGTTGTTGTTGTTTATTTGACATTGTTGTTGTTGTTGACGTTGTTGTTGTTGTTGTTGTTTATTTGACATTGTTGTTGTTGTTGTTGTTGACGTTGTTGTTGTAGTTGTTGTTTATTTGACTTTGTTGTTGTTGTTTATTTGACGTTGTTGTTGTTATTGTTGACTTAGTTGTTGTTGTTGTTGTTTATTTGACGTTGTTGTTGTTGTTGACGTTGTTGTTTATTTGACATTGTTGTTGTTGTTGACGTTGTTGTTGTTGTTGTTTATTTGACGTTGTTGTTGTTATTTATTTGACATTGTTGTTGTTGTTGACTTTGTTGTTGTTGTTGTTGTTGTTTATTTGACATTGTTGTTGTTGTTGTTGTTTATTTGACGTTGTTTTAGTATTGTTGATTATTTGACATTGTTGTTGTTATTTATTTGACGTTGTTGTGGGTGACATTGTTGTTGTTGTTTATTTGACGTTGTTGTTGTTGTTTATTTGACGTAGTTGTTGTTGTTGACGTTGTTGTTGTTGTTGTTGTTTATTTGACGTTTTTGTTGTTGTTGATGTTGTTGTTGTATATTTGACGTTGTTGTAGTTGTTATTGTTGTTGTTGTTTATTTGACATTGTTGTTGTTGTTGTTTATTTGACGTTGTTGTTGTTGTGTATTTGACGTTGTTGTTGTTGTTTATTTGACGTTGTTGTTCTTGACGGTGTTGTTGTTGTTGTTTATTTGACATTGTTGTTGTTGTTGTTGTTGACATTGTTGTTGTTTATTTGACGTTGTTGTTGTTATTGTTCTTTATTTGACGTTGTTATTGTTTATTTGACGTTGTTGTTGTTGTTTATTTAACGTTGTTGTTGTTGACATTGTTGTTGTTGTTATTGTTTATTTGACGTTGTTGTTGTTGTTTATTTGACGTAGTTGTTATTGTTGACGTTGTTGTTGTTGTTGTTGTTGTTTATTTGACGTTGTTGTTATTGACGTTGTTGTTGTTGTTGTTGTTTATTTGACGTTGTTGTTGTTGACATAGTTGTTGTTGTTTATTTGACGTTTTTGTTGTTGTTGATGTTGTTGTTGTTTTCGTTGTTGTTTATTTGACGTTGTTGTAGTTGTTTAATTGACGTTGTTGTTGTTGTTGTTTATTTAACGTTGTTGTTGTTGTTGTTATTGTTGTTGTTGTTGTTTATTTGATGTTGTTGTTGTTGTTCTTTATTTGACGTTGTTGTCGTTGACGTTGTTGTTGTTGTTGTTGTTTATTTGACGTTGTTGTTGTAGTTGACATAGTTGTTGTTGTTGTTGTTGTTTATTTGACGTTGTTGTTGTTGTTGACGTTGTTGTTGTTGTTGTTTATTTTACGTTGTTGTTGTTGTTTATTTGACATTGTTGTTATTGTTGACGTTGTTGTTGTTGTTGTTTATTTGACATTGTTGTTATTGTTGTTGTTGACGTTGTTGTTGTTGTTGTTGTTGTTTATTTGACTTTGTTGTTGTTTTTTATTTGACGTTGTTGTTGTTGTTGTTGACTTAGTTGTTGTTGTTGTTTATTTGACGTTGTTGTTGTTGTTGACGTTGTTGTTTATTTGACATTGTTGTTGTTGTTTATTTGACGTTGTTGTTTATTTGACATTGTTGTTGTTGTTTATTTGACGTTGTTGTTGTTGTTGACGTTGTTGTTGTTGTTTATTTGACGTTGTTGTTGTTATTTATTTGACATTGTTGTTGTTGTTGACTTTGTTGTTGTTGTTGTTGTTTATTTGACATTGTTGTTGTTGTTGTTGTTTATTTGACGTTGTTTTAGTATTGTTGATTATTTGACATTGTTGTTGTTATTTATTTGACGTTGTTGTGGGTGACATTGTTGTTGTTGTTTATTTGACGTTGTTGTTGTTGTTTATTTGACGTAGTTGTTGTTGTTGACGTTGTTGTTGTTGTTGTTGTTTATTTGACGTTTTTGTTGTTGTTGATGTTGTTGTTGTATATTTGACGTTGTTGTAGTTGTTATTGTTGTTGTTGTTTATTTGACATTGTTGTTGTTGTTGTTGTTTATTTGACGTTGTTGTTGTTGTGTATTTGACGTTGTTGTTGTTATTTATTTGACGTTGTTGTTCTTGACGGTGTTGTTGTTGTTGTTTATTTGACATTGTTGTTGTTGTTGTTGTTGACATTGTTGTTGTTTATTTGACGTTGTTGTTGTTATTGTTCTTTATTTGACGTTGTTATTGTTTATTTGACGTTGTTGTTGTTGTTTATTTAACGTTGTTGTTGTTGACATTGTTGTTGTTGTTATTGTTTATTTGACGTTGTTGTTGTTGTTTATTTGACGTAGTTGTTATTGTTGACGTTGTTGTTGTTGTTGTTGTTGTTTATTTGACGTTGTTGTTATTGACGTTGTTGTTGTTGTTGTTGTTGTTTATTTGACGTTGTTGTTGTTGACATAGTTGTTGTTGTTTATTTGACGTTTTTGTTGTTGTTGATGTTGTTGTTGTTTTCGTTGTTGTTTATTTGACGTTGTTGTAGTTGTTTAATTGACGTTGTTGTTGTTGTTGTTTATTTAACGTTGTTGTTGTTGTTGTTATTGTTGTTGTTGTTGTTTATTTGATGTTGTTGTTGTTCTTTATTTGACGTTGTTGTCGTTGACGTTGTTGTTGTTGTTGTTGTTGTTGTTTATTTGACGTTGTTGTTGTAGTTGACATAGTTGTTGTTGTTGTTGTTGTTTATTTGACGTTGTTGTTGTTGTTGACGTTGTTGTTGTTGTTGTTTATTTTACGTTGTTGTTGTTGTTTATTTGACATTGTTGTTATTGTTGACGTTGTTGTTGTTGTTGTTTATTTGACATTGTTGTTATTGTTGTTGTTGACGTTGTTGTTGTTGTTTATTTGACTTTGTTGTTGTTGTTTATTTGACGTTGTTGTTGTTGTTGTTGACTTAGTTGTTGTTGTTGTTTATTTGACGTTGTTGTTGTTGTTGACGTTGTTGTTTATTTGACATTGTTGTTGTTGTTTATTTGACGTTGTTGTTTATTTGACATTGTTGTTGTTGTTTATTTGACGTTGTTGTTGTTGTTGTTGACGTTGTTGTTGTTGTTTATTTGACGTTGTTGTTGTTATTTATTTGACATTGTTGTTGTTGTTGACTTTGTTGTTGTTGTTGTTGTTTATTTGACATTGTTGTTGTTGTTGTTGTTTATTTGACGTTGTTTTAGTATTGTTGATTATTTGACATTGTTGTTGTTATTTATTTGACGTTGTTGTGGGTGACATTGTTGTTGTTGTTTATTTGACGTTGTTGTTGTTGTTTATTTGACGTAGTTGTTGTTGTTGACGTTGTTGTTGTTGTTGTTGTTTATTTGACGTTTTTGTTGTTGTTGATGTTGTTGTTGTATATTTGACGTTGTTGTAGTTGTTATTGTTGTTGTTGTTTATTTGACATTGTTGTTGTTGTTGTTTATTTGACGTTGTTGTTGTTGTGTATTTGACGTTGTTGTTGTTGTTTATTTGACGTTGTTGTTCTTGACGGTGTTGTTGTTGTTGTTTATTTGACATTGTTGTTGTTGTTGTTGTTGACATTGTTGTTGTTTATTTGACGTTGTTGTTGTTATTGTTCTTTATTTGACGTTGTTATTGTTTATTTGACGCTGTTGTTGTTGTTTATTTAACGTTGTTGTTGTTGACATTGTTGTTGTTGTTATTGTTTATTTGACGTTGTTGTTGTTGTTTATTTGACGTAGTTGTTATTGTTGACGTTGTTGTTGTTGTTGTTGTTTATTTGACGTTGTTGTTATTGACGTTGTTGTTGTTGTTGTTGTTGTTTATTTGACGTTGTTGTTGTTGACATAGTTGTTGTTGTTTATTTGACATTTTTGTTGTTGTTGATGTTGTTGTTGTTTTCGTTGTTGTTTATTTGACGTTGTTGTAGTTGTTTAATTGACGTTGTTGTTGTTGTTGTTTATTTAACGTTGTTGTTGTTGTTGTTGTTATTGTTGTTGTTGTTGTTTATTTGATGTTGTTGTTGTTGTTCTTTATTTGACGTTGTTGTCGTTGACGTTGTTGTTGTTGTTGTTGTTTATTTGACGTTGTTGTTGTAGTTGACATAGTTGTTGTTGTTGTTGTTTATTTGACGTTGTTGTTGTTGTTGACGTTGTTGTTGTTGTTGTTTATTTTACGTTGTTGTTGTTGTTTATTTGACATTGTTGTTATTGTTGACGTTGTTGTTGTTGTTGTTTATTTGACATTGTTGTTATTGTTGTTGTTGACGTTGTTGTTGTTGTTGTTGTTTATTTGACTTTGTTGTTGTTGTTTATTTGACGTTGTTGTTGTTGTTGTTGACTTAGTTGTTGTTGTTGTTTATTTGACGTTGTTGTTGTTGTTGACGTTGTTGTTTATTTGACATTGTTGTTGTTGTTTATTTGACGTTGTTGTTTATTTGACATTGTTGTTGTTGTTTATTTGACGTTGTTGTTGTTGTTGACGTTGTTGTTGTTGTTTATTTGACGTTGTTGTTGTTATTTATTTGACATTGTTGTTGTTGTTGACTTTGTTGTTGTTGTTGTTGTTGTTGTTGTTGTTTATTTGACATTATTGTTGTTGTTGTTGTTGTTTATTTGATGTTGTTTTAGTATTGTTGTTTATTTGACATTGTTGTTGTTATTTATTTTACGTTATTGTGGGTGACATTGTTGTTGTTGTTTATTTGACGTTGTTGTTTTTGTTTATTTGACGTAGTTGTTGTTGTTGACGTTGTTGTTGTTGTTGTTGTTTATTTGACGTTTTTGTTGTTGTTGATGTTGTTGTTGTATATTTGACGTTGTTGTAGTTGTTATTGTTGTTGTTGTTTATTTGACATTGTTGTTGTTGTTGTTTATTTGACGTTGTTGTTGTTGTGTATTTGACGTTGTTGTTGTTGTTTATTTGACGTTGTTGTTGTTGACGGTGTTGTTGTTGTTGTTTATTTGACATTGTTGTTGTTGTTGTTGTTGACGTTGTTGTTGTTTATTTGACGTTGTTGTTGTTATTGTTCTTTATTTGACGTTGTTATTGTTTATTTGACGTTGTTGTTGTTGTTTATTTAACGTCATTGTTGTTGACATTGTTGTTGTTGTTATTGTTTATTTGACGTTGTTGTTGTTGTTTATTTGACGTAGTTGTTATTGTTGACGTTGTTGTTGTTGTTGTTTATTTGACGTTTTTGTTGTTGATGTTGTTGTTGTTGTTTATTTGACATTGTTATTGTTGTTGTTGTTTATTTGACGTTGTTGTTGTTGACGTTGTTGTTGTTGTTATTTATTTGACGTTGTTGTTGTTGTTGTTGTTGTTGTTTATTTGACGTTGTTGTTGTTGACGTTGTTGTTGTTGTTGTTGTTTATTTGACGTTGTTGTTGTTGACATAGTTGTTGTTGTTGTTGTTTATTTGACGTTTTTGTTGTTGTTGATGTTGTTGTTGTTTTCGTTGTTGTTTATTTGACGTTGTTGTAGTTGTTTAATTGACGTTGTTGTTGTTGTTGTTTATTTAACGTTGTTGTTGTTGTTGTTGTTATTGTTGTTGTTGTTGTTTATTTCACGTTGTTGTTGTTGTTCTTTATTTGACATTGTTGTCGTTATTGTTGTTTATTTGACGTTGTTGTTGTTGTTGACGTTGTTGTTGTTGTTGTTTATTTTACGTTGTTGTTGTTGTTTATTTGACATTGTTGTTGTTGTTGACGTTGTTGTTGTTGTTGTTTATTTGACATTGTTGTTGTTGTTGTTGTTGACGTTGTTGTTGTTGTTGTTGTTTATTTGACGTTGTTGTTGTTGTTTATTTGACGTAGTTGTTATTGTTGACGTTGTTGTTGTTGTTGTTGTTGTTTATTTGACGTTGTTGTTATTGACGTTGTTGTTGTTGTTGTTGTTGTTTATTTGACGTTGTTGTTGTTGACATAGTTGTTGTTGTTTATTTGACGTTTTTGTTGTTGTTGATGTTGTTGTTGTTTTCGTTGTTGTTTATTTGACGTTGTTGTAGTTGTTTAATTGACGTTGTTGTTGTTGTTGTTTATTTAACGTTGTTGTTGTTGTTGTTATTGTTGTTGTTGTTGTTTATTTGATGTTGTTGTTGTTCTTTATTTGACGTTGTTGTCGTTGACGTTGTTGTTGTTGTTGTTGTTGTTGTTTATTTGACGTTGTTGTTGTAGTTGACATAGTTGTTGTTGTTGTTGTTGTTTATTTGACGTTGTTGTTGTTGTTGACGTTGTTGTTGTTGTTGTTTATTTTACGTTGTTGTTGTTGTTTATTTGACATTGTTGTTATTGTTGACGTTGTTGTTGTTGTTGTTTATTTGACATTGTTGTTATTGTTGTTGTTGACGTTGTTGTTGTTGTTTATTTGACTTTGTTGTTGTTGTTTATTTGACGTTGTTGTTGTTGTTGTTGACTTAGTTGTTGTTGTTGTTTATTTGACGTTGTTGTTGTTGTTGACGTTGTTGTTTATTTGACATTGTTGTTGTTGTTTATTTGACGTTGTTGTTTATTTGACATTGTTGTTGTTGTTTATTTGACGTTGTTGTTGTTGTTGACGTTGTTGTTGTTGTTTATTTGACGTTGTTGTTGTTATTTATTTGACATTGTTGTTGTTGTTGACTTTGTTGTTGTTGTTGTTGTTGTTGTTGTTGTTTATTTGACATTATTGTTGTTGTTGTTGTTGTTTATTTGATGTTGTTTTAGTATTGTTGTTTATTTGACATTGTTGTTGTTATTTATTTTACGTTATTGTGGGTGACATTGTTGTTGTTGTTTATTTGACGTTGTTGTTTTTGTTTATTTGACGTAGTTGTTGTTGTTGACGTTGTTGTTGTTGTTGTTGTTTATTTGACGTTTTTGTTGTTGTTGATGTTGTTGTTGTATATTTGACGTTGTTGTAGTTGTTATTGTTGTTGTTGTTTATTTGACATTGTTGTTGTTGTTGTTTATTTGACGTTGTTGTTGTTGTGTATTTGACGTTGTTGTTGTTGTTTATTTGACGTTGTTGTTGTTGACGGTGTTGTTGTTGTTGTTTATTTGACATTGTTGTTGTTGTTGTTGTTGACGTTGTTGTTGTTTATTTGACGTTGTTGTTGTTATTGTTCTTTATTTGACGTTGTTATTGTTTATTTGACGTTGTTGTTGTTGTTTATTTAACGTCATTGTTGTTGACATTGTTGTTGTTGTTATTGTTTATTTGACGTTGTTGTTGTTGTTTATTTGACGTAGTTGTTATTGTTGACGTTGTTGTTGTTGTTGTTTATTTGACGTTTTTGTTGTTGATGTTGTTGTTGTTGTTTATTTGACATTGTTATTGTTGTTGTTGTTTATTTGACGTTGTTGTTGTTGACGTTGTTGTTGTTGTTATTTATTTGACGTTGTTGTTGTTGTTGTTGTTGTTGTTGTTTATTTGACGTTGTTGTTGTTGACGTTGTTGTTGTTGTTGTTGTTTATTTGACGTTGTTGTTGTTGACATAGTTGTTGTTGTTGTTGTTTATTTGACGTTTTTGTTGTTGTTGATGTTGTTGTTGTTTTCGTTGTTGTTTATTTGACGTTGTTGTAGTTGTTTAATTGACGTTGTTGTTGTTGTTGTTTATTTAACGTTGTTGTTGTTGTTGTTGTTATTGTTGTTGTTGTTGTTTATTTCACGTTGTTGTTGTTGTTCTTTATTTGACATTGTTGTCGTTGTTGTTG
The DNA here is from genome assembly GCA_948472305.1 of Vicia faba. Classification (NCBI taxonomy): domain Eukaryota; kingdom Viridiplantae; phylum Streptophyta; class Magnoliopsida; order Fabales; family Fabaceae; genus Vicia; species Vicia faba. The sequence goes on along the minus strand of OX451739.1, from coordinate 388,169,587 downwards.
TTTATTTGACGTTGTTGTTGTTGTTGACGTTGTTGTTGTTGTTGTTTATTTTACGTTGTTGTTGTTGTTTATTTGACATTGTTGTTGTTGTTGACGTTGTTGTTGTTGTTGTTTATTTGACATTGTTGTTGTTGTTGTTGTTGACGTTGTTGTTGTTGTTGTTGTTTATTTGACTTTGTTGTTGTTGTTTATTTGACGTTGTTGTTGTTGTTGTTGACTTAGTTGTTGTTGTTGTTTATTTGACGTTGTTGTTGTTGTTGTTGACGTTGTTGTTTATTTGACATTGTTGTTGTTGTTTATTTGACGTTGTTGTTGTTGTTGACGTTGTTGTTGTTGTTTATTTGACGTTGTTGTTGTTATTTATTTGACATTGTTGTTGTTGTTGACTTTGTTGTTGTTGTTTATTTGACGTTGTTGTTGTTGACATAGTTGTTGTTGTTTATTTGACGTTTTTGTTGTTGTTGATGTTGTTGTTGTTTTCGTTGTTGTTTATTTGACGTTGTTGTAGTTGTTTAATTGACGTTGTTGTTGTTGTTGTTTATTTAACGTTGTTGTTGTTGTTGTTATTGTTGTTGTTGTTGTTTATTTGATGTTGTTGTTGTTCTTTATTTGACGTTGTTGTCGTTGACGTTGTTGTTGTTGTTGTTGTTGTTTATTTGACGTTGTTGTTGTAGTTGACATAGTTGTTGTTGTTGTTGTTGTTTATTTGACGTTGTTGTTGTTGTTGACGTTGTTGTTGTTGTTGTTTATTTTACGTTGTTGTTGTTGTTTATTTGACATTGTTGTTATTGTTGACGTTGTTGTTGTTGTTGTTTATTTGACATTGTTGTTATTGTTGTTGTTGACGTTGTTGTTGTTGTTTATTTGACTTTGTTGTTGTTGTTTATTTGACGTTGTTGTTGTTGTTGTTGACTTAGTTGTTGTTGTTGTTTATTTGACGTTGTTGTTGTTGTTGACGTTGTTGTTTATTTGACATTGTTGTTGTTGTTTATTTGACGTTGTTGTTTATTTGACATTGTTGTTGTTGTTTATTTGACGTTGTTGTTGTTGTTGACGTTGTTGTTGTTGTTTATTTGACGTTGTTGTTGTTATTTATTTGACATTGTTGTTGTTGTTGACTTTGTTGTTGTTGTTGTTGTTTATTTGACATTGTTGTTGTTGTTGTTGTTTATTTGACGTTGTTTTAGTATTGTTGATTATTTGACATTGTTGTTGTTATTTATTTGACGTTGTTGTGGGTGACATTGTTGTTGTTGTTTATTTGACGTTGTTGTTGTTGTTTATTTGACGTAGTTGTTGTTGTTGACGTTGTTGTTGTTGTTGTTGTTTATTTGACGTTTTTGTTGTTGTTGATGTTGTTGTTGTATATTTGACGTTGTTGTAGTTGTTATTGTTGTTGTTGTTTATTTGACATTGTTGTTGTTGTTGTTTATTTGACGTTGTTGTTGTTGTGTATTTGACGTTGTTGTTGTTGTTTATTTGACGTTGTTGTTCTTGACGGTGTTGTTGTTGTTGTTTATTTGACATTGTTGTTGTTGTTGTTGTTGACATTGTTGTTGTTTATTTGACGTTGTTGTTGTTATTGTTCTTTATTTGACGTTGTTATTGTTTATTTGACGCTGTTGTTGTTGTTTATTTAACGTTGTTGTTGTTGACATTGTTGTTGTTGTTATTGTTTATTTGACGTTGTTGTTGTTGTTTATTTGACGTAGTTGTTATTGTTGACGTTGTTGTTGTTGTTGTTGTTTATTTGACGTTGTTGTTATTGACGTTGTTGTTGTTGTTGTTGTTGTTGTTTATTTGACGTTGTTGTTGTTGACATAGTTGTTGTTGTTTATTTGACATTTTTGTTGTTGTTGATGTTGTTGTTGTTTTCGTTGTTGTTTATTTGACGTTGTTGTAGTTGTTTAATTGACGTTGTTGTTGTTGTTGTTTATTTAACGTTGTTGTTGTTGTTGTTGTTATTGTTGTTGTTGTTGTTTATTTGATGTTGTTGTTGTTGTTCTTTATTTGACGTTGTTGTCGTTGACGTTGTTGTTGTTGTTGTTGTTTATTTGACGTTGTTGTTGTAGTTGACATAGTTGTTGTTGTTGTTGTTTATTTGACGTTGTTGTTGTTGTTGACGTTGTTGTTGTTGTTGTTTATTTTACGTTGTTGTTGTTGTTTATTTGACATTGTTGTTATTGTTGACGTTGTTGTTGTTGTTGTTTATTTGACATTGTTGTTATTGTTGTTGTTGACGTTGTTGTTGTTGTTGTTGTTTATTTGACTTTGTTGTTGTTGTTTATTTGACGTTGTTGTTGTTGTTGTTGACTTAGTTGTTGTTGTTGTTTATTTGACGTTGTTGTTGTTGTTGACGTTGTTGTTTATTTGACATTGTTGTTGTTGTTTATTTGACGTTGTTGTTTATTTGACATTGTTGTTGTTGTTTATTTGACGTTGTTGTTGTTGTTGACGTTGTTGTTGTTGTTTATTTGACGTTGTTGTTGTTATTTATTTGACATTGTTGTTGTTGTTGACTTTGTTGTTGTTGTTGTTGTTGTTGTTGTTGTTTATTTGACATTATTGTTGTTGTTGTTGTTGTTTATTTGATGTTGTTTTAGTATTGTTGTTTATTTGACATTGTTGTTGTTATTTATTTTACGTTATTGTGGGTGACATTGTTGTTGTTGTTTATTTGACGTTGTTGTTTTTGTTTATTTGACGTAGTTGTTGTTGTTGACGTTGTTGTTGTTGTTGTTGTTTATTTGACGTTTTTGTTGTTGTTGATGTTGTTGTTGTATATTTGACGTTGTTGTAGTTGTTATTGTTGTTGTTGTTTATTTGACATTGTTGTTGTTGTTGTTGTTTATTTGACGTTGTTGTTGTTGTGTATTTGACGTTGTTGTTGTTGTTTATTTGACGTTGTTGTTGTTGACGGTGTTGTTGTTGTTGTTTATTTGACATTGTTGTTGTTGTTGTTGTTGACGTTGTTGTTGTTTATTTGACGTTGTTGTTGTTATTGTTCTTTATTTGACGTTGTTATTGTTTATTTGACGTTGTTGTTGTTGTTTATTTAACGTCATTGTTGTTGACATTGTTGTTGTTGTTATTGTTTATTTGACGTTGTTGTTGTTGTTTATTTGACGTAGTTGTTATTGTTGACGTTGTTGTTGTTGTTGTTTATTTGACGTTTTTGTTGTTGATGTTGTTGTTGTTGTTTATTTGACATTGTTATTGTTGTTGTTGTTTATTTGACGTTGTTGTTGTTGACGTTGTTGTTGTTGTTATTTATTTGACGTTGTTGTTGTTGTTGTTGTTGTTGTTTATTTGACGTTGTTGTTGTTGACGTTGTTGTTGTTGTTGTTGTTTATTTGACGTTGTTGTTGTTGACATAGTTGTTGTTGTTGTTGTTTATTTGACGTTTTTGTTGTTGTTGATGTTGTTGTTGTTTTCGTTGTTGTTTATTTGACGTTGTTGTAGTTGTTTAATTGACGTTGTTGTTGTTGTTGTTTATTTAACGTTGTTGTTGTTGTTGTTGTTATTGTTGTTGTTGTTGTTTATTTCACGTTGTTGTTGTTGTTCTTTATTTGACATTGTTGTCGTTGTTGTTGTTTATTTGACGTTGTTGTTGTTGTTGACGTTGTTGTTGTTGTTGTTTATTTTACGTTGTTGTTGTTGTTTATTTGACATTGTTGTTGTTGTTGACGTTGTTGTTGTTGTTGTTTATTTGACATTGTTGTTGTTGTTGTTGTTGACGTTGTTGTTGTTGTTGTTGTTTATTTGACTTTGTTGTTGTTGTTTATTTGACGTTGTTGTTGTTGTTGTTGACTTAGTTGTTGTTGTTGTTTATTTGACGTTGTTGTTGTTGTTGTTGACGTTGTTGTTTATTTGACATTGTTGTTGTTGTTTATTTGACGTTGTTGTTGTTGTTGACGTTGTTGTTGTTGTTTATTTGACGTTGTTGTTGTTATTTATTTGACATTGTTGTTGTTGTTGACTTTGTTGTTGTTGTTGTTGTTGTTTATTTGACATTGTTGTTGTTGTTGTTGTTTATTTGACGTTGTTTAAGTATTGTTGTTTATTTGACATTGTTGTTGTTATTTATTTGACATTGTTGTGGGTGACATTGTTGTTGTTGTTTATTTGACGTTGTTGTTGTTGTTGTTTATTTGACGTTGTTGTTGTTGTTTATTTGACGTTGTTGTTGTTGTTGTTTATTTGACATTGTTGTTGTTGTTGTTTATTTGACATTGTTGTTATTGACGGTGTTGTTGTTGTTTATTTGACGTTGTTGTTGTTGTTGTTTATTTGACGTTGTTGTTGTTGTTGTTTAGACATTGTTGTTGTTGTTAACATAGTTGTTGTTGTTGTTGTTTATTTGACATTGTTGTTGTTGTTGACGTTGTTGTTGTTGTTGACGTTGTTGTTGTTGTTGTTTATTTGCTGTTGTTGTTGTTGTTGACATAGTTGTTGTTGTTGTTTATTTGACGTTGTTGTTGGTGTTGACGTTGTTGTTGTTGTTGTTTATTTGACGTTGTTATTGTTGTTGTTGACGTTGTTGTTGTTGTTTATTTGACTTAGTTGTTGTTGTTGTTGTTGTTGTTGTTTATTTGACGTTGTTGTTGTTGTTGACTTAGTTGTTGTTGTTGTTTATTTGATGTTGTTGTTGTTGTTGTTGTTGTTGATGGTGTTGTTTATTTGACGTTGTTGTTGTTGTTTATTTGACGTTGTTGTTGTTGACGTTGTTGTTGTTGTTTATTTGACGTTGTTGTTGTTATTTATTTGACATTGTTGTTGTTGTTGACGTTGTTGTTGTTGTTGTTGTTTATTTGACATTGTTGTTGTTGTTGTTGACGTTGTTGTTGTTGTTGTTGTTGTTTATTTGACATTGTTTTAGTATTGTTGTTTATTTGACATTGTTGTTGTTATTTATTTGACGTTGTTGTGGGTGACATTGTTGTTGTTGTTGTTTATTTGACGTTGTTGTTGTTGTTGTTTATTTGACGTAGTTGTTGTTGTTGACGTTGTTGTTGTTGTTGTTGTTGTTGTTGTTGTTTATTTGACGTTTTTGTTGTTGTTGTTGTTGTTGTTGTATATTTGACGTTGTTGTAGTTGTTATTGTTGTTGTTGTTTATTTGACATTATTGTTGTTGTTGTTGTTTATTTGACGTTGTTGTTGTTGTTTATTTGACGTTGTTGTTGTTGTTTATTTGACGTTGTTGTTGTTCACGGTGTTGTTGTTGTTGTTGTTTATTTGACATCGTTGTTGTTCTTGTTATTGACGTTGTTGTTGTTTATTTGACGTTGTTGTTGTTGTTCTTTATTTGACGTTGTTATTGTTTATTTGACGTTGTTGTTGTTGTTTATTTAACGTTGTTGTTATTGCCATTGTTGTTGTTGTTATTGTTTATTTGACATTGTTGTTGTTGTTGTTGTTTATTTGACGTTTTTGTTGTTGTTGATGTTGTTGTTGTTGTTGTTTATTTGACGTTGTTGTTGTTGTTGTTGACGTTGTTGTTGTTGTTGTTGTTTATTTGACGTTGTTGTTATTGATGTTGTTTTTGTTGTTGTTTATTTGACGTTGTTGTTGTTGTTGTTTATTTGACGTTGTTGTTGTTGTTGTTGTTTATTTGACGTTGTTGTTGTTGTTTATTTGACATTGTTGTTGTTAACGGTGTTGTTGTTGTTGTTGTTTATTTGACGTTGTTGTTGTTGTTGTTGTTTATTTGACATTGTTGTTGTTGACGTTGTTGTTGTTGTTGTTGTTTATTTGACGTTGTTGTTGTTGACATAGTTGTTATTGTTGTTGTTTATTTGACGTTGTTGTTGTTGACGTTGTTGTTGTTGTTGTTGTTGTTTATTTGACGTTGTTGTTGTAGTTGACATAGTTGTTGTTGTTGTTGTTTATTTGACGTTGTTGTTGTTGTTGACGTTGTTGTTATTGTTGTTTATTTTACGTTGTTGTTGTTGTTTATTTGACATTGTTGTTGTTGTTGTTGACGTTGTTGGTGTTATTGTTTATTTGACATTGTTGTTGTTGTTGTTGACGTTGTTGTTGTTGTTGTTGTTTATTTGACTTTGTTGTTGTTGTTTATTTGACGTTGTTGTTGTTGTTGTTGACTTAGTTGTTGTTGTTTTTTATTTGACGTTGTTGTTGTTGTTGACGTTGTTGTTTATTTGACATTGTTGTTGTTGTTTATTTGACGTTGTTGTTGTTGTTGACGTTGTTGTTGTTGTTTATTTGACGTTGTTGTTGTTATTTATTTGACATTGTTGTTGTTGTTGACTTTGTTGTTGTTGTTGTTGTTGTTGTTGTTGTTTATTTGACATTGTTGTTGTTGTTGTTTATTTGACGTTGTTTTAGTATTGTTGTTTATTTGACATTGTTGTTGTTATTTATTTGACGTTATTGTGGGTGACATTGTTGTTGTTGTTTATTTGACGTTGTTGTTGTTGTTTATTTGACGTAGTTGTTGTTGTTGACGTTGTTGTTGTTGTTGTTGTTTATTTGACGTTTTTGTTGTTGTTGATGTTGTTGTTGTATATTTGACGTTGTTGTAGTTGTTATTGTTGTTGTTGTTTATTTGACATTGTTGTTGTTGTTGTTTATTTGACGTTGTTGTTGTTTTGTATTTGACGTTGTTGTTGTTGTTTATTTGACGTTGTTGTTGTTGACGGTGTTGTTGTTGTTGTTTATTTGACATTGTTGTTGTTGTTGTTGTTGACGTTGTTGTTGTTTATTTGACGTTGTTGTTGTTATTGTTCTTTATTTGACGTTGTTATTGTTTATTTGACGTTGTTGTTGTTGTTTATTTAACGTTGTTGTTGTTGACATTGTTGTTGTTGTTATTGTTTATTTGACGTTGTTGTTGTTGTTTATTTGACGTAGTTGTTATTGTTGACGTTGTTGTTGTTGTTGTTTATTTGACGTTTTTGTTGTTGATGTTGTTGTTGTTGTTTATTTGACATTGTTATTGTTGTTGTAGTTTATTTGACGTTGTTGTTGTTGACGTTGTTGTTGTTGTTATTTATTTGACGTTGTTGTTGTTGTTGTTGTTGTTGTTTATTTGACGTTGTTGTTGTTTATTTGACGTTGTTGTTGTTGTTGACGTTGTTGTTGTTGTTGACGTTGTTGTTGTTGTTGTTTATTTGCCGTTGTTGTTGTTGTTGACATAGTTGTTGTTGTTGTTTATTTGACGTTGTTGTTGGTGTTGATGTTGTTGTTGTTGTTGTTGTTTATTTGACGTTGTTGTTGTTGTTGTTTATTTGACATTGTTGTTTTTGTTGACGTTGTTGTTGTTGTTGTTGTTTATTTGACATTGTTATTGTTGTTGTTGACGTTGTTGTTGTTGTTTATTTGACTTTGTTGTTGTTGTTGTTGTTGTTGTTTATTTGACGTTGTTGTTGTTGTTGACTTAGTTGTTGTTGTTGTTTATTTGATGTTGTTGTTGTTGTTGTTGTTGTTGTTGATGGTGTTGTTTATTTGACGTTGTTGTTGTTGTTTATTTGACGTTGTTGTTGTTGACGTTGTTGTTGTTGTTGACGTTGTTGTTGTTGTTTATTTGACGTTGTTGTTGTTATTTATTTGACATTGTTGTTGTTGTTGACGTTGTTGTTGTTGTTGTTGTTTATTTGACATTGTTGTTGTTGTTGTTGACGTTGTTGTTGTTGTTGTTGTTGTTTATTTGACATTGTTTTAGTATTGTTGTTTATTTGACATTGTTGTTGTTATTTATTTGACGTTGTTGTGGGTGACATTGTTGTTGTTGTTGTTTATTTGACGTTGTTGTTGTTGTTGTTGTTTATTTGATGTAGTTGTTGTTGTTGACGTTGTTGTTGTTGTTGTTGTTGTTGTTGTTTATTTGACGTTTTTGTTGTTGTTGTTGTTGTTGTATATTTGACGTTGTTGTAGTTGTTATTGTTGTTGTTGTTTATTCGACATTATTGTTGTTGTTGTTGTTTATTTGACGTTGTTGTTGTTTATTTGACGTTGTTGTTGTTGTTTATTTGACGTTGTTGTTGTTCACGGTGTTGTTGTTGTTGTTTATTTGACATCGTTGTTGTTCTTGTTATTGACGTTGTTGTTGTTTATTTGACGTTGTTGTTGTTGTTCTTTATTTGACGTTGTTATTGTTTATTTGACGTTGTTGTTGTTGTTTATTTAACGTTGTTGTTATTGCCATTGTTGTTGTTGTTATTGTTTATTTGACATTGTTGTTGTTGTTGTTGTTTATTTGACGTTTTTGTTGTTGTTGATGTTGTTGTTGTTGTTTATTTGACGTTGTTGTTGTTGTTGTTTATTTGACGTTGTTGTTGTTGACGGTGTTGTTGTTGTTATTTATTTGACGTTGTTGTTGTTGTTTATTTGATGTTGTTGTTGTTGACGTTGTTGTAGTTGTTGTTTATTTGATGTTGTTGTTGTTGTTGACATAGTTCTTGTTGTTTATTTGACGTTGTTGTAGTTGTTTAATTGACGTTGTTGTTGTTGTTGTTGTTTATTTGACGTTGTTGTTGTTGTTGTTGTTATTGTTGTTGTTGTTGTTTATTTGACGTTGTTGTTGTTGTTTATTTGACATTGTTGTTGTTGTTGACGTTGTTGTTGTTGTTGTTTATTTGACATTGTTGTTGTTGTTGTTGACGTTGCTGTTGTTGTTTATTTGACATTGTTGTTGTTGTTTATTTGACGTTGTTGTTGTTTATTTGACGTTGTTGTTGTTGTTGTTTATTTGACGTTTTTGTTGACGTTGTTGTTGTTGTTGTTGTTGTTATTGTTTATTTGACGTTGTTGTTGTTGTTTATTTGACGTAGTTGTTGTCGTTGATGTTGTTGTTGTTGTTTATTTGACGTTTTTGTTGTTGATGTTGTTGTTGTTTTCGTTGTTGGTTATTTGACATTGTTGTAGTTGTTTAATTGACGTTGTTGTTGTTGTTGTTGTTTATTTGACGTTGTTGTTGTTGTTGTTGTTATTGTTGTTGTTGTTGTTGTTTATTTGACGTTGTTGTTGTTGTTTATTTGACGCTGTTGTTGTTGTTGTTTATTTGACGTTGTTGTTGTTGTTGACGTTGTTGTTGTTGTTTATTTGACGTTGTTGTTGTTGTTTATTTGACATTGTTGTTGTTGTTGTTATTGTTTATTTGACGTTGTTGTTGTTGTTTTTTTTGGCATTGTTGTTGTTGTTGTTGACGTTGTTGTTGTTGTTGTTTATTTGACGTTGTTGTTATTGATGTTGTTTTTGTTGTTGTTTATTTGACGTTGTTGTTGTTGTTGTTTATTTGACGTTGTTGTTGTTGTTGTTTATTTGACGTTGTTGTTGTTGTTGTTTATTTGACATTGTTGTTGTTAACGGTGTTGTTGTTGTTGTTGTTTATTTGACGTTGTTGTTGTTGTTGTTGTTTATTTGACATTGTTGTTGTTGACGTTGTTGTTATTGTTGTTTATTTGACGTTGTTGTTGTTGACATAGTTGTTATTGTTGTTGTTTATTTGACGTTGTTGTTGTTGACGTTGTTGTTGTTGTTGTTGTTAATTTGACGTTGTTGTTGTAGTTGACATAGTTGTTGTTGTTGTTGTTTATTTGACGTTGTTGTTGTTGTTGACGTTTTTGTTATTGTTGTTTATTTTACGTTGTTGTTGTTGTTTATTTGACATTGTTGTTGTTGTTGACGTTGTTGTTGTTGTTGTTTATTTGACATTGTTGTTGTTGTTGTTGTTGACGTTGTTGTTGTTGTTGTTGTTTATTTGACTTTGTTGTTGTTGTTTATTTGACGTTGTTGTTGTTGTTGTTGACTTAGTTGTTGTTGTTGTTTATTTGACGTTGTTGTTGTTGTTGACGTCGTTGTTTATTTGATATTGTTGTTGTTGTTTATTTGATGTTGTTGTTGTTGTTGTTGACGTTGTTGTTGTTGTTTATTTGACGTTGTTGTTGTTATTTATTTGACATTGTTGTTGTTGTTGACTTCGTTGTTGTTGTTGTTGTTGTTGTTGTTTATTTGACATTGTTGTTGTTGTTGTTGTTTATTTGACGTTGTTTTAGTATTGTTGTTTATTTGACATTGTTGTTGTTATTTATTTGACGTTGTTGTGGGTGACATTGTTGTTGTTGTTTATTTGACGTTGTTGTTGTTGTTTATTTGACGTAGTTGTTGTTGTTGACGTTGTTGTTGTTGTTGTTGTTTATTTGACGTTTTTGTTGTTGTTGATGTTGTTGTTGTATATTTGACGTTGTTGTAGTTGTTATTGTTGTTGTTGTTTATTTGACATTGTTGTTGTTGTTGTTTATTTGACGTTGTTGTTGTTGTGTATTTGACGTTGTTGTTGTTGTTTATTTGACGTTGTTGTTGTTGACGGTGTTGTTGTTGTTGTTTATTTGACATTGTTGTTGTTGTTGTTGTTGTTGACGTTGTTGTTGTTTATTTGACGTTGTTGTTGTTATTGTTCTTTATTTGACGTTGTTATTGTTTATTTGGCGTTGTTGTTGTTGTTTATTTAACGTTGTTGTTGTTGACATTGTTGTTGTTGTTATTGTTTATTTGACGTTGTTGTTGTTGTTGTTGTTTATTTGACGTAGTTTTTATTGTTGACGTTGTTGTTGTTGTTGTTGTTTATTTGACGTTTTTGTTGTTGATGTTGTTGTTTATTTGACATTGTTATTGTTGTTGTTGTTGTTTATTTGACGTTGTTGTTGTTGACGTTGTTGTTGTTGTTATTTATTTGACGTTGTTGTTGTTGTTGTTGTTTATTTGACGTTGTTGTTATTGACGTTGTTGTTGTTGTTGTTTATTTGACGTTGTTGTTGTTGACATAGTTGTTGTTGTTGTTGTTTATTTGACGTTTTTGTTGTTGTTGTTGTTGATGTTGTTGTTGTTTTCGTTGTTGTTTATTTGACGTTGTTGTAGTTGTTTAATTGACGTTGTTGTTGTTGTTGTTTATTTAACGTTGTTGTTGTTGTTATTGTTGTTGTTGTTGTTTATTTGACGTTGTTGTTGTTGTTCTTTATTTGACGTTGTTGTCGTTGACGTTGTTGTTGTTGTTGTTGTTTATTTGACGTTGTTGTTGTAGTTGACATAGTTGTTGTTGTTGTTGTTTATTTGACGTTGTTGTTGTTGTTGACGTTGTTGTTGTTGTTGTTGTTTATTTTACGTTGTTGTTGTTGTTTATTTGACATTGTTGTTATTGTTGACGTTGTTGTTGTTGTTGTTTATTTGACATTGTTGTTATTGTTGTTGTTGACGTTGTTGTTGTTGTTGTTGTTTATTTGACTTTGTTGTTGTTTATTTGACGTTGTTGTTGTTGTTGTTGACTTAGTTGTTGTTGTTGTTTATTTGACGTTGTTGTTGTTGTTGACGTTGTTGTTTATTTGACATTGTTGTTGTTGTTTATTTGACGTTGTTGTTGTTGTTGTTGTTGACGTTGTTGTTGTTGTTTATTTGACGTTGTTGTTATTTATTTGACATTGTTGTTGTTGTTGACTTTGTTGTTGTTGTTGTTGTTGTTGTTTATTTGACATTGTTGTTGTTGTTGTTGTTTATTTGACGTTGTTTTAGTATTGTTGTTTATTTGACATTGTTGTTGTTATTTATTTGACGTTATTGTGGGTGACATTGTTGTTGTTGTTTATTTGACGTTGTTGTTGTTGTTTATTTGACGTAGTTGTTGTTGTTGACGTTGTTGTTGTTGTTGTTGTTTATTTGACGTTTTTGTTGTTGTTGATGTTGTTGTTGTATATTTGACGTTGTTGTAGTTGTTATTGTTGTTGTTGTTTATTTGACATTGTTGTTGTTGTTGTTTATTTGACGTTGTTGTTGTTGTGTATTTGACGTTGTTGTTGTTGTTTATTTGACGTTGTTGTTGTTGACGGTGTTGTTGTTGTTGTTTATTTGACATTGTTGTTGTTGTTGTTGTTGACGTTGTTGTTGTTTATTTGACGTTGTTGTTGTTGTTGTTCTTTATTTGACGTTGTTATTGTTTATTTGACGTTGTTGTTGTTGTTTATTTAACGTTGTTGTTGTTGACATTGTTGTTGTTGTTATTGTTTATTTGACGTTGTTGTTGTTGTTTATTTGACGTAGTTGTTATTGTTGACGTTGTTGTTGTTGTTGTTTATTTGACGTTTTTGTTGTTGATGTTGTTGTTGTTGTTGTTGTTGTTTATTTGACGTTGTTGTTGTTGACGTTGTTGTTGTTGTTGTTGTTTATTTGACGTTGTTGTTGTTGACATAGTTGTCGTTGTTGTTGTTGTTTATTTGACGTTTTTGTTGTTGTTGATGTTGTTGTTGTTTTCGTTGTTGTTTATTTGACGTTGTTGTAGTTGTTTAATTGACGTTGTTGTTGTTGTTGTTTATTTAACGTTGTTGTTGTTGTTGTTATTGTTGTTGTTGTTGTTTATTTGACGTTGTTGTTGTTGTTCTTTATTTGACGTTGTTGTCGTTGTTGTTGTTTATTTGACGTTATTGTTGTTGACGTTGTTGTTGTTGTTGTTTATTTGACATTGTTGTTGTTGTTGTTATTGTTAATTTGACGTTGTTGTTGTTGTTGTTGTTTATTTGGCGTTGTTGTTGGTTTATTTGACGTTGTTGTTGTTTATTTGACGTTGTTGTTGTTGTTAACGTTGTTTTTCTTGTTGTTTATTTGACGTTGTTGTTGTTGTTGTTGTTTATTTGACGTTGTTGTTGTTGTTTATTTGACGTTGTTGTTGTTGTTGACGTTGTTGTTGTTGTTTATTTGACATTGTTGTTGTTGTTTATTTGACATTGTTGTTGTTGTTGTTATTGTTTATTTGACGTTGTTGTTGTTGTTTTTTTTGGCATTGTTGTTGTTGTTGATTATGTTGTTGTTGTTGTTGTTTATTTGATGTTGTTGTTGTTGTTGTTTATTTGACGTTGTTGTTGTTGTTTATTTGACGTTGTTGTTGTTGTTGTTTATTGACATTGTTGTTGTTAATGGTGTTGTTGTTGTTGTTGTTGATTTGACGTTGTTGTTGTTGTTGTTGTTTATTTGACATTGTTGTTGTTGACGTTGTTGTTGTTGTTGTTGTTTATTTGACGTTGTTGTTGTTGACATAGTTGTTATTGTTGTTGTTTATTTGACGTTGTTGTTGTTGACGTTGTTGTTGTTGTTGTTTATTTGACGTTGTTGTTGTAGTTGACATAGTTGTTGTTGTTGTTGTTTATTTGACGTTGTTGTTGTTGACGTTGTTGTTGTTGTTGTTTATTTTACGTTGTTGTTGTTGTTTATTTGACATTGTTGTTGTTGTTGACTTTGTTGTTGTTGTTGTTTATTTGACATTGTTGTTGTTGTTGTTGTTGACGTTGTTGTTGTTGTTGTTTATTTGACTTTGTTGTTGTTGTTTATTTGACGTTGTTGTTGTTGTTGTTGTTGACTTAGTTGTTGTTGTTGTTTATTTGACGTTGTTGTTGTTGTTGACGTTGTTGTTTATTTGACATTGTTGTTGTTGTTTATTTGACGTTGTTGTTGTTGTTGACGTTGTTGTTGTTGTTTATTTGACGTTGTTGTTGTTATTTATTTGACATTGTTGTTGTTGTTGACTTTGTTGTTGTTGTTGTTGACGGTGTTGTTGTTGTTGTTTATTTGACATTGTTGTTGTTGTTGTTGTTGTTGACGTTGTTGTTGTTTATTTGACGTTGTTGTTGTTATTGTTCTTTATTTGACGTTGTTATTGTTTATTTGACGTTGTTGTTGTTGTTTATTTAACGTTGTTGTTGTTGACATTGTTGTTGTTGTTGTTGTTTATTTGACGTTGTTGTTGTTGTTTATTTGACGTAGTTGTTATTGTTGACGTTGTTGTTGTTGTTATTTATTTGACGTTTTTGTTGTTGATGTTGTTGTTTATTTGACATTGTTATTGTTGTTGTTTATTTGACGTTGTTGTTGTTGACGTTGTTGTTGTTGTTATTTATTTGACGTTGTTGTTGTTGTTGTTGTTTATTTGACGTTGTTGTTATTGACATTGTTGTTGTTGTTGTTGTTGTTTATTTGACGTTGTTGTTGTTGACATAGTTGTTGTTGTTATTGTTTATTTGACGTTTTTGTTGTTGTTGATGTTGTTGTTGTTTTCGTTGTTGTTTATTTGACGTTGTTGTAGTTGTTTAATTGACGTTGTTGTTGTTGTTTATTTAACGTTGTTGTTGTTGTTATTGTTGTTGTTGTTGTTTATTTGACGTTGTTGTTGTTGTTCTTTATTTGACGTTGTTGTCGTTGACGTTGTTGTTGTTGTTGTTTATTTGACGTTGTTGTTGTAGTTGACATAGTTGTTGTTGTTGTTGTTTATTTGACGTTGTTGTTGTTGTTGACGTTGTTGTTGTTGTTGTTTATTTTACGTTGTTGTTGTTGTTTATTTGACATTGTTGTTATTGTTGACGTTGTTGTTGTTGTTGTTTATTTGACATTGTTGTTATTGTTGTTGTTGACGTTGTTGTTGTTGTTGTTTATTTGACTTTGTTGTTGTTTATTTGACGTTGTTGTTGTTGTTGTTGTTGTTGACTTAGTTGTTGTTGTTGTTTATTTGACGTTGTTGTTGTTGTTGACGTTGTTGTTTATTTGACATTGTTGTTATTGTTTATTTGACGTTGTTGTTGTTGTTGACGTTGTTGTTGTTGTTTATTTGACGTTGTTGTTGTTATTTATTTGACATTGTTGTTGTTGTTGACTTTGTTGTTGTTGTTGTTATTCTTGTTTATTTGACATTGTTGTTGTTGTTGTTGTTTATTTGACGTTGTTTTAGTATTGTTGTTTATTTGACATTGTTGTTGTGATTTATTTGACGTTATTGTGGGTGACATTGTTGTTGTTGTTGTTTATTTGACGTTGTTGTTGTTGTTTATTTGACGTAGTTGTTGTTGTTGACGTTGTTGTTGTTGTTGTTGTTTATTTGACGTTTTTGTTGTTGTTGATGTTGTTGTTGTATATTTGACGTTGTTGTAGTTGTTATTGTTGTTGTTGTTTATTTGACATTGTTGTTGTTGTTGTTTATTTGACGTTGTTGTTGTTGTGTATTTGACGTTGTTGTTGTTGTTTATTTGACGTTGTTGTTGTTGACGGTGTTGTTGTTGTTGTTTATTTGACATTGTTGTTGTTGTTGTTGTTGACGTTGTTGTTGTTTATTTGACGTTGTTGTTGTTGTTGTTCTTTATTTGACGTTGTTATTGTTTATTTGACGTTGTTGTTGTTGTTTATTTAACGTTGTTGTTGTTGACATTGTTGTTGTTGTTATTGTTTATTTGACGTTGTTGTTGTTGTTTATTTGACGTAGTTGTTATTGTTGACGTTGTTGTTGTTGTTGTTTATTTGACGTTTTTGTTGTTGATGTTGTTGTTGTTGTTGTTGTTGTTTATTTGACGTTGTTGTTGTTGACGTTGTTGTTGTTGTTGTTGTTTATTTGACGTTGTTGTTGTTGACATAGTTGTTGTTGTTATTGTTTATTTGACGTTTTTGTTGTTGTTGATGTTGTTGTTGTTTTCGTTGTTGTTTATTTGACGTTGTTGTAGTTGTTTAATTGACGTTGTTGTTGTTGTTTATTTAACGTTGTTGTTGTTGTTATTGTTGTTGTTGTTGTTTATTTGACGTTGTTGTTGTTGTTCTTTATTTGACGTTGTTGTCGTTGACGTTGTTGTTGTTGTTGTTTATTTGACGTTGTTGTTGTAGTTGACATAGTTGTTGTTGTTGTTGTTTATTTGACGTTGTTGTTGTTGTTGACGTTGTTGTTGTTGTTGTTTATTTTACGTTGTTGTTGTTGTTTATTTGACATTGTTGTTATTGTTGACGTTGTTGTTGTTGTTGTTTATTTGACATTGTTGTTATTGTTGTTGTTGACGTTGTTGTTGTTGTTGTTGTTTATTTGACTTTGTTGTTGTTTATTTGACGTTGTTGTTGTTGTTGTTGTTGTTGACTTAGTTGTTGTTGTTGTTTATTTGACGTTGTTGTTGTTGTTGACGTTGTTGTTTATTTGACATTGTTGTTATTGTTTATTTGACGTTGTTGTTGTTGTTGACGTTGTTGTTGTTGTTTATTTGACGTTGTTGTTGTTATTTATTTGACATTGTTGTTGTTGTTGACTTTGTTGTTGTTGTTGTTATTGTTGTTTATTTGACATTGTTGTTGTTGTTGTTGTTTATTTGACGTTGTTTTAGTATTGTTGTTTATTTGACATTGTTGTTGTGATTTATTTGACGTTATTGTGGGTGACATTGTTGTTGTTGTTGTTTATTTGACGTTGTTGTTGTTGTTTATTTGACGTAGTTGTTGTTGTTGACGTTGTTGTTGTTGTTGTTGTTTATTTGACGTTTTTGTTGTTGTTGATGTTGTTGTTGTATATTTGACGTTGTTGTAGTTGTTATTGTTGTTGTTGTTTATTTGACATTGTTGTTGTTGTTGTTTATTTGACGTTGTTGTTGTTGTGTATTTGACGTTGTTGTTGTTGTTTATTTGACGTTGTTGTTGTTGACGGTGTTGTTGTTGTTGTTTATTTGACATTGTTGTTGTTGTTGTTGTTGACGTTGTTGTTGTTTATTTGACATTGTTGTTGTTGTTGTTCTTTATTTGACGTTGTTATTGTTTATTTGACGTTGTTGTTGTTGTTTATTTAACGTTGTTGTTGTTGACATTGTTGTTGTTGTTATTGTTTATTTGACGTTGTTGTTGTTGTTTATTTGACGTAGTTGTTATTGTTGACGTTGTTGTTGTTGTTGTTTATTTGACGTTTTTGTTGTTGATGTTGTTGTTGTTGTTGTTGTTGTTTATTTGACGTTGTTGTTGTTGACGTTGTTGTTGTTGTTGTTGTTTATTTGACGTTGTTGTTGTTGACATAGTTGTCGTTGTTGTTGTTGTTTATTTGACGTTTTTGTTGTTGTTGATGTTGTTGTTGTTTTCGTTGTTGTTTATTTGACGTTGTTGTAGTTGTTTAATTGACGTTGTTGTTGTTGTTGTTTATTTAACGTTGTTGTTGTTGTTGTTATTGTTGTTGTTGTTGTTTATTTGACGTTGTTGTTGTTGTTCTTTATTTGACGTTGTTGTCGTTGTTGTTGTTTATTTGACGTTGTTGTTGTTGACGTTGTTGTTGTTGTTGTTTATTTGACATTGTTGTTGTTGTTGTTATTGTTAATTTGACGTTGTTGTTGTTGTTGTTGTTTATTTGGCGTTGTTGTTGGTTTATTTGACGTTGTTGTTGTTTATTTGACGTTGTTGTTGTTGTTAACGTTGTTTTTCTTGTTGTTTATTTGACGTTGTTGTTGTTGTTGTTTATTTGACGTTGTTGTTGTTGTTGTTTATTTGACGTTGTTGTTGTTGTTTATTTGACGTTGTTGTTGTTGTTTATTTGACATTGTTGTTGTTGTTTATTTGACATTGTTGTTGTTGTTGTTATTGTTTATTTGACGTTGTTGTTGTTGTTTTTTTTGGCATTGTTGTTGTTGTTGATTATGTTGTTGTTGTTGTTGTTTATTTGATGTTGTTGTTGTTGTTGTTTATTTGACGTTGTTGTTGTTGTTGTTTATTTGACGTTGTTGTTGTTGTTGTTTATTGACATTGTTGTTGTTAATGGTGTTGTTGTTGTTGTTGATTTGACGTTGTTGTTGTTGTTGTTGTTTATTTGACATTGTTGTTGTTGACGTTGTTGTTGTTGTTGTTGTTTATTTGACGTTGTTGTTGTTGACATAGTTGTTATTGTTGTTGTTTATTTGACGTTGTTGTTGTTGACGTTGTTGTTGTTGTTGTTGTTTATTTGACGTTGTTGTTGTAGTTGACATAGTTGTTGTTGTTGTTGTTTATTTGACGTTGTTGTTGTTGACGTTGTTGTTGTTGTTGTTTATTTTACGTTGTTGTTGTTGTTTATTTGACATTGTTGTTGTTGTTGACTTTGTTGTTGTTGTTGTTTATTTGACATTGTTGTTGTTGTTGTTGTTGACGTTGTTGTTGTTGTTGTTGTTTATTTGACTTTGTTGTTGTTGTTTATTTGACGTTGTTGTTGTTGTTGTTGTTGACTTAGTTGTTGTTGTTGTTTATTTGACGTTGTTGTTGTTGTTGACGTTGTTGTTTATTTGACATTGTTGTTGTTGTTTATTTGACGTTGTTGTTGTTGTTGACGTTGTTGTTGTTGTTTATTTGACGTTGTTGTTGTTATTTATTTGACATTGTTGTTGTTGTTGACTTTGTTGTTGTTGTTGTTGTTGTTGTTTATTTGACGTTGTTTTAGTATTGTTGTTTATTTGACATTGTTGTTGTTATTTATTTGACGTTGTTGTGGGTGACATTGTTGTTGTTGTTTATTTGACGTTGTTGTTGTTGTTTATTTGACGTAGTTGTTGTTGTTGACGTTGTTGTTGTTGTTGTTGTTGTTTATTTGACGTTTTTGTTGTTGTTGATGTTGTTGTTGTATATTTGACGTTGTTGTAGTTGTTATTGTTGTTGTTGTTTATTTGACATTGTTGTTGTTGTTGTTTATTTGACGTTGTTGTTGTTGTGTATTTGACGTTGTTGTTGTTGTTTATTTGACGTTGTTGTTGTTGACGGTGTTGTTGTTGTTGTTTATTTGACATTGTTGTTGTTGTTGTTGTTGTTGACGTTGTTGTTGTTTATTTGACGTTGTTGTTGTTATTGTTCTTTATTTGACGTTGTTATTGTTTATTTGACGTTGTTGTTGTTGTTTATTTAACGTTGTTGTTGTTGACATTGTTGTTGTTGTTATTGTTTATTTGACGTTGTTGTTGTTGTTTATTTGACGTAGTTGTTATTGTTGACGTTGTTGTTGTTGTTGTTTATTTGACGTTTTTGTTGTTGATGTTGTTGTTTATTTGACATTGTTATTGTTGTTGTTGTTTATTTGACGTTGTTGTTGTTGACGTTGTTGTTGTTGTTATTTATTTGACGTTGTTGTTGTTGTTGTTGTTTATTTGACGTTGTTGTTATTGACATTGTTGTTGTTGTTGTTGTTGTTTATTTGACGTTGTTGTTGTTGACATAGTTGTTGTTGTTATTGTTTATTTGACGTTTTTGTTGTTGTTGATGTTGTTGTTGTTTTCGTTGTTGTTTATTTGACGTTGTTGTAGTTGTTTAATTGACGTTGTTGTTGTTGTTTATTTAACGTTGTTGTTGTTGTTATTGTTGTTGTTGTTGTTTATTTGACGTTGTTGTTGTTGTTCTTTATTTGACGTTGTTGTCGTTGACGTTGTTGTTGTTGTTGTTTATTTGACGTTGTTGTTGTAGTTGACATAGTTGTTGTTGTTGTTGTTTATTTGACGTTGTTGTTATTGTTGACGTTGTTGTTGTTGTTGTTTATTTGACATTGTTGTTATTGTTGTTGTTGACGTTGTTGTTGTTGTTGTTGTTTATTTGACTTTGTTGTTGTTTATTTGACGTTGTTGTTGTTGTTGTTGTTGACTTAGTTGTTGTTGTTGTTTATTTGACGTTGTTGTTGTTGTTGACGTTGTTGTTTATTTGACATTGTTGTTATTGTTTATTTGACGTTGTTGTTGTTGTTGACGTTGTTGTTGTTGTTTATTTGACGTTGTTGTTGTTATTTATTTGACATTGTTGTTGTTGTTGACTTTGTTGTTGTTGTTGTTATTGTTGTTTATTTGACATTGTTGTTGTTGTTGTTGTTTATTTGACGTTGTTTTAGTATTGTTGTTTATTTGACATTGTTGTTGTGATTTATTTGACGTTATTGTGGGTGACATTGTTGTTGTTGTTGTTTATTTGACGTTGTTGTTGTTGTTTATTTGACGTAGTTGTTGTTGTTGACGTTGTTGTTGTTGTTGTTGTTTATTTGACGTTTTTGTTGTTGTTGATGTTGTTGTTGTATATTTGACGTTGTTGTAGTTGTTATTGTTGTTGTTGTTTATTTGACATTGTTGTTGTTGTTGTTTATTTGACGTTGTTGTTGTTGTGTATTTGACGTTGTTGTTGTTGTTTATTTGACGTTGTTGTTGTTGACGGTGTTGTTGTTGTTGTTTATTTGACATTGTTGTTGTTGTTGTTGTTGTTGACGTTGTTGTTGTTTATTTGACGTTGTTGTTGTTATTGTTCTTTATTTGACGTTGTTATTGTTTATTTGACGTTGTTGTTGTTGTTTATTTAACGTTGTTGTTGTTGACATTGTTGTTGTTGTTATTGTTTATTTGACGTTGTTGTTGTTGTTTATTTGACGTAGTTGTTATTGTTGACGTTGTTGTTGTTGTTGTTTATTTGACGTTTTTGTTGTTGATGTTGTTGTTTATTTGACATTGTTATTGTTGTTGTTGTTTATTTGACGTTGTTGTTGTTGACGTTGTTGTTGTTGTTATTTATTTGACGTTGTTGTTGTTGTTGTTGTTTATTTGACGTTGTTGTTATTGACATTGTTGTTGTTGTTGTTGTTGTTTATTTGACGTTGTTGTTGTTGACATAGTTGTTGTTGTTATTGTTTATTTGACGTTTTTGTTGTTGTTGATGTTGTTGTTGTTTTCGTTGTTGTTTATTTGACGTTGTTGTAGTTGTTTAATTGACGTTGTTGTTGTTGTTGTTTATTTAACGTTGTTGTTGTTGTTATTGTTGTTGTTGTTGTTTATTTGACGTTGTTGTTGTTGTTCTTTATTTGACGTTGTTGTCGTTGACGTTGTTGTTGTTGTTGTTGTTTATTTGACGTTGTTGTTGTAGTTGACATAGTTGTTGTTGTTGTTGTTTATTTGACGTTGTTGTTGTTGTTGACGTTGTTGTTGTTGTTGTTTATTTTACGTTGTTGTTGTTGTTTATTTGACATTGTTGTTATTGTTGACGTTGTTGTTGTTGTTGTTTATTTGACATTGTTGTTATTGTTGTTGTTGACGTTGTTGTTGTTGTTGTTGTTTATTTGACTTTGTTGTTGTTTATTTGACGTTGTTGTTGACTTAGTTGTTGTTGTTGTTTATTTGACGTTGTTGTTGTTGTTGACGTTGTTGTTTATTTGACATTGTTGTTATTGTTTATTTGACGTTGTTGTTGTTGTTGACGTTGTTGTTGTTGTTTATTTGACGTTGTTGTTGTTATTTATTTGACATTGTTGTTGTTGTTGACTTTGTTGTTGTTGTTGTTATTGTTGTTTATTTGACATTGTTGTTGTTGTTGTTGTTTATTTGACGTTGTTTTAGTATTGTTGTTTATTTGACATTGTTGTTGTGATTTATTTGACGTTATTGTGGGTGACATTGTTGTTGTTGTTGTTTATTTGACGTTGTTGTTGTTGTTTATTTGACGTAGTTGTTGTTGTTGACGTTGTTGTTGTTGTTGTTGTTTATTTGACGTTTTTGTTGTTGTTGATGTTGTTGTTGTATATTTGACGTTGTTGTAGTTGTTATTGTTGTTGTTGTTTATTTGACATTGTTGTTGTTGTTGTTTATTTGACGTTGTTGTTGTTGTTGTGTATTTGACGTTGTTGTTGTTGTTTATTTGACGTTGTTGTTGTTGACGGTGTTGTTGTTGTTGTTTATTTGACATTGTTGTTGTTGTTGTTGTTGACGTTGTTGTTGTTTATTTGACGTTGTTGTTGTTACTGTTCTTTATTTGACGTTGTTATTGTTTATTTGACGTTGTTGTTGTTGTTTATTTAACGTTGTTGTTGTTGACATTGTTGTTGTTGTTATTGTTTATTTGACGTTGTTGTTGTTGTTTATTTGACGTAGTTGTTATTGTTGACGTTGTTGTTGTTGTTGTTTATTTGACGTTTTTGTTGTTGATGTTGTTGTTGTTGTTGTTGTTGTTTATTTGACGTTGTTGTTGTTGACGTTGTTGTTGTTGTTGTTGTTTATTTGACGTTGTTGTTGTTGACATAGTTGTTGTTGTTGTTGTTTATTTGACGTTTTTGTTGTTGTTGATGTTGTTGTTGTTTTCGTTGTTGTTTATTTGACGTTGTTGTAGTTGTTTAATTGACGTTGTTGTTGTTGTTGTTTATTTAACGTTGTTGTTGTTGTTGTTATTGTTGTTGTTGTTGTTTATTTGACGTTGTTGTTGTTGTTGTTTATTTGACGTTGTTGTTGTTGTTCTTTATTTGACGTTGTTGTCGTTGTTGTTGTTTATTTGACGTTGTTGTTGTTGACGTTGTTGTTGTTGTTGTTTATTTGACATTGTTGTTGTTGTTGTTATTGTTAATTTGACGTTGTTGTTGTTGTTGTTTATTTGGCGTTGTTGTTGGTTTATTTGACGTTGTTGTTGTTTATTTGACGTTGTTGTTGTTGTTAACGTTGTTTTTCTTGTTGTTTATTTGACGTTGTTGTTGTTGTTGTTTATTTGACGTTGTTGTTGTTGTTTATTTGACGTTGTTGTTGTTGTTTATTTGACGTTGTTGTTGTTGTTGACGTTGTTGTTGTTGTTTATTTGACATTGTTGTTGTTGTTTATTTGACATTGTTGTTGTTGTTGTTATTGTTTATTTGACGTTGTTGTTGTTGTTTTTTTTGGCATTGTTGTTGTTGTTGTTGACGTTGTTGTTGTTGTTGTTTATTTGACGTTGTTGTTGTTGTTGTTTATTTGACGTTGTTGTTGTTGTTGTTTATTTGACGTTGTTGTTGTTGTTGTTTATTGACATTGTTGTTGTTAATGGTGTTGTTGTTGTTGTTGTTGATTTGACGTTGTTGTTGTTGTTGTTGTTTATTTGACATTGTTGTTGTTGACGTTGTTGTTGTTGTTGTTGTTTATTTGACGTTGTTGTTGTTGACATAGTTGTTATTGTTGTTGTTTATTTGACGTTGTTGTTGTTGACGTTGTTGTTGTTGTTGTTGTTTATTTGACGTTGTTGTTGTAGTTGACATAGTTGTTGTTGTTGTTGTTGTTTATTTGACGTTGTTGTTGTTGACGTTGTTGTTGTTGTTGTTTATTTTACGTTGTTGTTGTTGTTTATTTGACATTGTTGTTGTTGTTGACGTTGTTGTTGTTGTTGTTTATTTGACATTGTTGTTGTTGTTGTTGTTGACGTTGTTGTTGTTGTTGTTGTTGTTTATTTGACTTTGTTGTTGTTGTTTATTTGACGTTGTTGTTGTTGTTGTTGACTTAGTTGTTGTTGTTGTTTATTTGACGTTGTTGTTGTTGTTGACGTTGTTGTTTATTTGACATTGTTGTTGTTGTTTATTTGACGTTGTTGTTGTTGTTGACGTTGTTGTTGTTGTTTATTTGACATTGTTGTTGTTATTTATTTGACATTGTTGTTGTTGTTGACTTTGTTGTTGTTGTTGTTGTTGTTGTTTATTTGACATTGTTGTTGTTGTTGTTGTTTATTTGACGTCGTTTTAGTATTGTTGTTTTTTTGACATTATTGTTGTTATTTATTTGACGTTGTTGTGGGTGACATTGTTGTTGTTGTTTATTTGACGTTGTTGTTGTTGTTTATTTGACGTAGTTGTTGTTGTTGACGTTGTTGTTGTTGTTGTTTATTTGACGTTTTTGTTGTTGTTGATGTTGTTGTTGTATATTTGACGTTGTTGTAGTTGTTATTGTTGTTGTTGTTTATTTGACATTGTTGTTGTTGTTGTTTATTTGACGTTGTTGTTGTTGTGTATTTGACGTTGTTGTTGTTGTTTATTTGACATTGTTGTTGTTGACGGTGTTGTTGTTGTTGTTTATTTGACATTGTTGTTGTTGTTGTTGTTGTTGACGTTGTTGTTGTTTATTTGACGTTGTTGTTGTTATTGTTCTTTATTTGACGTTGTTATTGTTTATTTGACGTTGTTGTTGTTGTTTATTTAACGTTGTTGTTGTTGACATTGTTGTTGTTGTTATTGTTTATTTGACGTTGTTGTTGTTGTTTATTTGACGTAGTTGTTATTGTTGACGTTGTTGTTGTTGTTGTTTATTTGACGTTTTTGTTGTTGATGTTGTTGTTGTTGTTTATTTGACATTGTTATTGTTGTTGTTGTTTATTTGACGTTGTTGTTGTTGACGTTGTTGTTGTTGTTATTTATTTGACGTTGTTGTTGTTGTTTATTTGACGTTGTTGTTGTTGACGTTGTTGTTGTTGTTGTTGTTTATTTGACGTTGTTGTTGTTGACATAGTTGTTGTTGTTGTTGTTGTTTATTTGACGTTTTTGTTGTTGTTGATGTTGTTGTTGTTTTCGTTGTTGTTTATTTGACGTTGTTGTAGTTGTTTAATTGACGTTGTTGTTGTTGTTGTTTATTTAACGTTGTTGTTGTTGTTGTTATTGTTGTTGTTGTTGTTTATTTGACGTTGTTGTTGTTGTTCTTTATTTGACGTTGTTGTCGTTGTTGTTGTTTATTTGACGTTGTTGTTGTTGACGTTGTTGTTGTTGTTGTTTATTTGACATTGTTGTTGTTGTTGTTATTGTTAATTTGACGTTGTTGTTGTTGTTGTTTATTTGGCGTTGTTGTTGTTGTATTTGACGTTGTTGTTGTTTATTTGACGTTGTTGTTGTTGTTAACGTTGTTTTTCTTGTTGTTTATTTGACGTTGTTGTTGTTGTTGTTTATTTGACGTTGTTGTTGTTGTTTATTTGACGTTGTTGTTGTTGTTTATTTGACGTTGTTGTTGTTGTTGACGTTGTTGTTGTTGTTTATTTGACGTTGTTGTTGTTGTTTATTTGACATTTTTGTTGTTGTTGTTATTGTTATTGTTTATTTGACGTTGTTGTTGTTGTTTTTTTTGGCATTGTTGTTGTTTTTGTTGACGTTGTTGTTGTTGTTGTTTATTTGACGTTGTTGTTATTGATGTTGTTTTTGTTGTTGTTTATTTGACGTTGTTGTTGTTGTTGTTTATTTGACGTTGTTGTTGTTGTTGTTTATTTGACGTTGTTGTTGTTGTTGTTTATTTGACATTGTTGTTGTTAACGGTGATGTTGTTGTTGTTGTTTATTTGACGTTGTTGTTGTTGTTGTTTATTTGACATTGTTGTTGTTGACGTTATTGTTGTTGTTGTTGTTGTTGTTTATTTGACGTTGTTGTTGTTGACATAGTTGTTATTGTTGTTGTTTATTTGACGTTGTTGTTGTTGACGTTGTTGTTGTTGTTGTTGTTTATTTGACGTTGTTGTTGTAGTTGACATAGTTGTTGTTGTTGTTGTTGTTGTTTATTTGACGTTGTTGTTGTTGTTGTTGACGTTGTTGTTGTTGTTGTTGTTTATTTTACGTTGTTTTTGTTGTTTATTTGACATTGTTATTGTTGTTGTTTATTTGACATTGTTGTTGTTGACGTTGTTGTTGTTGTTGTTGTTGTTGTTGTTTATTTGACGTTGTTGTTGTTGACATAGTTGTTATTGTTGTTGTTTATTTGACGTTGTTGTTGTTGACGTTATTGTTGTTGTTGTTGTTTATTTGACGTTGTTGTTGTAGTTGACATAGTTGTTGTTGTTGTTGTTTATTTGACGTTGTTGTTGTTGTTGACGTTGTTGTTGTTGTTTATTTTACGTTGTTGTTGTTGTTTATTTGACATTGTTGTTGTTGTTGACGTTGTTGTTGTTGTTGTTTATTTGACATTGTTGTTGTTGTTGTTGTTGTTGACGTTGTTGTTGTTGTTGTTGTTGTTGTTGTTTATTTGACTTTGTTGTTGTTGTTTATTTGACGTTGTTGTTGTTGTTGTTGACTTAGTTGTTGTTGTTGTTTATTTGACGTTGTTGTTGTTGTTGACGTTGTTGTTTATTTGACATTGTTGTTGTTGTTTATTTGACGTTGTTGTTGTTGTTGACGTTGTTGTTGTTGTTTATTTGACGTTGTTGTTGTTATTTATTTGACATTGTTGTTGTTGTTGACTTTGTTGTTGTTGTTGTTGTTGTTGTTTATTTGACATTGTTGTTGTTGTTGTTTATTTGACGTTGTTTTAGTATTGTTGTTTATTTGACATTGTTGTTGTTATTTATTTGACGTTGTTGTGGGTGACATTGTTGTTGTTGTTTATTTGACGTTGTTGTTGTTGTTTATTTGACGTAGTTGTTGTTGTTGACGTTGTTGTTGTTGTTGTTGTTTATTTGACGTTTTTGTTGTTGTTGATGTTGTTGTTGTATATTTGACGTTGTTGTAGTTGTTATT
Source organism: Vicia faba (assembly GCA_948472305.1). Classification (NCBI taxonomy): domain Eukaryota; kingdom Viridiplantae; phylum Streptophyta; class Magnoliopsida; order Fabales; family Fabaceae; genus Vicia; species Vicia faba. The sequence goes on along the minus strand of OX451739.1, from coordinate 388,143,618 downwards.
GTTGTTGTTGTTTATTTGACATTGTTGTTGTTGTTGTTTATTTGACGTTGTTGTTGTTGTGTATTTGACGTTGTTGTTGTTTTTTATTTGACGTTGTTGTTGTTGACGGTGTTGTTGTTGTTGTTTATTTGACATTGTTGTTGTTGTTGTTGTTGTTGTTGACGTTGTTGTTGTTTATTTGACGTTGTTGTTGTTATTGTTCTTTATTTGACGTTGTTATTGTTTATTTGACGTTGTTGTTGTTGTTTATTTAACGTTGTTGTTGTTGACATTGTTGTTGTTGTTATTGTTTATTTGACGTTGTTGTTGTTGTTGTTTATTTGACGTAGTTGTTATTGTTGACGTTGTTGTTGTTGTTGTTTATTTGACGTTTTTGTTGTTGATGTTGTTGTTGTTGTTTATTTGACATTGTTATTGTTGTTGTTGTTTATTTGACGTTGTTGTTGTTGACGTTGTTGTTGTTGTTATTTATTTGACGTTGTTGTTGTTGTTGTTGTTTATTTGACGTTGTTGTTATTGACGTTGTTGTTGTTGTTGTTTATTTGACGTTGTTGTTGTTGACATAGTTGTTGTTGTTGTTGCTTATTTGACGTTTTTGTTGTTGTTGATGTTGTTGTTGTTTTCGTTGTTGTTTATTTGACGTTGTTGTAGTTGTTTAATTGACGTTGTTGTTGTTGTTGTTTATTTAACGTTGTTGTTGTTGTTATTGTTGTTGTTGTTGTTTATTTGACGTTGTTGTTGTTGTTCTTTATTTGACGTTGTTGTCGTTGACGTTGTTGTTGTTGTTGTTGTTTATTTGACGTTGTTGTTGTAGTTGACATAGTTGTTGTTGTTGTTGTTTATTTGACGTTGTTGTTGTTGTTGACGTTGTTGTTGTTGTTGTTTATTTTACGTTGTTGTTGTTGTTTATTTGACATTGTTGTTATTGTTGACGTTGTTGTTGTTGTTGGTTATTTGACATTGTTGTTATTGTTGTTGTTGACGTTGTTGTTGTTGTTGTTGTTTATTTGACTTTGTTGTTGTTTATTTGACGTTGTTGTTGTTGTTGTTGTTGACTTAGTTGTTGTTGTTGTTTATTTGACGTTGTTGTTGTTGTTGACGTTGTTGTTTATTTGACATTGTTGTTGTTGTTTATTTAACGTTGTTGTTGTTGTTGACGTTGTTGTTGTTGTTTATTTGACGTTGTTGTTGTTATTTATTTGACATTGTTGTTGTTGTTGACTTTGTTGTTGTTGTTGTTGTTGTTGTTTATTTGACATTGTTGTTGTTGTTGTTGTTTATTTGACGTTGTTTTAGTATTGTTGTTTATTTGACATTGTTGTTGTTATTTATTTGACGTTATTGTGGGTGACATTGTTGTTGTTGTTTATTTGACGTTGTTGTTGTTGTTTATTTGACGTAGTTGTTGTTGTTGACGTTGTTGTTGTTGTTGTTTATTTGACGTTTTTGTTGTTGTTGATGTTGTTGTTGTATATTTGACGTTGTTGTAGTTGTTATTGTTGTTGTTGTTTATTTGACATTGTTGTTGTTGTTGTTTATTTGACGTTGTTGTTGTTGTGTATTTGACGTTGTTGTTGTTGTTTATTTGACGTTGTTGTTGTTGACGGTGTTGTTGTTGTTGTCTATTTGACATTGTTGTTGTTGTTGTTGTTGTTGTTGACGTTGTTGTTGTTTATTTGACGTTGTTGTTGTTATTGTTCTTTATTTGACGTTGTTATTGTTTATTTGACGTTGTTGTTGTTGTTTATTTAACGTTGTTGTTGTTGACATTGTTGTTGTTGTTATTGTTTATTTGACGTTGTTGTTGTTGTTTATTTGACGTAGTTGTTATGGTTGATGTTGTTGTTGTTGTTGTTTATTTGACGTTTTTGTTGTTGTTGTTGTTTATTTGACATTGTTATTGTTGTTGTTGTTTATTTGACGTTGTTGTTGTTGACGTTGTTGTTGTTGTTATTTATTTGACGTTGTTGTTGTTGTTGTTGTTGTTGTTTATTTGGCGTTGTTGTTGTTGACGTTGTTGTTGTTATTGTTGTTTATTTGACGTTGTTGTTGTTGACATAGTTGTTGTTGTTGTTGTTTATTTGACGTTTTTGTTGTTGTTGATGTTGTTGTTGTTTTCGTTGTTGTTTATTTGACGTTGTTGTAGTTGTTTAATTGATGTTGTTGTTGTTGTTGTTTATTTAACGTTGTTGTTGTTGTTATTGTTGTTGTTGTTGTTTATTTGACGTTGTTGTTGTTGTTCTTTATTTGACGTTGTTGTCGTTGTTGTTGTTTATTTGACGTTGTTGTTGTTGACGTTGTTGTTGTTGTTGTTTATTTGACATTGTTGTTGTTGTTGTTATTGTTAATTTGACGTTGTTGTTGTTGTTGTTTATTTGCCGTTGTTGTTGGTTGATTTGACGTTGTTGTTGTTTATTTGACGTTGTTGTTGTTGTTAACGTTGTTTTTCTTGTTGTTTATTTGACGTTGTTGTTGTTGTTTATTTGACGTTGTTGTTGTTGACGTTGTTGTTGTTGTTTATTTGACGTTGTTGTTGTTGTTTATTTGACATTTTTGTTGTTGTTGTTATTGTTATTGTTTATTTGACGTTGTTGTTGTTGTTTTTTTTGGCATTGTTGTTGTTTTTGTTGACGTTGTTGTTGTTGTTGTTTATTTGACGTTGTTGTTATTGATGTTGTTTTTGTTGTTGTTTATTTGACGTTGTTGTTGTTGTTGTTTATTTGACGTTGTTGTTGTTGTTGTTTATTTGACGTTGTTGTTGTTGTTGTTTATTTGACATTGTTGTTGTTAACGGTGATGTTGTTGTTGTTGTTTATTTGACGTTGTTGTTGTTGTTGTTTATTTGACATTGTTGTTGTTGACGTTATTGTTGTTGTTGTTGTTGTTGTTTATTTGACGTTGTTGTTGTTGACATAGTTGTTATTGTTGTTGTTTATTTGACGTTGTTGTTGTTGACGTTATTGTTGTTGTTGTTGTTTATTTGACGTTGTTGTTGTAGTTGACATAGTTGTTGTTGTTGTTGTTTATTTGACGTTGTTGTTGTTGTTGACGTTGTTGTTGTTGTTGTTTATTTTACGTTGTTGTTGTTGTTTATTTGACATTGTTGTTATTGTTGACGTTGTTGTTGTTGTTGTTTATTTGACATTGTTGTTATTGTTGTTGTTGACGTTGTTGTTGTTGTTGTTGTTTATTTGACTTTGTTGTTGTTTATTTGACGTTGTTGTTGTTGTTGTTGTTGTTGACTTAGTTGTTGTTGTTGTTTATTTGACGTTGTTGTTGTTGTTGACGTTGTTGTTTATTTGACATTGTTGTTATTGTTTATTTGACGTTGTTGTTGTTGTTGACGTTGTTGTTGTTGTTTATTTGACGTTGTTGTTGTTATTTATTTGACATTGTTGTTGTTGTTGACTTTGTTGTTGTTGTTGTTATTGTTGTTTATTTGACATTGTTGTTGTTGTTGTTGTTTATTTGACGTTGTTTTAGTATTGTTGTTTATTTGACATTGTTGTTGTGATTTATTTGACGTTATTGTGGGTGACATTGTTGTTGTTGTTGTTTATTTGACGTTGTTGTTGTTGTTTATTTGACGTAGTTGTTGTTGTTGACGTTGTTGTTGTTGTTGTTGTTTATTTGACGTTTTTGTTGTTGTTGATGTTGTTGTTGTATATTTGACGTTGTTGTAGTTGTTATTGTTGTTGTTGTTTATTTGACATTGTTGTTGTTGTTGTTTATTTGACGTTGTTGTTGTTGTGTATTTGACGTTGTTGTTGTTGTTTATTTGACGTTGTTGTTGTTGACGGTGTTGTTGTTGTTGTTTATTTGACATTGTTGTTGTTGTTGTTGTTGACGTTGTTGTTGTTTATTTGACATTGTTGTTGTTGTTGTTCTTTATTTGACGTTGTTATTGTTTATTTGACGTTGTTGTTGTTGTTTATTTAACGTTGTTGTTGTTGACATTGTTGTTGTTGTTATTGTTTATTTGACGTTGTTGTTGTTGTTTATTTGACGTAGTTGTTATTGTTGACGTTGTTGTTGTTGTTGTTTATTTGACGTTTTTGTTGTTGATGTTGTTGTTGTTGTTGTTGTTGTTTATTTGACGTTGTTGTTGTTGACGTTGTTGTTGTTGTTGTTGTTTATTTGACGTTGTTGTTGTTGACATAGTTGTCGTTGTTGTTGTTGTTTATTTGACGTTTTTGTTGTTGTTGATGTTGTTGTTGTTTTCGTTGTTGTTTATTTGACGTTGTTGTAGTTGTTTAATTGACGTTGTTGTTGTTGTTGTTTATTTAACGTTGTTGTTGTTGTTGTTATTGTTGTTGTTGTTGTTTATTTGACGTTGTTATTGTTGTTCTTTATTTGACGTTGTTGTCGTTGTTGTTGTTTATTTGACGTTGTTGTTGTTGACGTTGTTGTTGTTGTTGTTTATTTGACATTGTTGTTGTTGTTGTTATTGTTAATTTGACGTTGTTGTTGTTGTTGTTGTTTATTTGGCGTTGTTGTTGGTTTATTTGACGTTGTTGTTGTTTATTTGACGTTGTTGTTGTTGTTAACGTTGTTTTTCTTGTTGTTTATTTGACGTTGTTGTTGTTGTTGTTTATTTGACGTTGTTGTTGTTGTTGTTTATTTGACGTTGTTGTTGTTGTTTATTTGACGTTGTTGTTGTTGTTGACGTTGTTGTTGTTGTTTATTTGACATTGTTGTTGTTGTTTATTTGACATTGTTGTTGTTGTTGTTATTGTTTATTTGACGTTGTTGTTGTTGTTTTTTTTGGCATTGTTGTTGTTGTTGATTATGTTGTTGTTGTTGTTGTTTATTTGATGTTGTTGTTGTTGTTGTTTATTTGACGTTGTTGTTGTTGTTGTTTATTTGACGTTGTTGTTGTTGTTGTTTATTGACATTGTTGTTGTTAATGGTGTTGTTGTTGTTGTTGATTTGACGTTGTTGTTGTTGTTGTTGTTTATTTGACATTGTTGTTGTTGACGTTGTTGTTGTTGTTGTTGTTTATTTGACGTTGTTGTTGTTGACATAGTTGTTATTGTTGTTGTTTATTTGACGTTGTTGTTGTTGACGTTGTTGTTGTTGTTGTTGTTTATTTGACGTTGTTGTTGTAGTTGACATAGTTGTTGTTGTTGTTGTTTATTTGACGTTGTTGTTGTTGACGTTGTTGTTGTTGTTGTTTATTTTACGTTGTTGTTGTTGTTTATTTGACATTGTTGTTGTTGTTGACTTTGTTGTTGTTGTTGTTTATTTGACATTGTTGTTGTTGTTGTTGTTGACGTTGTTGTTGTTGTTGTTGTTTATTTGACTTTGTTGTTGTTGTTTATTTGACGTTGTTGTTGTTGTTGTTGTTGACTTAGTTGTTGTTGTTGTTTATTTGACGTTGTTGTTGTTGTTGACGTTGTTGTTTATTTGACATTGTTGTTGTTGTTTATTTGACGTTGTTGTTGTTGTTGACGTTGTTGTTGTTGTTTATTTGACGTTGTTGTTGTTATTTATTTGACATTGTTGTTGTTGTTGACTTTGTTGTTGTTGTTGTTGTTGTTGTTTATTTGACGTTGTTTTAGTATTGTTGTTTATTTGACATTGTTGTTGTTATTTATTTGACGTTGTTGTGGGTGACATTGTTGTTGTTGTTTATTTGACGTTGTTGTTGTTGTTTATTTGACGTAGTTGTTGTTGTTGACGTTGTTGTTGTTGTTGTTGTTGTTTATTTGACGTTTTTGTTGTTGTTGATGTTGTTGTTGTATATTTGACGTTGTTGTAGTTGTTATTGTTGTTGTTGTTTATTTGACATTGTTGTTGTTGTTGTTTATTTGACGTTGTTGTTGTTGTGTATTTGACGTTGTTGTTGTTGTTTATTTGACGTTGTTGTTGTTGACGGTGTTGTTGTTGTTGTTTATTTGACATTGTTGTTGTTGTTGTTGTTGTTGACGTTGTTGTTGTTTATTTGACGTTGTTGTTGTTATTGTTCTTTATTTGACGTTGTTATTGTTTATTTGACGTTGTTGTTGTTGTTTATTTAACGTTGTTGTTGTTGACATTGTTGTTGTTGTTATTGTTTATTTGACGTTGTTGTTGTTGTTTATTTGACGTAGTTGTTATTGTTGACGTTGTTGTTGTTGTTGTTTATTTGACGTTTTTGTTGTTGATGTTGTTGTTTATTTGACATTGTTATTGTTGTTGTTGTTTATTTGACGTTGTTGTTGTTGACGTTGTTGTTGTTGTTATTTATTTGACGTTGTTGTTGTTGTTGTTGTTTATTTGACGTTGTTGTTATTGACATTGTTGTTGTTGTTGTTGTTGTTTATTTGACGTTGTTGTTGTTGACATAGTTGTTGTTGTTATTGTTTATTTGACGTTTTTGTTGTTGTTGATGTTGTTGTTGTTTTCGTTGTTGTTTATTTGACGTTGTTGTAGTTGTTTAATTGACGTTGTTGTTGTTGTTTATTTAACGTTGTTGTTGTTGTTATTGTTGTTGTTGTTGTTTATTTGACGTTGTTGTTGTTGTTCTTTATTTGACGTTGTTGTCGTTGACGTTGTTGTTGTTGTTGTTTATTTGACGTTGTTGTTGTAGTTGACATAGTTGTTGTTGTTGTTGTTTATTTGACGTTGTTGTTGTTGTTGACGTTGTTGTTGTTGTTGTTTATTTTACGTTGTTGTTGTTGTTTATTTGACATTGTTGTTATTGTTGACGTTGTTGTTGTTGTTGTTTATTTGACATTGTTGTTATTGTTGTTGTTGACGTTGTTGTTGTTGTTGTTGTTTATTTGACTTTGTTGTTGTTTATTTGACGTTGTTGTTGTTGTTGTTGTTGACTTAGTTGTTGTTGTTGTTTATTTGACGTTGTTGTTGTTGTTGACGTTGTTGTTTATTTGACATTGTTGTTATTGTTTATTTGACGTTGTTGTTGTTGTTGACGTTGTTGTTGTTGTTTATTTGACGTTGTTGTTGTTATTTATTTGACATTGTTGTTGTTGTTGACTTTGTTGTTGTTGTTGTTATTGTTGTTTATTTGACATTGTTGTTGTTGTTGTTGTTTATTTGACGTTGTTTTAGTATTGTTGTTTATTTGACATTGTTGTTGTGATTTATTTGACGTTATTGTGGGTGACATTGTTGTTGTTGTTGTTTATTTGACGTTGTTGTTGTTGTTTATTTGACGTAGTTGTTGTTGTTGACGTTGTTGTTGTTGTTGTTGTTTATTTGACGTTTTTGTTGTTGTTGATGTTGTTGTTGTATATTTGACGTTGTTGTAGTTGTTATTGTTGTTGTTGTTTATTTGACATTGTTGTTGTTGTTGTTTATTTGACGTTGTTGTTGTTGTGTATTTGACGTTGTTGTTGTTGTTTATTTGACGTTGTTGTTGTTGACGGTGTTGTTGTTGTTGTTTATTTGACATTGTTGTTGTTGTTGTTGTTGTTGACGTTGTTGTTGTTTATTTGACGTTGTTGTTGTTATTGTTCTTTATTTGACGTTGTTATTGTTTATTTGACGTTGTTGTTGTTGTTTATTTAACGTTGTTGTTGTTGACATTGTTGTTGTTGTTATTGTTTATTTGACGTTGTTGTTGTTGTTTATTTGACGTAGTTGTTATTGTTGACGTTGTTGTTGTTGTTGTTTATTTGACGTTTTTGTTGTTGATGTTGTTGTTTATTTGACATTGTTATTGTTGTTGTTGTTTATTTGACGTTGTTGTTGTTGACGTTGTTGTTGTTGTTATTTATTTGACGTTGTTGTTGTTGTTGTTGTTTATTTGACGTTGTTGTTATTGACATTGTTGTTGTTGTTGTTGTTGTTTATTTGACGTTGTTGTTGTTGACATAGTTGTTGTTGTTATTGTTTATTTGACGTTTTTGTTGTTGTTGATGTTGTTGTTGTTTTCGTTGTTGTTTATTTGACGTTGTTGTAGTTGTTTAATTGACGTTGTTGTTGTTGTTGTTTATTTAACGTTGTTGTTGTTGTTATTGTTGTTGTTGTTGTTTATTTGACGTTGTTGTTGTTGTTCTTTATTTGACGTTGTTGTCGTTGACGTTGTTGTTGTTGTTGTTGTTTATTTGACGTTGTTGTTGTAGTTGACATAGTTGTTGTTGTTGTTGTTTATTTGACGTTGTTGTTGTTGTTGACGTTGTTGTTGTTGTTGTTTATTTTACGTTGTTGTTGTTGTTTATTTGACATTGTTGTTATTGTTGACGTTGTTGTTGTTGTTGTTTATTTGACATTGTTGTTATTGTTGTTGTTGACGTTGTTGTTGTTGTTGTTGTTTATTTGACTTTGTTGTTGTTTATTTGACGTTGTTGTTGTTGTTGTTGTTGACTTAGTTGTTGTTGTTGTTTATTTGACGTTGTTGTTGTTGTTGACGTTGTTGTTTATTTGACATTGTTGTTATTGTTTATTTGACGTTGTTGTTGTTGTTGACGTTGTTGTTGTTGTTTATTTGACGTTGTTGTTGTTATTTATTTGACATTGTTGTTGTTGTTGACTTTGTTGTTGTTGTTGTTATTGTTGTTTATTTGACATTGTTGTTGTTGTTGTTGTTTATTTGACGTTGTTTTAGTATTGTTGTTTATTTGACATTGTTGTTGTGATTTATTTGACGTTATTGTGGGTGACATTGTTGTTGTTGTTGTTTATTTGACGTTGTTGTTGTTGTTTATTTGACGTAGTTGTTGTTGTTGACGTTGTTGTTGTTGTTGTTGTTTATTTGACGTTTTTGTTGTTGTTGATGTTGTTGTTGTATATTTGACGTTGTTGTAGTTGTTATTGTTGTTGTTGTTTATTTGACATTGTTGTTGTTGTTGTTTATTTGACGTTGTTGTTGTTGTTGTGTATTTGACGTTGTTGTTGTTGTTTATTTGACGTTGTTGTTGTTGACGGTGTTGTTGTTGTTGTTTATTTGACATTGTTGTTGTTGTTGTTGTTGACGTTGTTGTTGTTTATTTGACGTTGTTGTTGTTACTGTTCTTTATTTGACGTTGTTATTGTTTATTTGACGTTGTTGTTGTTGTTTATTTAACGTTGTTGTTGTTGACATTGTTGTTGTTGTTATTGTTTATTTGACGTTGTTGTTGTTGTTTATTTGACGTAGTTGTTATTGTTGACGTTGTTGTTGTTGTTGTTTATTTGACGTTTTTGTTGTTGATGTTGTTGTTGTTGTTGTTGTTTATTTGACGTTGTTGTTGTTGACGTTGTTGTTGTTGTTGTTGTTTATTTGACGTTGTTGTTGTTGACATAGTTGTTGTTGTTGTTGTTTATTTGACGTTTTTGTTGTTGTTGATGTTGTTGTTGTTTTCGTTGTTGTTTATTTGACGTTGTTGTAGTTGTTTAATTGACGTTGTTGTTGTTGTTGTTTATTTAACGTTGTTGTTGTTGTTGTTATTGTTGTTGTTGTTGTTTATTTGACGTTGTTGTTGTTGTTGTTTATTTGACGTTGTTGTTGTTGTTCTTTATTTGACGTTGTTGTCGTTGTTGTTGTTTATTTGACGTTGTTGTTGTTGACGTTGTTGTTGTTGTTGTTTATTTGACATTGTTGTTGTTGTTGTTATTGTTAATTTGACGTTGTTGTTGTTGTTGTTTATTTGGCGTTGTTGTTGGTTTATTTGACGTTGTTGTTGTTTATTTGACGTTGTTGTTGTTGTTAACGTTGTTTTTCTTGTTGTTTATTTGACGTTGTTGTTGTTGTTGTTTATTTGACGTTGTTGTTGTTGTTTATTTGACGTTGTTGTTGTTGTTTATTTGACGTTGTTGTTGTTGTTGACGTTGTTGTTGTTGTTTATTTGACATTGTTGTTGTTGTTTATTTGACATTGTTGTTGTTGTTGTTATTGTTTATTTGACGTTGTTGTTGTTGTTTTTTTTGGCATTGTTGTTGTTGTTGTTGACGTTGTTGTTGTTGTTGTTTATTTGACGTTGTTGTTGTTGTTGTTTATTTGACGTTGTTGTTGTTGTTGTTTATTTGACGTTGTTGTTGTTGTTGTTTATTGACATTGTTGTTGTTAATGGTGTTGTTGTTGTTGTTGTTGATTTGACGTTGTTGTTGTTGTTGTTGTTTATTTGACATTGTTGTTGTTGACGTTGTTGTTGTTGTTGTTGTTTATTTGACGTTGTTGTTGTTGACATAGTTGTTATTGTTGTTGTTTATTTGACGTTGTTGTTGTTGACGTTGTTGTTGTTGTTGTTGTTTATTTGACGTTGTTGTTGTAGTTGACATAGTTGTTGTTGTTGTTGTTGTTTATTTGACGTTGTTGTTGTTGACGTTGTTGTTGTTGTTGTTTATTTTACGTTGTTGTTGTTGTTTATTTGACATTGTTGTTGTTGTTGACGTTGTTGTTGTTGTTGTTTATTTGACATTGTTGTTGTTGTTGTTGTTGACGTTGTTGTTGTTGTTGTTGTTTATTTGACTTTGTTGTTGTTGTTTATTTGACGTTGTTGTTGTTGTTGTTGACTTAGTTGTTGTTGTTGTTTATTTGACGTTGTTGTTGTTGTTGACGTTGTTGTTTATTTGACATTGTTGTTGTTGTTTATTTGACGTTGTTGTTGTTGTTGACGTTGTTGTTGTTGTTTATTTGACATTGTTGTTGTTATTTATTTGACATTGTTGTTGTTGTTGACTTTGTTGTTGTTGTTGTTGTTGTTGTTTATTTGACATTGTTGTTGTTGTTGTTGTTTATTTGACGTCGTTTTAGTATTGTTGTTTTTTTGACATTATTGTTGTTATTTATTTGACGTTGTTGTGGGTGACATTGTTGTTGTTGTTTATTTGACGTTGTTGTTGTTGTTTATTTGACGTAGTTGTTGTTGTTGACGTTGTTGTTGTTGTTGTTTATTTGACGTTTTTGTTGTTGTTGATGTTGTTGTTGTATATTTGACGTTGTTGTAGTTGTTATTGTTGTTGTTGTTTATTTGACATTGTTGTTGTTGTTGTTTATTTGACGTTGTTGTTGTTGTGTATTTGACGTTGTTGTTGTTGTTTATTTGACATTGTTGTTGTTGACGGTGTTGTTGTTGTTGTTTATTTGACATTGTTGTTGTTGTTGTTGTTGTTGACGTTGTTGTTGTTTATTTGACGTTGTTGTTGTTATTGTTCTTTATTTGACGTTGTTATTGTTTATTTGACGTTGTTGTTGTTGTTTATTTAACGTTGTTGTTGTTGACATTGTTGTTGTTGTTATTGTTTATTTGACGTTGTTGTTGTTGTTTATTTGACGTAGTTGTTATTGTTGACGTTGTTGTTGTTGTTGTTTATTTGACGTTTTTGTTGTTGATGTTGTTGTTGTTGTTTATTTGACATTGTTATTGTTGTTGTTGTTTATTTGACGTTGTTGTTGTTGACGTTGTTGTTGTTGTTATTTATTTGACGTTGTTGTTGTTGTTTATTTGACGTTGTTGTTGTTGACGTTGTTGTTGTTGTTGTTGTTTATTTGACGTTGTTGTTGTTGACATAGTTGTTGTTGTTGTTGTTGTTTATTTGACGTTTTTGTTGTTGTTGATGTTGTTGTTGTTTTCGTTGTTGTTTATTTGACGTTGTTGTAGTTGTTTAATTGACGTTGTTGTTGTTGTTGTTTATTTAACGTTGTTGTTGTTGTTGTTATTGTTGTTGTTGTTGTTTATTTGACGTTGTTGTTGTTGTTCTTTATTTGACGTTGTTGTCGTTGTTGTTGTTTATTTGACGTTGTTGTTGTTGACGTTGTTGTTGTTGTTGTTTATTTGACATTGTTGTTGTTGTTGTTATTGTTAATTTGACGTTGTTGTTGTTGTTGTTTATTTGGCGTTGTTGTTGTTGTATTTGACGTTGTTGTTGTTTATTTGACGTTGTTGTTGTTGTTAACGTTGTTTTTCTTGTTGTTTATTTGACGTTGTTGTTGTTGTTGTTTATTTGACGTTGTTGTTGTTGTTTATTTGACGTTGTTGTTGTTGTTTATTTGACGTTGTTGTTGTTGTTGACGTTGTTGTTGTTGTTTATTTGACGTTGTTGTTGTTGTTTATTTGACATTTTTGTTGTTGTTGTTATTGTTATTGTTTATTTGACGTTGTTGTTGTTGTTTTTTTTGGCATTGTTGTTGTTTTTGTTGACGTTGTTGTTGTTGTTGTTTATTTGACGTTGTTGTTATTGATGTTGTTTTTGTTGTTGTTTATTTGACGTTGTTGTTGTTGTTGTTTATTTGACGTTGTTGTTGTTGTTGTTTATTTGACGTTGTTGTTGTTGTTGTTTATTTGACATTGTTGTTGTTAACGGTGATGTTGTTGTTGTTGTTTATTTGACGTTGTTGTTGTTGTTGTTTATTTGACATTGTTGTTGTTGACGTTATTGTTGTTGTTGTTGTTGTTGTTTATTTGACGTTGTTGTTGTTGACATAGTTGTTATTGTTGTTGTTTATTTGACGTTGTTGTTGTTGACGTTGTTGTTGTTGTTGTTGTTTATTTGACGTTGTTGTTGTAGTTGACATAGTTGTTGTTGTTGTTGTTGTTGTTTATTTGACGTTGTTGTTGTTGTTGTTGACGTTGTTGTTGTTGTTGTTGTTGTTTATTTTACGTTGTTTTTGTTGTTTATTTGACATTGTTATTGTTGTTGTTTATTTGACATTGTTGTTGTTGACGTTGTTGTTGTTGTTGTTGTTGTTGTTGTTTATTTGACGTTGTTGTTGTTGACATAGTTGTTATTGTTGTTGTTTATTTGACGTTGTTGTTGTTGACGTTATTGTTGTTGTTGTTGTTTATTTGACGTTGTTGTTGTAGTTGACATAGTTGTTGTTGTTGTTGTTTATTTGACGTTGTTGTTGTTGTTGACGTTGTTGTTGTTGTTTATTTTACGTTGTTGTTGTTGTTTATTTGACATTGTTGTTGTTGTTGACGTTGTTGTTGTTGTTGTTTATTTGACATTGTTGTTGTTGTTGTTGTTGTTGACGTTGTTGTTGTTGTTGTTGTTGTTGTTGTTTATTTGACTTTGTTGTTGTTGTTTATTTGACGTTGTTGTTGTTGTTGTTGACTTAGTTGTTGTTGTTGTTTATTTGACGTTGTTGTTGTTGTTGACGTTGTTGTTTATTTGACATTGTTGTTGTTGTTTATTTGACGTTGTTGTTGTTGTTGACGTTGTTGTTGTTGTTTATTTGACGTTGTTGTTGTTATTTATTTGACATTGTTGTTGTTGTTGACTTTGTTGTTGTTGTTGTTGTTGTTGTTTATTTGACATTGTTGTTGTTCTTGTTTATTTGACGTTGTTTTAGTATTGTTGTTTATTTGACATTGTTGTTGTTATTTATTTGACGTTGTTGTGGGTGACATTGTTGTTGTTGTTTATTTGACGTTGTTGTTGTTGTTTATTTGACGTAGTTGTTGTTGTTGACGTTGTTGTTGTTGTTGTTGTTTATTTGACGTTTTTGTTGTTGTTGATGTTGTTGTTGTATATTTGACGTTGTTGTAGTTGTTATTGTTGTTGTTGTTTATTTGACATTGTTGTTGTTGTTGTTTATTTGACGTTGTTGTTGTTGTGTATTTGACGTTGTTGTTGTTTTTTATTTGACGTTGTTGTTGTTGACGGTGTTGTTGTTGTTGTTTATTTGACATTGTTGTTGTTGTTGTTGTTGTTGTTGACGTTGTTGTTGTTTATTTGACGTTGTTGTTGTTATTGTTCTTTATTTGACGTTGTTATTGTTTATTTGACGTTGTTGTTGTTGTTTATTTAACGTTGTTGTTGTTGACATTGTTGTTGTTGTTATTGTTTATTTGACGTTGTTGTTGTTGTTGTTTATTTGACGTAGTTGTTATTGTTGACGTTGTTGTTGTTGTTGTTTATTTGACGTTTTTGTTGTTGATGTTGTTGTTGTTGTTTATTTGACATTGTTATTGTTGTTGTTGTTTATTTGACGTTGTTGTTGTTGACGTTGTTGTTGTTGTTATTTATTTGACGTTGTTGTTGTTGTTGTTGTTGTTTATTTGACGTTGTTGTTATTGACGTTGTTGTTGTTGTTGTTTATTTGACGTTGTTGTTGTTGACATAGTTGTTGTTGTTGTTGCTTATTTGACGTTTTTGTTGTTGTTGATGTTGTTGTTGTTTTCGTTGTTGTTTATTTGACGTTGTTGTAGTTGTTTAATTGACGTTGTTGTTGTTGTTGTTTATTTAACGTTGTTGTTGTTGTTATTGTTGTTGTTGTTGTTTATTTGACGTTGTTGTTGTTGTTCTTTATTTGACGTTGTTGTCGTTGACGTTGTTGTTGTTGTTGTTGTTTATTTGACGTTGTTGTTGTAGTTGACATAGTTATTGTTGTTGTTGTTTATTTGACGTTGTTGTTGTTGTTGACGTTGTTGTTGTTGTTGTTTATTTTACGTTGTTGTTGTTGTTTATTTGACATTGTTGTTATTGTTGACGTTGTTGTTGTTGTTGGTTATTTGACATTGTTGTTATTGTTGTTGTTGACGTTGTTGTTGTTGTTGTTGTTTATTTGACTTTGTTGTTGTTTATTTGACGTTGTTGTTGTTGTTGTTGTTGACTTAGTTGTTGTTGTTGTTTATTTGACGTTGTTGTTGTTGTTGACGTTGTTGTTTATTTGACATTGTTGTTGTTGTTTATTTAACGTTGTTGTTGTTGTTGACGTTGTTGTTGTTGTTTATTTGACGTTGTTGTTGTTATTTATTTGACATTGTTGTTGTTGTTGACTTTGTTGTTGTTGTTGTTGTTGTTGTTTATTTGACATTGTTGTTGTTGTTGTTGTTTATTTGACGTTGTTTTAGTATTGTTGTTTATTTGACATTGTTGTTGTTATTTATTTGACGTTATTGTGGGTGACATTGTTGTTGTTGTTTATTTGACGTTGTTGTTGTTGTTTATTTGACGTAGTTGTTGTTGTTGACGTTGTTGTTGTTGTTGTTTATTTGACGTTTTTGTTGTTGTTGATGTTGTTGTTGTATATTTGACGTTGTTGTAGTTGTTATTGTTGTTGTTGTTTATTTGACATTGTTGTTGTTGTTGTTTATTTGACGTTGTTGTTGTTGTAAATTTGACGTTGTTGTTGTTGTTTATTTGACGTTGTTGTTGTTGACGGTGTTGTTGTTGTTGTTTATTTGACATTGTTGTTGTTGTTGTTGTTGTTGTTGACGTTGTTGTTGTTTATTTGACGTTGTTGTTGTTATTGTTCTTTATTTGACGTTGTTATTGTTTATTTGACGTTGTTGTTGTTGTTTATTTAACGTTGTTGTTGTTGACATTGTTGTTGTTGTTATTGTTTATTTGACGTTGTTGTTGTTGTTTATTTGACGTAGTTGTTATGGTTGATGTTGTTGTTGTTGTTGTTTATTTGACGTTTTTGTTGTTGTTGTTGTTTATTTGACATTGTTATTGTTGTTGTTGTTTATTTGACGTTGTTGTTGTTGACGTTGTTGTTGTTGTTATTTATTTGACGTTGTTGTTGTTGTTGTTGTTGTTGTTTATTTGGCGTTGTTGTTGTTGACGTTGTTGTTGTTATTGTTGTTTATTTGACGTTGTTGTTGTTGACATAGTTGTTGTTGTTGTTGTTTATTTGACGTTTTTGTTGTTGTTGATGTTGTTGTTGTTTTCGTTGTTGTTTATTTGACGTTGTTGTAGTTGTTTAATTGATGTTGTTGTTGTTGTTGTTTATTTAACGTTGTTGTTGTTGTTATTGTTGTTGTTGTTGTTTATTTGACGTTGTTGTTGTTGTTCTTTATTTGACGTTGTTGTCGTTGTTGTTGTTTATTTGACGTTGTTGTTGTTGACGTTGTTGTTGTTGTTGTTTATTTGACATTGTTGTTGTTGTTGTTATTGTTAATTTGACGTTGTTGTTGTTGTTGTTTATTTGCCGTTGTTGTTGGTTGATTTGACGTTGTTGTTGTTTATTTGACGTTGTTGTTGTTGTTAACGTTGTTTTTCTTGTTGTTTATTTGACGTTGTTGTTGTTGTTTATTTGACGTTGTTGTTGTTGACGTTGTTGTTGTTGTTTATTTGACGTTGTTGTTGTTGTTTATTTGACATTTTTGTTGTTGTTGTTATTGTTATTGTTTATTTGACGTTGTTGTTGTTGTTTTTTTTGGCATTGTTGTTGTTTTTGTTGACGTTGTTGTTGTTGTTGTTTATTTGACGTTGTTGTTATTGATGTTGTTTTTGTTGTTGTTTATTTGACGTTGTTGTTGTTGTTGTTTATTTGACGTTGTTGTTGTTGTTGTTTATTTGACGTTGTTGTTGTTGTTGTTTATTTGACATTGTTGTTGTTAACGGTGATGTTGTTGTTGTTGTTTATTTGACGTTGTTGTTGTTGTTGTTTATTTGACATTGTTGTTGTTGACGTTATTGTTGTTGTTGTTGTTGTTGTTTATTTGACGTTGTTGTTGTTGACATAGTTGTTATTGTTGTTGTTTATTTGACGTTGTTGTTGTTGACGTTATTGTTGTTGTTGTTGTTTATTTGACGTTGTTGTTGTAGTTGACATAGTTGTTGTTGTTGTTGTTTATTTGACGTTGTTGTTGTTGTTGACGTTGTTGTTGTTGTTTATTTTACGTTGTTGTTGTTGTTTATTTGACATTGTTGTTGTTGTTGACGTTGTTGTTGTTGTTGTTTATTTGACATTGTTGTTGTTGTTGTTGTTGTTGACGTTGTTGTTGTTGTTGTTGTTGTTTATTTGACTTTGTTGTTGTTGTTTATTTGACGTTGTTGTTGTTGTTGTTGACTTAGTTGTTGTTGTTGTTTATTTGACGTTGTTGTTGTTGTTGACGTTGTTGTTTATTTGACATTGTTGTTGTTGTTTATTTGACGTTGTTGTTGTTGTTGACGTTGTTGTTGTTGTTTATTTGACGTTGTTGTTGTTATTTATTTGACATTGTTGTTGTTGTTGACTTTGTTGTTGTTGTTGTTGTTGTTGTTTATTTGACATTGTTGTTGTTGTTGTTTATTTGACGTTGTTTTAGTATTGTTGTTTATTTGACATTGTTGTTGTTATTTATTTGACGTTGTTGTGGGTGACATTGTTGTTGTTGTTTATTTGACGTTGTTGTTGTTGTTTATTTGACGTAGTTGTTGTTGTTGACGTTGTTGTTGTTGTTGTTGTTGTTTATTTGACGTTTTTGTTGTTGTTGATGTTGTTGTTGTATATTTGACGTTGTTGTAGTTGTTATTGTTGTTGTTGTTTATTTGACATTGTTGTTGTTGTTGTTTATTTGACGTTGTTGTTGTTGTGTATTTGACGTTGTTGTTGTTGTTTATTTGACGTTGTTGTTGTTGACGGTGTTGTTGTTGTTGTTTATTTGACATTGTTGTTGTTGTTGTTGTTGTTGTTGACGTTGTTGTTGTTTATTTGACGTTGTTGTTGTTATTGTTCTTTATTTGACGTTGTTATTGTTTATTTGACGTTGTTGTTGTTGTTTATTTAACGTTGTTGTTGTTGACATTGTTGTTGTTGTTATTGTTTATTTGACGTTGTTGTTGTTGTTTATTTGACGTAGTTGTTATTGTTGACGTTGTTGTTGTTGTTGTTTATTTGACGTTTTTGTTGTTGATGTTGTTGTTGTTGTTTATTTGACATTGTTATTGTTGTTGTTGTTTATTTGACGTTGTTGTTGTTGACGTTGTTGTTGTTGTTATTTATTTGACGTTGTTGTTGTTGTTGTTGTTGTTTATTTGACGTTGTTGTTATTGACGTTGTTGTTGTTGTTGTTGTTTATTTGACGTTGTTGTTGTTGACATAGTTGGTGTTGTTGTTGCTTATTTGACGTTTTTGTTGTTGTTGATGTTGTTGTTGTTTTCGTTGTTGTTTATTTGACGTTGTTGTAGTTGTTTAATTGACGTTGTTGTTGTTGTTGTTTATTTAACGTTGTTGTTGTTGTTATTGTTGTTGTTGTTGTTTATTTGACGTTGTTGTTGTTGTTCTTTATTTGACGTTGTTGTCGTTGACGTTGTTGTTGTTGTTGTTGTTTATTTGACGTTGTTGTTGTAGTTGACATAGTTGTTGTTGTTGTTTATTTGACGTTGTTGTTGTTGTTGACGTTGTTGTTGTTGTTGTTTATTTTACGTTGTTGTTGTTGTTTATTTGACATTGTTGTTATTGTTGACGTTGTTGTTGTTGTTGTTTATTTGACATTGTTGTTATTGTTGTTGTTGACGTTGTTGTTGTTGTTGTTGTTTATTTGACTTTGTTGTTGTTTATTTGACGTTGTTGTTGTTGTTGTTGTTGACTTAGTTGTTGTTGTTGTTTATTTGACGTTGTTGTTGTTGTTGACGTTGTTGTTTATTTGACATTGTTGTTGTTGTTTATTTGACGTTGTTGTTGTTGTTGACGTTGTTGTTGTTGTTTATTTGACGTTGTTGTTGTTATTTATTTGACATTGTTGTTGTTGTTGACTTTGTTGTTGTTGTTGTTGTTGTTGTTTATTTGACATTGTTGTTGTTGTTGTTGTTTATTTGACGTTGTTTTAGTATTGTTGTTTATTTGACATTGTTGTTGTTATTTATTTGACGTTATTGTGGGTGACATTGTTGTTGTTGTTTATTTGACGTTGTTGTTGTTGTTTATTTGACGTAGTTGTTGTTGTTGACGTTGTTGTTGTTGTTGTTGTTGTTTATTTGACGTTTTTGTTGTTGTTGATGTTGTTGTTGTATATTTGACGTTGTTGTAGTTGTTATTGTTGTTGTTGTTTATTTGACATTGTTGTTGTTGTTGTTTATTTGACGTTGTTGTTGTTGTGTATTTGACGTTGTTGTTGTTGTTTATTTGACGTTGTTGTTGTTGACGGTGTTGTTGTTGTTGTTTATTTGACATTGTTGTTGTTGTTGTTGTTGTTGACGTTGTTGTTGTTTATTTGACGTTGTTGTTGTTATTGTTCTTTATTTGACGTTGTTATTGTTTATTTGACGTTGTTGTTGTTGTTTATTTAACGTTGTTGTTGTTGACATTGTTGTTGTTGTTATTGTTTATTTGACGTTGTTGTTGTTGTTTATTTGACGTAGTTGTTATGGTTGATGTTGTTGTTGTTGTTGTTTATTTGACGTTTTTGTTGTTGTTGTTGTTTATTTGACATTGTTATTGTTGTTGTTGTTTATTTGACGTTGTTGTTGTTGACGTTGTTGTTGTTGTTATTTATTTGACGTTGTTGTTGTTGTTGTTGTTGTTGTTTATTTGGCGTTGTTGTTGTTGACGTTGTTGTTGTTATTGTTGTTTATTTGACGTTGTTGTTGTTGACATAGTTGTTGTTGTTGTTGTTTATTTGACGTTTTTGTTGTTGTTGATGTTGTTGTTGTTTTCGTTGTTATTTATTTGACGTTGTTGTAGTTGTTTAATTGACGTTGTTGTTGTTGTTGTTTATTTAACGTTGTTGTTGTTGTTATTGTTGTTGTTGTTGTTTATTTGACATTGTTGTTGTTGTTCTTTATTTGACGTTGTTGTCGTTGTTGTTGTTTATTTGACGTTGTTGTTGTTGACGTTGTTGTTGTTGTTGTTTATTTGACATTGTTGTTGTTGTTGTTATTGTTAATTTGACGTTGTTGTTGTTGTTGTTTATTTGCCGTTGTTGTTGGTTTATTTGACGTTGTTGTTGTTTATTTGACGTTGTTGTTGTTGTTAACGTTGTTTTTCTTGTTGTTTATTTGACGTTGTTGTTGTTGTTGTTTATTTGACGTTGTTGTTGTTGTTTATTTGACGTTGTTGTTGTTGTTTATTTGACGTTGTTGTTGTTGTTGACGTTGTTGTTGTTGTTTATTTGACATTGTTGTTGTTGTTTATTTGACATTGTTGTTGTTGTTGTTATTGTTTATTTGACGTTGTTGTTGTTGTTTTTTTTGGCATTGTTGTTGTTGTTGTTGACGTTGTTGTTGTTGTTGTTTATTTGACGTTGTTGTTATTGATGTTGTTTTTGTTGTTGTTTATTTGACGTTGTTGTTGTTGTTGTTGTTCTTGTTTATTTGAAGTTGTTGTTGTTGTTGTTTATTTGACGTTGTTGTTGTTGTTTATTGACATTGTTGTTGTTAACGGTGTTGTTGTTGTTGTTGTTGTTGATTTGACGTTGTTGTTGTTGTTATTTATTTGACATTGTTGTTGTGGACGTTGTTGTTGTTGTTGTTTATTTGACGTTGTTGTTGTTGACATAGTTGTTATTGTTGTTGTTTATTTGACGTTGTTGTTGTTGACGTTGTTGTTGTTGTTGTTTATTTGACGTTGTTGTTGTAGTTGACATAGTTGTTGTTGTTGTTATTTATTTGACGTTGTTGTTGTTGACGTTGTTGTTGTTGTTGTTTATTTTACGTTGTTGTTGTTGTTTATTTGACATTGTTGTTGTTGTTGACGTTGTTGTTGTTGTTGTTTATTTGACGTTGTTGTTGTTGTTGTTGTTGTTGTTGTTTATTTGACGTTATTGTTGTTGTTGTTGTTGTTGTTTATTTGACGTTGTTGTTGTTGACATAGTTGTTATTGTTGTTGTTTATTTGACGTTGTTGTTGTTGACGTTATTGTTGTTGTTGTTGTTTATTTGACGTTGTTGTTGTAGTTGACATAGTTGTTGTTGTTGTTGTTTATTTGACGTTGTTGTTGTTGTTGACGTTGTTGTTGTTGTTTATTTTACGTTGTTGTTGTTGTTTATTTGACATTGTTGTTGTTGTTGACGTTGTTGTTGTTGTTGTTTATTTGACATTGTTGTTGTTGTTGTTGTTGTTGACGTTGTTGTTGTTGTTGTTGTTGTTTATTTGACTTTGTTGTTGTTGTTTATTTGACGTTGTTGTTGTTGTTGTTGACTTAGTTGTTGTTGTTGTTTATTTGACGTTGTTGTTGTTGTTGACGTTGTTGTTTATTTGACATTGTTGTTGTTGTTTATTTGACGTTGTTGTTGTTGTTGACGTTGTTGTTGTTGTTTATTTGACGTTGTTGTTGTTATTTATTTGACATTGTTGTTGTTGTTGACTTTGTTGTTGTTGTTGTTGTTGTTGTTTATTTGACATTGTTGTTGTTGTTGTTTATTTGACGTTGTTTTAGTATTGTTGTTTATTTGACATTGTTGTTGTTATTTATTTGACGTTGTTGTGGGTGACATTGTTGTTGTTGTTTATTTGACGTTGTTGTTGTTGTTTATTTGACGTAGTTGTTGTTGTTGACGTTGTTGTTGTTGTTGTTGTTGTTTATTTGACGTTTTTGTTGTTGTTGATGTTGTTGTTGTATATTTGACGTTGTTGTAGTTGTTATTGTTGTTGTTGTTTATTTGACATTGTTGTTGTTGTTGTTTATTTGACGTTGTTGTTGTTGTGTATTTGACGTTGTTGTTGTTGTTTATTTGACGTTGTTGTTGTTGACGGTGTTGTTGTTGTTGTTTATTTGACATTGTTGTTGTTGTTGTTGTTGTTGTTGACGTTGTTGTTGTTTATTTGACGTTGTTGTTGTTATTGTTCTTTATTTGACGTTGTTATTGTTTATTTGACGTTGTTGTTGTTGTTTATTTAACGTTGTTGTTGTTGACATTGTTGTTGTTGTTATTGTTTATTTGACGTTGTTGTTGTTGTTTATTTGACGTAGTTGTTATTGTTGACGTTGTTGTTGTTGTTGTTTATTTGACGTTTTTGTTGTTGATGTTGTTGTTGTTGTTTATTTGACATTGTTATTGTTGTTGTTGTTTATTTGACGTTGTTGTTGTTGACGTTGTTGTTGTTGTTATTTATTTGACGTTGTTGTTGTTGTTGTTGTTGTTTATTTGACGTTGTTGTTATTGACGTTGTTGTTGTTGTTGTTGTTTATTTGACGTTGTTGTTGTTGACATAGTTGGTGTTGTTGTTGCTTATTTGACGTTTTTGTTGTTGTTGATGTTGTTGTTGTTTTCGTTGTTGTTTATTTGACGTTGTTGTAGTTGTTTAATTGACGTTGTTGTTGTTGTTGTTTATTTAACGTTGTTGTTGTTGTTATTGTTGTTGTTGTTGTTTATTTGACGTTGTTGTTGTTGTTCTTTATTTGACGTTGTTGTCGTTGACGTTGTTGTTGTTGTTGTTGTTTATTTGACGTTGTTGTTGTAGTTGACATAGTTGTTGTTGTTGTTGTTTATTTGACGTTGTTGTTGTTGTTGACGTTGTTGTTGTTGTTGTTTATTTTACGTTGTTGTTGTTGTTTATTTGACATTGTTGTTATTGTTGACGTTGTTGTTGTTGTTGTTTATTTGACATTGTTGTTATTGTTGTTGTTGACGTTGTTGTTGTTGTTGTTGTTTATTTGACTTTGTTGTTGTTTATTTGACGTTGTTGTTGTTGTTGTTGTTGTTGACTTAGTTGTTGTTGTTGTTTATTTGACGTTGTTGTTGTTGTTGACGTTGTTGTTTATTTGACATTGTTGTTGTTGTTTATTTGACGTTGTTGTTGTTGTTGACGTTGTTGTTGTTGTTTATTTGACGTTGTTGTTGTTATTTATTTGACATTGTTGTTGTTGTTGACTTTGTTGTTGTTGTTGTTGTTGTTGTTTATTTGACATTGTTGTTGTTGTTGTTGTTTATTTGACGTTGTTTTAGTATTGTTGTTTATTTGACATTGTTGTTGTTATTTATTTGACGTTATTGTGGGTGACATTGTTGTTGTTTATTTGACGTTGTTGTTGTTGTTTATTTGACGTAGTTGTTGTTGTTGACGTTGTTGTTGTTGTTGTTGTTGTTTATTTGACGTTTTTGTTGTTGTTGATGTTGTTGTTGTATATTTGACGTTGTTGTAGTTGTTATTGTTGTTGTTGTTTATTTGACATTGTTGTTGTTGTTGTTTATTTGACGTTGTTGTTGTTGTGTATTTGACGTTGTTGTTGTTGTTTATTTGACGTTGTTGTTGTTGACGGTGTTGTTGTTGTTGTTTATTTGACATTGTTGTTGTTGTTGTTGTTGTTGACGTTGTTGTTGTTTATTTGACGTTGTTGTTGTTATTGTTCTTTATTTGACGTTGTTATTGTTTATTTGACGTTGTTGTTGTTGTTTATTTAACGTTGTTGTTGTTGACATTGTTGTTGTTGTTATTGTTTATTTGACGTTGTTGTTGTTGTTTATTTGACGTAGTTGTTATGGTTGATGTTGTTGTTGTTGTTGTTTATTTGACGTTTTTGTTGTTGTTGTTGTTTATTTGACATTGTTATTGTTGTTGTTGTTTATTTGACGTTGTTGTTGTTGACGTTGTTGTTGTTGTTATTTATTTGACGTTGTTGTTGTTGTTGTTGTTGTTGTTTATTTGGCGTTGTTGTTGTTGACGTTGTTGTTGTTATTGTTGTTTATTTGACGTTGTTGTTGTTGACATAGTTGTTGTTGTTGTTGTTTATTTGACGTTTTTGTTGTTGTTGATGTTGTTGTTGTTTTCGTTGTTATTTATTTGACGTTGTTGTAGTTGTTTAATTGACGTTGTTGTTGTTGTTGTTTATTTAACGTTGTTGTTGTTGTTATTGTTGTTGTTGTTGTTTATTTGACATTGTTGTTGTTGTTCTTTATTTGACGTTGTTGTCGTTGTTGTTGTTTATTTGACGTTGTTGTTGTTGACGTTGTTGTTGTTGTTGTTTATTTGACATTGTTGTTGTTGTTGTTATTGTTAATTTGACGTTGTTGTTGTTGTTGTTTATTTGCCGTTGTTGTTGGTTTATTTGACGTTGTTGTTGTTTATTTGACGTTGTTGTTGTTGTTAACGTTGTTTTTCTTGTTGTTTATTTGACGTTGTTGTTGTTGTTGTTTATTTGACGTTGTTGTTGTTGTTTATTTGACGTTGTTGTTGTTGTTTATTTGACGTTGTTGTTGTTGTTGACGTTGTTGTTGTTGTTTATTTGACATTGTTGTTGTTGTTTATTTGACATTGTTGTTGTTGTTGTTATTGTTTATTTGACGTTGTTGTTGTTGTTTTTTTTGGCATTGTTGTTGTTGTTGTTGACGTTGTTGTTGTTGTTGTTTATTTGACGTTGTTGTTATTGATGTTGTTTTTGTTGTTGTTTATTTGACGTTGTTGTTGTTGTTGTTGTTGTTGTTTATTTGAAGTTGTTGTTGTTGTTGTTTATTTGACGTTGTTGTTGTTGTTTATTGACATTGTTGTTGTTAACGGTGTTGTTGTTGTTGTTGTTGTTGATTTGACGTTGTTGTTGTTGTTATTTATTTGACATTGTTGTTGTGGACGTTGTTGTTGTTGTTGTTTATTTGACGTTGTTGTTGTTGACATAGTTGTTATTGTTGTTGTTTATTTGACGTTGTTGTTGTTGACGTTGTTGTTGTTGTTGTTTATTTGACGTTGTTGTTGTAGTTGACATAGTTGTTGTTGTTGTTATTTATTTGACGTTGTTGTTGTTGACGTTGTTGTTGTTGTTGTTTATTTTACGTTGTTGTTGTTGTTTATTTGACATTGTTGTTGTTGTTGACGTTGTTGTTGTTGTTGTTTATTTGACGTTGTTGTTGTTGTTGTTGTTGTTGTTTATTTGACGTTATTGTTGTTGTTGTTGTTGTTGTTTATTTGACGTTGTTGTTGTTGACATAGTTGTTATTGTTGTTGTTTATTTGACGTTGTTGTTGTTGACGTTATTGTTGTTGTTGTTGTTTATTTGACGTTGTTGTTGTAGTTGACATAGTTGTTGTTGTTGTTGTTTATTTGACGTTGTTGTTGTTGTTGACGTTGTTGTTGTTGTTTATTTTACGTTGTTGTTGTTGTTTATTTGACATTGTTGTTGTTGTTGACGTTGTTGTTGTTGTTGTTTATTTGACATTGTTGTTGTTGTTGTTGTTGTTGACGTTGTTGTTGTTGTTGTTGTTGTTTATTTGACTTTGTTGTTGTTGTTTATTTGACGTTGTTGTTGTTGTTGTTGACTTAGTTGTTGTTGTTGTTTATTTGACGTTGTTGTTGTTGTTGACGTTGTTGTTTATTTGACATTGTTGTTGTTGTTTATTTGACGTTGTTGTTGTTGTTGACGTTGTTGTTGTTGTTTATTTGACGTTGTTGTTGTTATTTATTTGACATTGTTGTTGTTGTTGACTTTGTTGTTGTTGTTGTTGTTGTTGTTTATTTGACATTGTTGTTGTTGTTGTTTATTTGACGTTGTTTTAGTATTGTTGTTTATTTGACATTGTTGTTGTTATTTATTTGACGTTGTTGTGGGTGACATTGTTGTTGTTGTTTATTTGACGTTGTTGTTGTTGTTTATTTGACGTAGTTGTTGTTGTTGACGTTGTTGTTGTTGTTGTTGTTGTTTATTTGACGTTTTTGTTGTTGTTGATGTTGTTGTTGTATATTTGACGTTGTTGTAGTTGTTATTGTTGTTGTTGTTTATTTGACATTGTTGTTGTTGTTGTTTATTTGACGTTGTTGTTGTTGTGTATTTGACGTTGTTGTTGTTGTTTATTTGACGTTGTTGTTGTTGACGGTGTTGTTGTTGTTGTTTATTTGACATTGTTGTTGTTGTTGTTGTTGTTGTTGACGTTGTTGTTGTTTATTTGACGTTGTTGTTGTTATTGTTCTTTATTTGACGTTGTTATTGTTTATTTGACGTTGTTGTTGTTGTTTATTTAACGTTGTTGTTGTTGACATTGTTGTTGTTGTTATTGTTTATTTGACGTTGTTGTTGTTGTTTATTTGACGTAGTTGTTATTGTTGACGTTGTTGTTGTTGTTGTTTATTTGACGTTTTTGTTGTTGATGTTGTTGTTGTTGTTTATTTGACATTGTTATTGTTGTTGTTGTTTATTTGACGTTGTTGTTGTTGACGTTGTTGTTGTTGTTATTTATTTGACGTTGTTGTTGTTGTTGTTGTTGTTTATTTGACGTTGTTGTTATTGACGTTGTTGTTGTTGTTGTTGTTTATTTGACGTTGTTGTTGTTGACATAGTTGGTGTTGTTGTTGCTTATTTGACGTTTTTGTTGTTGTTGATGTTGTTGTTGTTTTCGTTGTTGTTTATTTGACGTTGTTGTAGTTGTTTAATTGACGTTGTTGTTGTTGTTGTTGTTTATTTAACGTTGTTGTTGTTGTTATTGTTGTTGTTGTTGTTTATTTGACGTTGTTGTTGTTGTTCTTTATTTGACGTTGTTGTCGTTGACGTTGTTGTTGTTGTTGTTGTTTATTTGACGTTGTTGTTGTAGTTGACATAGTTGTTGTTGTTGTTGTTTATTTGACGTTGTTGTTGTTGTTGACGTTGTTGTTGTTGTTGTTTATTTTACGTTGTTGTTGTTGTTTATTTGACATTGTTGTTATTGTTGACGTTGTTGTTGTTGTTGTTTATTTGACATTGTTGTTATTGTTGTTGTTGACGTTGTTGTTGTTGTTGTTGTTTATTTGACTTTGTTGTTGTTTATTTGACGTTGTTGTTGTTGTTGTTGTTGTTGACTTAGTTGTTGTTGTTGTTTATTTGACGTTGTTGTTGTTGTTGACGTTGTTGTTTATTTGACATTGTTGTTGTTGTTTATTTGACGTTGTTGTTGTTGTTGACGTTGTTGTTGTTGTTTATTTGACGTTGTTGTTGTTATTTATTTGACATTGTTGTTGTTGTTGACTTTGTTGTTGTTGTTGTTGTTGTTGTTTATTTGACATTGTTGTTGTTGTTGTTGTTTATTTGACGTTGTTTTAGTATTGTTGTTTATTTGACATTGTTGTTGTTATTTATTTGACGTTATTGTGGGTGACATTGTTGTTGTTTATTTGACGTTGTTGTTGTTGTTTATTTGACGTAGTTGTTGTTGTTGACGTTGTTGTTGTTGTTGTTGTTGTTTATTTGACGTTTTTGTTGTTGTTGATGTTGTTGTTGTATATTTGACGTTGTTGTAGTTGTTATTGTTGTTGTTGTTTATTTGACATTGTTGTTGTTGTTGTTTATTTGACGTTGTTGTTGTTGTGTATTTGACGTTGTTGTTGTTGTTTATTTGACGTTGTTGTTGTTGACGGTGTTGTTGTTGTTGTTTATTTGACATTGTTGTTGTTGTTGTTGTTGTTGACGTTGTTGTTGTTTATTTGACGTTGTTGTTGTTATTGTTCTTTATTTGACGTTGTTATTGTTTATTTGACGTTGTTGTTGTTGTTTATTTAACGTTGTTGTTGTTGACATTGTTGTTGTTGTTATTGTTTATTTGACGTTGTTGTTGTTGTTTATTTGACGTAGTTGTTATGGTTGATGTTGTTGTTGTTGTTGTTTATTTGACGTTTTTGTTGTTGTTGTTGTTTATTTGACATTGTTATTGTTGTTGTTGTTTATTTGACGTTGTTGTTGTTGACGTTGTTGTTGTTGTTATTTATTTGACGTTGTTGTTGTTGTTGTTGTTGTTGTTTATTTGGCGTTGTTGTTGTTGACGTTGTTGTTGTTATTGTTGTTTATTTGACGTTGTTGTTGTTGACATAGTTGTTGTTGTTGTTGTTTATTTGACGTTTTTGTTGTTGTTGATGTTGTTGTTGTTTTCGTTGTTATTTATTTGACGTTGTTGTAGTTGTTTAATTGACGTTGTTGTTGTTGTTGTTTATTTAACGTTGTTGTTGTTGTTATTGTTGTTGTTGTTGTTTATTTGACGTTGTTGTTGTTGTTCTTTATTTGACGTTGTTGTCGTTGTTGTTGTTTATTTGACGTTGTTGTTGTTGACGTTGTTGTTGTTGTTGTTTATTTGACATTGTTGTTGTTGTTGTTATTGTTAATTTGACGTTGTTGTTGTTGTTGTTTATTTGCCGTTGTTGTTGGTTTATTTGACGTTGTTGTTGTTTATTTGACGTTGTTGTTGTTGTTAACGTTGTTTTTCTTGTTGTTTATTTGACGTTGTTGTTGTTGTTGTTTATTTGACGTTGTTGTTGTTGTTTATTTGACGTTGTTGTTGTTGTTTATTTGACGTTGTTGTTGTTGTTGTTGACGTTGTTGTTGTTGTTTATTTGACATTGTTGTTGTTGTTTATTTGACATTGTTGTTGTTGTTGTTATTGTTTATTTGACGTTGTTGTTGTTGTTTTTTTTGGCATTGTTGTTGTTGTTGTTGACGTTGTTTTTGTTGTTGTTTATTTGACGTTGTTGTTATTGATGTTGTTTTTGTTGTTGTTTATTTGACGTTGTTGTTGTTGTTGTTGTTGTTGTTTATTTGAAGTTGTTGTTGTTGTTGTTTATTTGACGTTGTTGTTGTTGTTTATTGACATTGTTGTTGTTAACGGTGTTGTTGTTGTTGTTGTTGTTGATTTGACGTTGTTGTTGTTGTTATTTATTTGACATTGTTGTTGTGGACGTTGTTGTTGTTGTTGTTTATTTGACGTTGTTGTTGTTGACATAGTTGTTATTGTTGTTGTTTATTTGACGTTGTTGTTGTTGACGTTGTTGTTGTTGTTGTTTATTTGACGTTGTTGTTGTAGTTGACATAGTTGTTGTTGTTGTTATTTATTTGACGTTGTTGTTGTTGACGTTGTTGTTGTTGTTGTTTATTTTACGTTGTTGTTGTTGTTTATTTGACATTGTTGTTGTTGTTGACGTTGTTGTTGTTGTTGTTTATTTGACGTTGTTGTTGTTGTTGTTGTTGTTGTTTATTTGACGTTATTGTTGTTGTTGTTGTTGTTGTTTATTTGACGTTGTTGTTGTTGACATAGTTGTTATTGTTGTTGTTTATTTGACGTTGTTGTTGTTGACGTTATTGTTGTTGTTGTTGTTTATTTGACGTTGTTGTTGTAGTTGACATAGTTGTTGTTGTTGTTGTTTATTTGACGTTGTTGTTGTTGTTGACGTTGTTGTTGTTGTTTATTTTACGTTGTTGTTGTTGTTTATTTGACATTGTTGTTGTTGTTGACGTTGTTGTTGTTGTTGTTTATTTGACATTGTTGTTGTTGTTGTTGTTGTTGACGTTGTTGTTGTTGTTGTTGTTGTTTATTTGACTTTGTTGTTGTTGTTTATTTGACGTTGTTGTTGTTGTTGTTGACTTAGTTGTTGTTGTTGTTTATTTGACGTTGTTGTTGTTGTTGACGTTGTTGTTTATTTGACATTGTTGTTGTTGTTTATTTGACGTTGTTGTTGTTGTTGACGTTGTTGTTGTTGTTTATTTGACGTTGTTGTTGTTATTTATTTGACATTGTTGTTGTTGTTGACTTTGTTGTTGTTGTTGTTGTTGTTGTTTATTTGACATTGTTGTTGTTGTTGTTTATTTGACGTTGTTTTAGTATTGTTGTTTATTTGACATTGTTGTTGTTATTTATTTGACGTTGTTGTGGGTGACATTGTTGTTGTTGTTTATTTGACGTTGTTGTTGTTGTTTATTTGACGTAGTTGTTGTTGTTGACGTTGTTGTTGTTGTTGTTGTTGTTTATTTGACGTTTTTGTTGTTGTTGATGTTGTTGTTGTATATTTGACGTTGTTGTAGTTGTTATTGTTGTTGTTGTTTATTTGACATTGTTGTTGTTGTTGTTTATTTGACGTTGTTGTTGTTGTGTATTTGACGTTGTTGTTGTTGTTTATTTGACGTTGTTGTTGTTGACGGTGTTGTTGTTGTTGTTTATTTGACATTGTTGTTGTTGTTGTTGTTGTTGTTGACGTTGTTGTTGTTTATTTGACGTTGTTGTTGTTATTGTTCTTTATTTGACGTTGTTATTGTTTATTTGACGTTGTTGTTGTTGTTTATTTAACGTTGTTGTTGTTGACATTGTTGTTGTTGTTATTGTTTATTTGACGTTGTTGTTGTTGTTTATTTGACGTAGTTGTTATTGTTGACGTTGTTGTTGTTGTTGTTTATTTGACGTTTTTGTTGTTGATGTTGTTGTTGTTGTTTATTTGACATTGTTATTGTTGTTGTTGTTTATTTGACGTTGTTGTTGTTGACGTTGTTGTTGTTGTTATTTATTTGACGTTGTTGTTGTTGTTGTTGTTGTTTATTTGACGTTGTTGTTATTGACGTTGTTGTTGTTGTTGTTGTTTATTTGACGTTGTTGTTGTTGACATAGTTGGTGTTGTTGTTGCTTATTTGACGTTTTTGTTGTTGTTGATGTTGTTGTTGTTTTCGTTGTTGTTTATTTGACGTTGTTGTAGTTGTTTAATTGACGTTGTTGTTGTTGTTGTTTATTTAACGTTGTTGTTGTTGTTATTGTTGTTGTTGTTGTTTATTTGACGTTGTTGTTGTTGTTCTTTATTTGACGTTGTTGTCGTTGACGTTGTTGTTGTTGTTGTTGTTTATTTGACGTTGTTGTTGTAGTTGACATAGTTGTTGTTGTTGTTGTTTATTTGACGTTGTTGTTGTTGTTGACGTTGTTGTTGTTGTTGTTTATTTTACGTTGTTGTTGTTGTTTATTTGACATTGTTGTTATTGTTGACGTTGTTGTTGTTGTTGTTTATTTGACATTGTTGTTATTGTTGTTGTTGACGTTGTTGTTGTTGTTGTTGTTTATTTGACTTTGTTGTTGTTTATTTGACGTTGTTGTTGTTGTTGTTGTTGACTTAGTTGTTGTTGTTGTTTATTTGACGTTGTTGTTGTTGTTGACGTTGTTGTTTATTTGACATTGTTGTTGTTGTTTATTTGACGTTGTTGTTGTTGTTGACGTTGTTGTTGTTGTTTATTTGACGTTGTTGTTGTTATTTATTTGACATTGTTGTTGTTGTTGACTTTGTTGTTGTTGTTGTTGTTGTTGTTTATTTGACATTGTTGTTGTTGTTGTTGTTTATTTGACGTTGTTTTAGTATTGTTGTTTATTTGACATTGTTGTTGTTATTTATTTGACGTTATTGTGGGTGACATTGTTGTTGTTGTTTATTTGACGTTGTTGTTGTTGTTTATTTGACGTAGTTGTTGTTGTTGACGTTGTTGTTGTTGTTGTTGTTGTTTATTTGACGTTTTTGTTGTTGTTGATGTTGTTGTTGTATATTTGACGTTGTTGTAGTTGTTATTGTTGTTGTTGTTTATTTGACATTGTTGTTGTTGTTGTTTATTTGACGTTGTTGTTGTTGTGTATTTGACGTTGTTGTTGTTGTTTATTTGACGTTGTTGTTGTTGACGGTGTTGTTGTTGTTGTTTATTTGACATTGTTGTTGTTGTTGTTGTTGTTGACGTTGTTGTTGTTTATTTGACGTTGTTGTTGTTATTGTTCTTTATTTGACGTTGTTATTGTTTATTTGACGTTGTTGTTGTTGTTTATTTAACGTTGTTGTTGTTGACATTGTTGTTGTTGTTATTGTTTATTTGACGTTGTTGTTGTTGTTTATTTGACGTAGTTGTTATGGTTGATGTTGTTGTTGTTGTTGTTTATTTGACGTTTTTGTTGTTGTTGTTGTTTATTTGACATTGTTATTGTTGTTGTTGTTTATTTGACGTTGTTGTTGTTGACGTTGTTGTTGTTGTTATTTATTTGACGTTGTTGTTGTTGTTGTTGTTGTTGTTTATTTGGCGTTGTTGTTGTTGACGTTGTTGTTGTTATTGTTGTTTATTTGACGTTGTTGTTGTTGACATAGTTGTTGTTGTTGTTGTTTATTTGACGTTTTTGTTGTTGTTGATGTTGTTGTTGTTTTCGTTGTTATTTATTTGACGTTGTTGTAGTTGTTTAATTGACGTTGTTGTTGTTGTTGTTTATTTAACGTTGTTGTTGTTGTTATTGTTGTTGTTGTTGTTTATTTGACGTTGTTGTTGTTGTTCTTTATTTGACGTTGTTGTCGTTGTTGTTGTTTATTTGACGTTGTTGTTGTTGACGTTGTTGTTGTTGTTGTTTATTTGACATTGTTGTTGTTGTTGTTATTGTTAATTTGACGTTGTTGTTGTTGTTGTTTATTTGCCGTTGTTGTTGGTTTATTTGACGTTGTTGTTGTTTATTTGACGTTGTTGTTGTTGTTAACGTTGTTTTTCTTGTTGTTTATTTGACGTTGTTGTTGTTGTTGTTTATTTGACGTTGTTGTTGTTGTTTATTTGACGTTGTTGTTGTTGTTTATTTGACGTTGTTGTTGTTGTTGACGTTGTTGTTGTTGTTTATTTGACATTGTTGTTGTTGTTTATTTGACATTGTTGTTGTTGTTGTTATTGTTTATTTGACGTTGTTGTTGTTGTTTTTTTTGGCATTGTTGTTGTTGTTGTTGACGTTGTTGTTGTTGTTGTTTATTTGACGTTGTTGTTATTGATGTTGTTTTTGTTGTTGTTTATTTGACGTTGTTGTTGTTGTTGTTGTTGTTGTTTATTTGAAGTTGTTGTTGTTGTTGTTTATTTGACGTTGTTGTTGTTGTTTATTGACATTGTTGTTGTTAACGGTGTTGTTGTTGTTGTTGTTGTTGATTTGACGTTGTTGTTGTTGTTATTTATTTGACATTGTTGTTGTGGACGTTGTTGTTGTTGTTGTTTATTTGACGTTGTTGTTGTTGACATAGTTGTTATTGTTGTTGTTTATTTGACGTTGTTGTTGTTGACGTTGTTGTTGTTGTTGTTTATTTGACGTTGTTGTTGTAGTTGACATAGTTGTTGTTGTTGTTATTTATTTGACGTTGTTGTTGTTGACGTTGTTGTTGTTGTTGTTTATTTTACGTTGTTGTTGTTGTTTATTTGACATTGTTGTTGTTGTTGACGTTGTTGTTGTTGTTGTTTATTTGACATTGTTGTTGTTGTTGTTGTTGACGTTGTTGTTGTTGTTGTTGTTTATTTGACTTTGTTGTTGTTGTTTATTTGACGTTGTTGTTGTTGTTGTTGACTTAGTTGTTGTTGTTGTTTATTTGACGTTGTTGTTGTTGTTGACGTTGTTGTTTATTTGACATTGTTGTTGTTGTTTATTTGACGTTGTTGTTGTTGTTGACGTTGTTGTTGTTGTTTATTTGACATTGTTGTTGTTATTTATTTGACATTGTTGTTGTTGTTGACTTTGTTGTTGTTGTTGTTGTTGTTTATTTGACATTGTTGTTGTTGTTGTTGTTTATTTGACGTCGTTTTAGTATTGTTGTTTATTTGACATTGTTGTTGTTATTTATTTGACGTTGTTGTGGGTGACATTGTTGTTGTTGTTTATTTGACGTTGTTGTTGTTGTTTATTTGACGTAGTTGTTGTTGTTGACGTTGTTGTTGTTGTTGTTGTTTATTTGACGTTTTTGTTGTTGTTGATGTTGTTGTTGTATATTTGACGTTGTTGTAGTTGTTATTGTTGTTGTTGTTTATTTGACATTGTTGTTGTTGTTGTTTATTTGACGTTGTTGTTGTTGTGTATTTGACGTTGTTGTTGTTGTTTATTTGACGTTGTTGTTGTTGACGGTGTTGTTGTTGTTGTTTATTTGACATTGTTGTTGTTGTCGTTGTTGACGTTGTTGTTGTTTATTTGATGTTGTTGTTGTTATTGTTCTTTATTTGACGTTGTTATTGTTTATTTGACGTTGTTGTTGTTGTTTATTTAACGTTGTTGTTGTTGACATTGTTGTTGTTGTTATTGTTTATTTGACGTTGTTGTTGTTGTTTATTTGACGTAGTTGTTATTGTTGACGTTGTTGTTGTTGTTGTTTATTTGACGTTTTTGTTGTTGATGTTGTTGTTGTTGTTTATTTGACATTGTTATTGTTGTTGTTGTTTATTTGACGTTGTTGTTGTTGACGTTGTTGTTGTTGTTATTTATTTGACGTTGTTGTTGTTGTTGTTGTTTATTTGACGTTGTTGTTGTTGACGTTGTTGTTGTTGTTGTTGTTGTTGTTTATTTGACGTTGTTGTTGTTGACATAGTTGTTGTTGTTGTTGTTTATTTGACGTTTTTGTTGTTGTTGATGTTGTTGTTGTTTTCGTTGTTGTTTATTTGACGTTGTTGTAGTTGTTTAATTGACGTTGTTGTTGTTGTTGTTTATTTAACGTTGTTGTTGTTGTTGTTATTGTTGTTGTTGTTGTTTATTTGACGTTGTTGTTGTTGTTCTTTATTTGACGTTGTTGTTGTTTATTTGACGTTGTTGTTGTTGACGTTGTAGTTGTTGTTGTTTATTTGACATTGTTGTTGTTGTTGTTATTGTTAATTTGACGTTGTTGTTGTTGTTGTTTATTTGGCGTTGTTGTTGTTGTATTTGACGTTGTTTAATGTTTATTTGACGTTGTTGTTGTTGTTGTTAACGTTGTTTTTCTTGTTGTTTATTTGACGTTGTTGTTGTTGTTGTTGTTTAGTTGACGTTGTTGGTTTTGTTTATTTGACGTTGTTGTTGTTGTTGTTGTTGTTTATTTGACGTTGTTGTTGTTTATTTGACATTGTTGTTATTGACGGTGTTGTTGTTGTTTATTTGACATTGTTGTTGTTGTTGTTTATTTGACGTTGTTGTTGTTGTTGTTTATTAGACATTGTTGTTGTTGTTAACATAGTTGTTGTTGTTGTTGTTTATTTGACGTTGTTGTTGTTGTTGACGTTGTTGTTGTTGTTGTTTATTTGCCGTTGTTATTGTTGTTGACATAGTTGTTGTTGTTGTTGTTTATTTGGCGTTGTTGTTGTTGTTGACGTTGTTGTTGTTGTTGTTGTTGTTTATTTGACGTTGTTGTTGTTGTTGTTTATTTGACATTGTTGTTTTTGTTGATGTTGTTGTTGTTGTTGTTTATTTGACATTGTTGTTGTTGTTGTTGACGTTGTTGTTGTTGTTTATTTGACTTTGTTGTTGTTGTTGTTGTTTATTTGACGTTGTTGTTGTTGTTGACTTAGTTGTTGTTGTTATTTATTTGACGTTGTTGTTGTTGTTGTTGACGGTGTTGTTTATTTGACGTTGTTGTTGTTGTTTATTTGACGTTGTTGTTGTTGTTGACGTTGTTGTTGTTGTTGACGTTGTTGTTGTTTTTTATTTGACGTTGTTGTTGTTATTTATTTGACATTGTTGTTGTTGTTGACGTTGTTGTTGTTGTTTATTTGACATTGTTGTTGTTGTTGTTGATGTTGTTGTTGTTGTTGTTGTTGTTTATTTGACATTGTTTTAGTATTAATGTTTATTTGACATTGTTGTTGTTATTTATTTGACGTTGTTGTGGGTGACATTGTTGTTGTTGTTGTTTATTTGACGTTGTTGTTGTTGTTGTTTATTTGACGTAGTTGTTGTTGTTCTTTATTTGACGTTGTTATTGTTTATTTGACATTGTTTTTGTTGTTGTTGTTTATTTGACGTTTTTGTTGTTGTCGATGTTGTTGTTGTTGTTTATTTGACGTTGCTGTTGTTGTTGTTGTTTATTTGATGTTGTTGTTGTTGACGTTGTTGTTGTTGTTGTTTATTTGACGTTGTTGTTGTTGACATAGTTGTTGTTGTTGTTGTTTATTTGATGTTTTTGTTGTTGTTGATGTTTTTGTTGTTTTCGTTGTTGTTTATTTGACGTTGTTGTAGTTGTTTAATTGACGTTGTTGTTGTTGTTGTTTATTTGACGTTGTTGTTGTTGTTATTGTTGTTGTTGTTGTTTATTTGACGTTGTTGTTGTTGTTGTTGTTTATTTGACGTTGCTGTTGTTGTTGTTTATTTGACGTTGTTGTTGTTATTTATTTGACGTTGTTGTGGGTAACATTGTTGTTGTTGTTTATTTGATGTTGTTGTTGTTGTTTATTTGACGTAGTTGTTGTTGTTGACGTTGTTGTTGTTGTTGTTGTTTATTTGACGTTTTTGTTGTTGTTGATGTTGTTGTTGTTGTTGTATATTTGACATTGTTGTAGTTGTTATTGTTGTTGTTCTTTATTTGACATTGTTGTTGTTGTTGTTGTTTATTTGACGTTGTTGTTGTTGTTTATTTGACGTTGTTGTTGTTGACGGTGTTGTTGTTGTTGTTTATTTGACATTGTTGTTGTTGTTGACGTTGTTGTTGTTTATTTGACGTTGTTGTTGTTGTTCTTCTTCTTCTTTATTTGACGTTGTTATTGTTTATTTGACGTTGTTGTTGTTGTTGTTTATTTAACGTTGTTGTTGTTGACATTGTTGTTGTTGTTATTGTTTATTTGACGTTGTTGTTGTTGTTTATTTGACGTAGTTGTTCTTGTTGACGTTGTTGACGTTGTTGTTTATTTGATGTTTTTGTTGTTGTTGATGTTGTTGTTGCTGTTTATTTGACGTTGTTGTTTTTGTTTATTTGACGTTGTTGTTGTTGACGGTGTTGTTGTTGTTATTTATTTGACGTTGTTGTTGTTGTTGTTTATTTGACGTTGTTGTTGTTGACGTTGTTGTTGTTGTTGTTTATTTGACGTTGTTGTTATTGTTGACATAGATGTTGTTGTTGTTGTCGTTGTTGTTTATTTGACGTTTTTGTTGTTGTTGATGTTGTTGTTGTTTTCGTTGTTGTTTATTTGACGTTGTTGTAGTTGTTTAATTGACGTTGTTGTTGTTGTTGTTGTTTATTTGACGTTGTCGTTGTTGTTTATTTGACATTGTTGTTGTTGTTGACGTTGTTGTTGTTGTTGTTTATTTGACATTGTTGTTGTTGTTGTTGTTGTTGTTGTTCACGTTGTTGTTGTTGTTGTTTATTTGACGTTGTTGTTGTTGTTGTTGTTGTTGTTGTTGTTTATTTGACGTTGTTGTTGTTGTTGTTGTTCACGTTGTTGTTGTTGTTGTTGTTTATTTGACGTTGTTGTTGTTGTTGTTGACGTTGTTGTTTATTTGACGTTGTTGTTGTTGTTTATTTGACGGTGTTGTTGTTGTTGTTGTTGTTTATTTGACGTTGTTGTTGTTATTTATTTGACATTGTTGTTGTTGTTTATTTGACATTGTTGTTGTTCTTGTTGACGTTGTTGTTGTTGTTGTTTATTTGACGTTGTTTTAGTATTGTTGTTTATTTGACATTGTTGTTGTTATTTATTTGACGTTGTTGTGGGTGACATTGTTGTTGTTATTTATTTGACGTTGTTGTGGGTGACATTGTTGTTGTTGTTTATTTGACGTTGTTGTTGTTGTTTATTTGACGTAGTTGTTGTTGTTGACGTTGTTGTTGTTGTTGTTTATTTGACGTTTTTGTTGTTGTTGATGTTGTTGTTGTTGTTTTATATATGACGTTGTTGTAGTTGTTATTGTTGTTGTTGTTTATTTGACATTGTTGTTATTGTTGTTTATTTTACGTTGTTGTTGTTGTTTATTTGACGTTGTTGTTGTTGTTTATTTAACGTTGTTGTTGTTAACGATGTTGTTGTTGTTGTTGCTTATTTGACGTTGTTGTTGTTATTTATTTGACGTAGTTGTTGTTGTTGACGTTGTTGTTGTTGTTGTTTATTTGACATTTTTGTTGTTGATGTTGTTGTTGTTGTTGTTTATTTGACATTATTGTTGTTGTTGTTGTTTATTTGACGTTGTTGTTATTGACGGTGTTGTTGTTGTTATTTATTTGACGTTGTTGTTGTTGTTGTTGTTGTTTATTTGACGTTGTTGTTGTTGAGGTTGTTGTTGTTGTTGTTGTTGTTGTTTATTTGACGTTCTTGTTATTGTTGACATAGTTGTTGTTGTTGTTGTTTATTTGACGTTTTTGTTGTTGTTGATGTTGTTGTTGTTTTC
Organism: Vicia faba; assembly: GCA_948472305.1. Classification (NCBI taxonomy): domain Eukaryota; kingdom Viridiplantae; phylum Streptophyta; class Magnoliopsida; order Fabales; family Fabaceae; genus Vicia; species Vicia faba. Next base: position 388,106,305 of record OX451739.1, on the reverse strand, counting down.
GTTGTTGTTTATTTGACGTTGTAGTTGTTGTTTATTTGACGTTGTTGTTGTTGTTGACTTAGTTGTTGTTGTTGTTTATTTGACGTTGTTGTTGTTGTTGACGTTGTTGTTTATTTGACATTGTTGTTGTTGTTTATTTGACGTTGTTGTTGTTGTTGACGTTGTTGTTGTTGTTTATTTGACATTGTTGTTGTTATTTATTTGACATTGTTGTTGTTGTTGACTTTGTTGTTGTTGTTGTTGTTGTTTATTTGACATTGTTGTTGTTGTTGTTTATTTGACGTCGTTTTAGTATTGTTGTTTATTTGACATTATTGTTGTTATTTATTTGACGTTGTTGTGGGTGACATTGTTGTTGTTGTTGTTTATTTGACGTTGTTGTTGTTGTTTATTTGACGTAGTTGTTGTTGTTGACGTTGTTGTTGTTGTTGTTGTTTATTTGACGTTTTTGTTGTTGTTGATGTTGTTGTTGTATATTTGACGTTGTTGTAGTTGTTATTGTTGTTGTTGTTTATTTGACATTGTTGTTGTTGTTGTTTATTTGACGTTGTTGTTGTTGTGTATTTGACGTTGTTGTTGTTGTTTATTTGACGTTGTTGTTGTTGACGGTGTTGTTGTTGTTGTTTATTTGACATTGTTGTTGTTGTTGTTGTTGTTGACGTTGTTGTTGTTTATTTGACGTTGTTGTTGTTATTGTTCTTTATTTGACGTTGTTATTGTTTATTTGACGTTGTTGTTGTTGTTTATTTAACGTTGTTGTTGTTGACATTGTTGTTGTTGTTATTGTTTATTTGACGTTGTTGTTGTTGTTTATTTGACGTAGTTGTTATTGTTGACGTTGTTGTTGTTGTTGTTGTTTATTTGACGTTTTTGTTGTTGATGTTGTTGTTGTTGTTTATTTGACATTGTTATTGTTGTTGTTGTTTATTTGACGTTGTTGTTGTTGACGTTGTTGTTGTTGTTATTTATTTGACGTTGTTGTTGTTGTTGTTGTTTATTTGACGTTGTTGTTGTTGACGTTGTTGTTGTTGTTGTTTATTTGACATTGTTGTTGTTGACATAGTTGTTGTTGTTGTTGTTGTTTATTTGACGTTTTTGTTGTTGTTGATGTTGTTGTTGTTTTCGTTGTTGTTTATTTGACGTTGTTGTAGTTGTTTAATTGACGTTGTTGTTGTTGTTGTTTATTTAACGTTGTTGTTGTTGTTGTTATTGTTGTTGTTGTTGTTTATTTGACGTTGTTGTTGTTGTTCTTTATTTGACGTTGTTGTCGTTGTTGTTGTTTATTTGACGTTGTTGTTGTTGACGTTGTTGTTGTTGTTGTTTATTTGACATTGTTGTTGTTGTTGTTATTGTTAATTTGACGTTGTTGTTGTTGTTGTTTATTTGGCGTTGTTGTTGTTGTATTTGACGTTGTTGTTGTTTATTTGACGTTGTTGTTGTTGTTAACGTTGTTTTTCTTGTTGTTTATTTGACGTTGTTGTTGTTGTTGTTTATTTGACGTTGTTGTTGTTGTTTTTTTTGGCATTGTTGTTGTTTTTGTTGACGTTGTTGTTGTTGTTGTTGTTTATTTGACGTTGTTGTTATTGATGTTGTTTTTGTTGTTGTTTATTTGACGTTGTTGTTGTTGTTGTTTATTTGACGTTGTTGTTTTTGTTGTTTATTTTTACGTTGTTGTTGTTGTTGTTTATTTGACATTGTTGTTGTTAACAGTGTTGTTGTTGTTGTTGTTTATTTGACGTTGTTGTTGTTGTTGTTTATTTGACATTGTTGTTGTTGACGTTGTTGTTGTTGTTGTTGTTGTTTATTTGACGTTGTTGTTGTTGACATAGTTGTTATTGTTGTTGTTTATTTGATGTTGTTGTTGTTGACGTTGTTGTTGTTGTTGTTGTTTATTTGACGTTGTTGTTGTTGTTGTTTATTTGACGTTGTTGTTGTTGTTGACGTTGTTGTTGTTGTTGTTGTTTATTTTACGTTGTTGATGTTGTTTATTTGACATTGTTGTTGTTGTTGTTTATTTGACATTGTTGTTGTTGACGTTGTTGTTGTTGTTGTTGTTTATTTGACGTTGTTGTTGTTGACATAGTTGTTATTGTTGTTGTTTATTTGACGTTGTTGTTGTTGACGTTGTTGTTGTTGTTGTTGTTTATTTGACGTTGTTGTTGTAGTTGACATAGTTGTTGTTGTTGTTGTTTATTTGACGTTGTTGTTGTTGTTGACGTTGTTGTTGTTGTTGTTTATTTTACGTTGTTGTTGTTGTTTATTTGACATTGTTGTTGTTGTTGACGTTGTTGTTGTTGTTGTTTATTTGACATTGTTGTTGTTGTTGTTGTTGTTGACGTTGTTGTTGTTGTTGTTGTTGTTTATTTGACTTTGTTGTTGTTGTTTATTTGACGTTGTTGTTGTTGTTGTTGACTTAGTTGTTGTTGTTGTTTATTTGACGTTGTTGTTGTTGTTGACGTTGTTGTTTATTTGACATTGTTGTTGTTGTTTATTTGACGTTGTTGTTGTTGTTGACGTTGTTGTTGTTGTTTATTTGACGTTGTTGTTGTTATTTATTTGACATTGTTATTGTTGTTGTTGTTGACGTTGTTGTTGTTTATTTGACGTTGTTGTTGTTATTGTTCTTTATTTGACGTTGTTATTGTTTATTTGACGTTGTTGTTGTTGTTTATTTAACGTTGTTGTTGTTGACATTGTTGTTGTTGTTATTGTTTATTTGACGTTGTTGTTGTTGTTGTTTATTTGACGTAGTTTTTATTGTTGACGTTGTTGTTGTTGTTGTTGTTTATTTGACGTTTTTGTTGTTGATGTTGTTGTTTATTTGACATTGTTATTGTTGTTGTTGTTTATTTGACGTTGTTGTTGTTGACGTTGTTGTTGTTGTTATTTATTTGACGTTGTTGTTGTTGTTGTTGTTGTTTATTTGACGTTGTTGTTATTGACGTTGTTGTTGTTGTTGTTTATTTGACGTTGTTGTTGTTGACATAGTTGTTGTTGTTGTTGTTTATTTGACGTTTTTGTTGTTGTTGTTGTTGATGTTGTTGTTGTTTTCGTTGTTGTTTATTTGACGTTGTTGTAGTTGTTTAGTTGACGTTGTTGTTGTTGTTGTTTATTTAACGTTGTTGTTGTTGTTATTGTTGTTGTTGTTGTTGTTTATTTGACGTTGTTGTTGTTGTTCTTTATTTGACGTTGTTGTCGTTGACGTTGTTGTTGTTGTTGTTGTTTATTTGACGTTGTTGTTGTAGTTGACATAGTTGTTGTTGTTGTTGTTTATTTGACGTTGTTGTTGTTGTTGACGTTGTTGTTGTTGTTGTTGTTGTTTATTTTACGTTGTTGTTGTTGTTTATTTGACATTGTTGTTATTGTTGACGTTGTTGTTGTTGTTGTTTATTTGACATTGTTGTTATTGTTGTTGTTGACGTTGTTGTTGTTGTTGTTGTTTATTTGACTTTGTTGTTGTTTATTTGACGTTGTTGTTGTTGTTGTTGACTTAGTTGTTGTTGTTGTTTATTTGACGTTGTTGTTGTTGTTGACGTTGTTGTTTAATTGACATTGTTGTTGTTGTTTATTTGACGTTGTTGTTGTTGTTGTTGTTGACGTTGTTGTTGTTGTTTATTTGACGTTGTTGTTATTTATTTGACATTGTTGTTGTTGTTGTTGACTTTGTTGTTGTTGTTGTTGTTGTTGTTTATTTGACATTGTTGTTGTTGTTGTTGTTTATTTGACGTTGTTTTAGTATTGTTGTTTATTTGACATTGTTGTTGTTATTTATTTGACGTTATTGTGGGTGACATTGTTGTTGTTGTTTATTTGACGTTGTTGTTGTTGTTTATTTGACGTAGTTGTTGTTGTTGACGTTGTTGTTGTTGTTGTTGTTTATTTGACGTTTTTGTTGTTGTTGATGTTGTTGTTGTATATTTGACGTTGTTGTAGTTGTTATTGTTGTTGTTGTTTATTTGACATTGTTGTTGTTGTTGTTTATTTGACGTTGTTGTTGTTGTGTATTTGACGTTGTTGTTGTTGTTTATTTGACGTTGTTGTTGTTGACGGTGTTGTTGTTGTTGTTTATTTGACATTGTTGTTGTTGTTGTTGTTGACGTTGTTGTTGTTTATTTGACGTTGTTGTTGTTGTTGTTCTTTATTTGACGTTGTTATTGTTTATTTGACGTTGTTGTTGTTGTTTATTTAACGTTGTTGTTGTTGACATTGTTGTTGTTGTTATTGTTTATTTGACGTTGTTGTTGTTGTTTATTTGACGTAGTTGTTATTGTTGACGTTGTTGTTGTTGTTATTTATTTGACGTTTTTGTTGTTGATGTTGTTGTTGTTGTTGTTGTTGTTTATTTGACGTTGTTGTTGTTGACGTTGTTGTTGTTGTTGTTGTTTATTTGACGTTGTTGTTGTTGACATAGTTGTTGTTGTTGTTGTTGTTTATTTGACGTTTTTGTTGTTGTTGATGTTGTTGTTGTTTTCGTTGTTGTTTATTTGACGTTGTTGTAGTTGTTTAATTGACGTTGTTGTTGTTGTTGTTTATTTAACGTTGTTGTTGTTGTTGTTGTTATTGTTGTTGTTGTTGTTTATTTGACGTTGTTGTTGTTGTTCTTTATTTGACGTTGTTGTCGTTGTTGTTGTTTATTTGACGTTGTTGTTGTTGACGTTGTTGTTGTTGTTGTTTATTTGACATTGTTGTTGTTGTTGTTATTGTTAATTTGACGTTGTTGTTGTTGTTGTTTATTTGGCGTTGTTGTTGGTTTATTTGACGTTGTTGTTGTTTATTTGACGTTGTTGTTGTTGTTAACGTTGTTTTTCTTGTTGTTTATTTAACGTTGTTGTTGTTGTTGTTTATTTGACGTTGTTGTTGTTGTTTATTTGACGTTGTTGTTGTTGTTTATTTGACGTTGTTGTTGTTGTTGACGTTGTTGTTGTTATTTATTTGACATTGTTGTTGTTGTTTATTTGACATTGTTGTTGTTGTTGTTATTGTTTATTTGACGTTGTTGTTGTTGTTTTTTTTGGCATTGTTGTTGTTGTTGATTATGTTGTTGTTGTTGTTGTTTATTTGATGTTGTTGTTGTTGTTGTTTATTTGACGTTGTTGTTGTTGTTGTTTATTTGACGTTGTTGTTGTTGTTGTTTATTGACATTGTTGTTGTTAATGGTGTTGTTGTTGTTGTTGTTGATTTGACGTTGTTGTTGTTGTTGTTGTTTATTTGACATTGTTGTTGTTGACGTTGTTGTTGTTGTTGTTGTTTATTTGACGTTGTTGTTGTTGACATAGTTGTTATTGTTGTTGTTTATTTGACGTTGTTGTTGTTGACGTTGTTGTTGTTGTTGTTTATTTGACGTTGTGGTTGTAGTTGACATAGTTGTTGTTGTTGTTGTTTATTTGACGTTGTTGTTGTTGACGTTGTTGTTGTTGTTGTTGTTTATTTTACGTTGTTGTTGTTGTTTATTTGACATTGTTGTTGTTGTTGACTTTGTTGTTGTTGTTGTTTATTTGACATTGTTGTTGTTGTTGTTGACGTTGTTGTTGTTGTTGTTGTTTATTTGACTTTGTTGTTGTTGTTTATTTGACGTTGTTGTTGTTGTTGTTGTTGTTGACTTAGTTGTTGTTGTTGTTTATTTGACGTTGTTGTTGTTGTTGACGTTGTTGTTTATTTGACATTGTTGTTGTTGTTTATTTGACGTTGTTGTTGTTGTTGACGTTGTTGTTGTTGTTTATTTGACGTTGTTGTTGTTATTTATTTGACATTGTTGTTGTTGTTGACTTTGTTGTTGTTGTTGTTGTTGTTGTTTATTTGACATTGTTGTTGTTGTTGTTGTTTATTTGACGTTGTTTTAGTATTGTTGTTTATTTGACATTGTTGTTGTTATTTATTTGACGTTGTTGTGGGTGACATTGTTGTTGTTGTTTATTTGACGTTGTTGTTGTTATTTATTTGACGTAGTTGTTGTTGTTGACGTTGTTGTTGTTGTTGTTGTTGTTTATTTGACGTTTTTGTTGTTGTTGATGTTGTTGTTGTATATTTGACGTTGTTGTAGTTGTTATTGTTGTTGTTGTTTATTTGACATTGTTGTTGTTGTTGTTTATTTGACGTTGTTGTTGTTGTGTATTTGACGTTGTTGTTGTTGTTTATTTGACGTTGTTGTTGTTGACGGTGTTGTTGTTGTTGTTTATTTGACATTGTTGTTGTTGTTGTTGTTGTTGACGTTGTTGTTGTTTATTTGACGTTGTTGTTGTTATTGTTCTTTATTTGACGTTGTTATTGTTTATTTGACGTTGTTGTTGTTGTTTATTTAACGTTGTTGTTGTTGACATTGTTGTTGTTGTTATTGTTTATTTGACGTTGTTGTTGTTGTTTATTTGACGTAGTTGTTATTGTTGACGTTGTTGTTGTTGTTGTTTATTTGACGTTTTTGTTGTTGATGTTGTTGTTTATTTGACATTGTTATTGTTGTTGTTGTTTATTTGACGTTGTTGTTGTTGACGTTGTTGTTGTTGTTATTTATTTGACGTTGTTGTTGTTGTTGTTGTTTATTTGACGTTGTTGTTATTGACATTGTTGTTGTTGTTGTTGTTTATTTGACGTTGTTGTTGTTGACATAGTTGTTGTTGTTATTGTTTATTTGACGTTTTTGTTGTTGTTGATGTTGTTGTTGTTTTCGTTGTTGTTTATTTGACGTTGTTGTAGTTGTTTAATTGACGTTGTTGTTGTTGTTGTTTATTTAACGTTGTTGTTGTTGTTATTGTTGTTGTTGTTGTTTATTTGACGTTGTTGTTGTTGTTGTTCTTTATTTGACGTTGTTGTCGTTGACGTTGTTGTTGTTGTTGTTGTTTATTTGACGTTGTTGTTGTAGTTGACATAGTTGTTGTTGTTGTTGTTTATTTGACGTTGTTGTTGTTGTTGACGTTGTTGTTGTTGTTGTTTATTTTACGTTGTTGTTGTTGTTTATTTGACATTGTTGTTATTGTTGACGTTGTTGTTGTTGTTGTTTATTTGACATTGTAGTTATTGTTGTTGTTGACGTTGTTGTTGTTGTTGTTTATTTGAATTTGTTGTTGTTTATTTGACGTTGTTGTTGTTGTTGTTGTTGACTTAGTTGTTGTTGTTGTTTATTTGACGTTGTTGTTGTTGTTGACGTTGTTGTTTATTTGACATTGTTGTTATTGTTTATTTGACGTTGTTGTTGTTGTTGACGTTGTTGTTGTTGTTTATTTGACGTTGTTGTTGTTATTTATTTGACATTGTTGTTGTTGTTGACTTTGTTGTTGTTGTTGTTATTGTTGTTTATCTGACATTGTTGTTGTTGTTGTTGTTTATTTGACGTTGTTTTAGTATTGTTGTTTATTTGACATTGTTGTTGTGATTTATTTGACGTTATTGTGGGTGACATTGTTGTTGTTGTTTTTTATTTGACGTTGTTGTTGTTGTTCTTTATTTGACGTTGTTATTGTTTATTTGACGTTGTTGTTGTTGTTTATTTAACGTTGTTGTTGTTGACATTGTTGTTGTTGTTATTGTTTATTTGACGTTGTTGTTGTTGTTTATTTGACGTAGTTGTTATTGTTGACGTTGTTGTTGTTGTTATTTATTTGACGTTTTTGTTGTTGATGTTGTTGTTGTTGTTGTTGTTGTTTATTTGACGTTGTTGTTGTTGACGTTGTTGTTGTTGTTGTTGTTTATTTGACGTTGTTGTTGTTGACATAGTTGTTGTTGTTGTTGTTGTTTATTTGACGTTTTTGTTGTTGTTGATGTTGTTGTTGTTTTCGTTGTTGTTTATTTGACGTTGTTGTAGTTGTTTAATTGACGTTGTTGTTGTTGTTGTTTATTTAACGTTGTTGTTGTTGTTGTTGTTATTGTTGTTGTTGTTGTTTATTTGACGTTGTTGTTGTTGTTCTTTATTTGACGTTGTTGTCGTTGTTGTTGTTTATTTGACGTTGTTGTTGTTGACGTTGTTGTTGTTGTTGTTTATTTGACGTTGTTGTTGTTGTTCTTTATTTGACGTTGTTGTCGTTGACGTTGTTGTTGTTGTTGTTGTTTATTTGACGTTGTTGTTGTAGTTGACATAGTTGTTGTTGTTGTTGTTTATTTGACGTTGTTGTTGTTGTTGACGTTGTTGTTGTTGTTGTTGTTTATTTTACGTTGTTGTTGTTGTTTATTTGACATTGTTGTTATTGTTGACGTTGTTGTTGTTGTTGTTTATTTGACATTGTAGTTATTGTTGTTGTTGACGTTGTTGTTGTTGTTGTTTATTTGAATTTGTTGTTGTTTATTTGACGTTGTTGTTGTTGTTGTTGTTGACTTAGTTGTTGTTGTTGTTTATTTGACGTTGTTGTTGTTGTTGACGTTGTTGTTTATTTGACATTGTTGTTATTGTTTATTTGACGTTGTTGTTGTTGTTGACGTTGTTGTTGTTGTTTATTTGACGTTGTTGTTGTTATTTATTTGACATTGTTGTTGTTGTTGACTTTGTTGTTGTTGTTGTTATTGTTGTTTATCTGACATTGTTGTTGTTGTTGTTGTTTATTTGACGTTGTTTTAGTATTGTTGTTTATTTGACATTGTTGTTGTGATTTATTTGACGTTATTGTGGGTGACATTGTTGTTGTTGTTTTTTATTTGACGTTGTTGTTGTTGTTTATTTGACGTAGTTGTTGTTGTTGACGTTGTTGTTGTTGTTGTTGTTTATTTGACGTTTTTGTTGTTGTTGATGTTGTTGTTGTATATTTGACGTTGTTGTAGTTGTTATTGTTGTTGTTGTTTATTTGACATTGTTGTTGTTGTTGTTTATTTGACGTTGTTGTTGTTGTGTATTTGACGTTGTTGTTGTTGTTTATTTGACGTTGTTGTTGTTGACGGTGTTGTTGTTGTTGTTTATTTGACATTGTTGTTGTTGTTGTTGTTGTTGACATTGTTGTTGTTTATTTGACGTTGTTGTTGTTATTGTTCTTTATTTGACGTTGTTATTGTTTATTTGACGTTGTTGTTGTTGTTTATTTAACGTTGTTGTTGTTGACATTGTTGTTGTTGTTATTGTTTATTTGACGTTGTTGTTGTTGTTTATTTGACGTAGTTGTTATTGTTGACGTTTTTGTTGTTGTTGTTTATTTGACGTTTTTGTTGTTGATGTTGTTGTTTATTTGACATTGTTATTGTTGTTGTTGTTTATTTGACGTTGTTGTTGTTGACGTTGTTGTTGTTGTTATTTATTTGACGTTGTTGTTGTTGTTGTTGTTTATTTGACGTTGTTGTTATTGACATTGTTGTTGTTGTTGTTGTTGTTTATTTGACGTTGTTGTTGTTGACATAGTTGTTGTTGTTATTGTTTATTTGATGTTTTTGTTGTTGTTGATGTTGTTGTTGTTTTCGTTGTTGTTTATTTGACGTTGTTGTAGTTGTTTAATTGACGTTGTTGTTGTTGTTGTTTATTTAACGTTGTTGTTGTTGTTATTGTTGTTGTTGTTGTTTATTTGACGTTGTTGTTGTTGTTCTTTATTTGACGTTGTTGTCGTTGACGTTGTTGTTGTTGTTGTTGTTTATTTGACGTTGTTGTTGTAGTTGACATAGTTGTTGTTGTTGTTGTTGTTTATTTGACGTTGTTGTTGTTGTTGACGTTGTTGTTGTTGTTGTTTATTTTACGTTGTTGTTGTTGTTTATTTGACATTGTTGTTATTGTTGACGTTGTTGTTGTTGTTGTTTATTTGACATTGTTGTTATTGTTGTTGTTGACGTTGTTGTTGTTGTTGTTGTTTATTTGACTTTGTTGTTGTTTATTTGACGTTGTTGTTGTTGTTGTTGTTGACTTAGTTGTTGTTGTTGTTTATTTGACGTTGTTGTTGTTGTTGACGTTGTTGTTTATTTGACATTGTTGTTATTGTTTATTTGACGTTGTTGTTGTTGTTGACGTTGTTGTTGTTGTTTATTTGACGTTGTTGTTGTTATTTATTTGACATTGTTGTTGTTGTTGACTTTGTTGTTGTTGTTGTTATTGTTGTTTATTTGACATTGTTGTTGTTGTTGTTGTTTATTTGACGTTGTTTTAGTATTGTTGTTTATTTGACATTGTTGTTGTGATTTATTTGACGTTATTGTGGGTGACATTGTTGTTGTTGTTGTTTATTTGACGTTGTTGTTGTTGTTTATTTGACGTAGTTGTTGTTGTTGACGTTGTTGTTGTTGTTGTTGTTTATTTGACGTTTTTGTTGTTGTTGATGTTGTTGTTGTATATTTGACGTTGTTGTAGTTGTTATTGTTGTTGTTGTTTATTTGACATTGTTGTTGTTGTTGTTTATTTGACGTTGTTGTTGTTGTGTATTTGACGTTGTTGTTGTTGTTTATTTGACGTTGTTGTTGTTGACGGTGTTGTTGTTGTTGTTTATTTGACATTGTTGTTGTTGTTGTTGTTGACGTTGTTGTTGTTTATTTGACGTTGTTGTTGTTATTGTTCTTTATTTGACGTTGTTATTGTTTATTTGACGTTGTTGTTGTTGTTTATTTAACGTTGTTGTTGTTGACATTGTTGTTGTTGTTATTGTTTATTTGACGTTGTTGTTGTTGTTTATTTGACGTAGTTGTTATTGTTGACGTTGTTGTTGTTGTTGTTTATTTGATGTTTTTGTTGTTGATGTTGTTGTTGTTGTTGTTGTTGTTGTTTATTTGACGTTGTTGTTGTTGACGTTGTTGTTGTTGTTGTTGTTTATTTGACGTTGTTGTTGTTGACATAGTTGTTGTTGTTGTTGTTTATTTGACGTTTTTGTTGTTGTTGATGTTGTTGTTGTTTTCGTTGTTGTTTATTTGACGTTGTTGTAGTTGTTTAATTGACGTTGTTGTTGTTGTTGTTTATTTAACGTTGTTGTTGTTGTTGTTATTGTTGTTGTTGTTGTTTATTTGACGTTGTTGTTGTTGTTCTTTATTTGACGTTGTTGTCGTTGTTGTTGTTTATTTGACGTTGTTGTTGTTGACGTTGTTGTTGTTGTTGTTTATTTGACATTGTTGTTGTTGTTGTTATTGTTAATTTGACGTTGTTGTTGTTGTTGTTTATTTGGCGTTGTTGTTGGTTTATTTGACGTTGTTGTTGTTTATTTGACGTTGTTGTTGTTGTTAACGTTGTTTTTCTTGTTGTTTATTTGACGTTGTTGTTGTTGTTGTTTATTTGACGTTGTTGTTGTTGTTTATTTGACGTTGTTGTTGTTGTTTATTTGACGTTGTTGTTGTTGTTGACGTTGTTGTTGTTGTTTATTTGACATTGTTGTTGTTGTTTATTTGACATTGTTGTTGTTGTTGTTATTGTTTATTTGACGTTGTTGTTGTTGTTTTTTTTGGCATTGTTGTTGTTGTTGTTGACGTTGTTGTTGTTGTTGTTTATTTGACGTTGTTGTTGTTGTTGTTTATTTGACGTTGTTGTTGTTGTTGTTTATTTGACGTTGTTGTTGTTGTTGTTTATTGACATTGTTGTTGTTAATGGTGTTGTTGTTGTTGTTGTTGATTTGACGTTGTTGTTGTTGTTGTTGTTTATTTGACATTGTTGTTGTTGACGTTGTTGTTGTTGTTGTTGTTTATTTGACGTTGTTGTTGTTGACATAGTTGTTATTGTTGTTGTTTATTTGACGTTGTTGTTGTTGACGTTGTTGTTGTTGTTGTTGTTTATTTGACGTTGTTGTTGTAGTTGACATAGTTGTTGTTGTTGTTGTTTATTTGACGTTGTTGTTGTTGACGTTGTTGTTGTTGTTGTTTATTTTACGTTGTTGTTGTTGTTTATTTGACATTGTTGTTGTTGTTGACGTTGTTGTTGTTGTTGTTTATTTGACATTGTTGTTGTTGTTGTTGTTGACGTTGTTGTTGTTGTTGTTGTTTATTTGACTTTGTTGTTGTTGTTTATTTGACGTTGTTGTTGTTGTTGTTGACTTAGTTGTTGTTGTTGTTTATTTGACGTTGTTGTTGTTGTTGACGTTGTTGTTTATTTGACATTGTTGTTGTTGTTTATTTGACGTTGTTGTTGTTGTTGACGTTGTTGTTGTTGTTTATTTGACATTGTTGTTGTTATTTATTTGACATTGTTGTTGTTGTTGACTTTGTTGTTGTTGTTGTCGTTGTTGTTTATTTGACATTGTTGTTGTTGTTGTTGTTTATTTGACGTCGTTTTAGTATTGTTGTTTTTTTGACATTATTGTTGTTATTTATTTGACGTTGTTGTGGGTGACATTGTTGTTGTTGTTTATTTGACGTTGTTGTTGTTGTTTATTTGACGTAGTTGTTGTTGTTGACGTTGTTGTTGTTGTTGTTTATTTGACGTTTTTGTTGTTGTTGATGTTGTTGTTGTATATTTGACGTTGTTGTAGTTGTTATTGTTGTTGTTGTTTATTTGACATTGTTGTTGTTGTTGTTTATTTGACGTTGTTGTTGTTGTGTATTTGACGTTGTTGTTGTTGTTTATTTGACGTTGTTGTTGTTGACGGTGGTGTTGTTGTTGTTTATTTGACATTGTTGTTGTTGTTGTTGTTGTTGACGTTGTTGTTGTTTATTTGACGTTGTTGTTGTTATTGTTCTTTATTTGACGTTGTTATTGTTTATTTGACGTTGTTGTTGTTGTTTATTTAACGTTGTTGTTGTTGACATTGTTGTTGTTGTTATTGTTTATTTGACGTTGTTGTTGTTGTTTATTTGACGTAGTTGTTATTGTTGACGTTGTTGTTGTTGTTGTTGTTTATTTGACGTTTTTGTTGTTGATGTTGTTGTTGTTGTTTATTTGACATTGTTATTGTTGTTGTTGTTTATTTGACGTTGTTGTTGTTGACGTTGTTGTTGTTGTTATTTATTTGACGTTGTTGTTGTTGTTGTTTATTTGACGTTGTTGTTGTTGACGTTGTTGTTGTTGTTGTTGTTTATTTGACGTTGTTGTTGTTGACATAGTTGTTGTTGTTGTTGTTGTTTATTTGACGTTTTTGTTGTTGTTGATGTTGTTGTTGTTTTCGTTGTTGTTTATTTGACGTTGTTGTAGTTGTTTAATTGACGTTGTTGTTGTTGTTGTTTATTTAACGTTGTTGTTGTTGTTGTTATTGTTGTTGTTGTTGTTTATTTGACGTTGTTGTTGTTGTTCTTTATTTGACGTTGTTGTCGTTGTTGTTGTTTATTTGACGTTGTTGTTGTTGACGTTGTTGTTGTTGTTGTTTATTTGACATTGCTGTTGTTGTTGTTATTGTTAATTTGACGTTGTTGTTGTTGTTGTTTATTTGGCGTTGTTGTTGTTGTATTTGACGTTGTTGTTGTTTATTTGACGTTGTTGTTGTTGTTAACGTTGTTTTTCTTGTTGTTTATTTGACGTTGTTGTTGTTGTTGTTTATTTGACGTTGTTGTTGTTGTTTATTTGACGTTGTTGTTGTTGTTTATTTGACGTTGTTGTTGTTGTTGACGTTGTTGTTGTTGTTTATTTGACGTTGTTGTTGTTGTTTATTTGACATTTTTGTTGTTGTTGTTATTGTTATTGTTTATTTGACGTTGTTGTTGTTGTTTTTTTTGGCATTGTTGTTGTTTTTGTTGACGTTGTTGTTGTTGTTGTTTATTTGACGTTGTTGTTATTGATGTTGTTTTTGTTGTTGTTTATTTGACGTTGTTGTTGTTGTTGTTTATTTGACGTTGTTGTTGTTGTTGTTTATTTGACGTTGTTGTTGTTGTTGTTTATTTGACATTGTTGTTGTTAACGGTGATGTTGTTGTTGTTGTTTATTTGACGTTGTTGTTGTTGTTGTTTATTTGACATTGTTGTTGTTGACGTTGTTGTTGTTGTTGTTGTTGTTTATTTGACGTTGTTGTTGTTGACATAGTTGTTATTGTTGTTGTTTATTTGACGTTGTTGTTGTTGACGTTGTTGTTGTTGTTGTTGTTTATTTGACGTTGTTGTTGTAGTTGACATAGTTGTTGTTGTTGTTGTTGTTGTTTATTTGACGTTGTTGTTGTTGTTGTTGACGTTGTTGTTGTTGTTGTTTATTTTACGTTGTTGTTGTTGTTTATTTGACATTGTTGTTGTTGTTGTTTATTTGACATTGTTGTTGTTGACGTTGTTGTTGTTGTTGTTGTTGTTGTTGTTGTTTATTTGACGTTGTTGTTGTTGACATAGTTGTTATTGTTGTTGTTTATTTGACGTTGTTGTTGTTGTTGACGTTGTTGTTTATTTGACATTGTTGTTGTTGTTTATTTGACGTTGTTGTTGTTGTTGACGTTGTTGTTGTTGTTTATTTGACATTGTTGTTGTTATTTATTTGACATTGTTGTTGTTGTTGACTTTGTTGTTGTTGTTGTTGTTGTTTATTTGACATTGTTGTTGTTGTTGTTTATTTGACGTCGTTTTAGTATTGTTGTTTATTTGACATTATTGTTGTTATTTATTTGACGTTGTTGTGGGTGACATTGTTGTTGTTGTTGTTTATTTGACGTTGTTGTTGTTGTTTATTTGACGTAGTTGTTGTTGTTGACGTTGTTGTTGTTGTTGTTGTTTATTTGACGTTTTTGTTGTTGTTGATGTTGTTGTTGTATATTTGACGTTGTTGTAGTTGTTATTGTTGTTGTTGTTTATTTGACATTGTTGTTGTTGTTGTTTATTTGACGTTGTTGTTGTTGTGTATTTGACGTTGTTGTTGTTGTTTATTTGACGTTGTTGTTGTTGACGGTGTTGTTGTTGTTGTTTATTTGACATTGTTGTTGTTGTTGTTGTTGTTGACGTTGTTGTTGTTTATTTGACGTTGTTGTTGTTATTGTTCTTTATTTGACGTTGTTATTGTTTATTTGACGTTGTTGTTGTTGTTTATTTAACGTTGTTGTTGTTGACATTGTTGTTGTTGTTATTGTTTATTTGACGTTGTTGTTGTTGTTTATTTGACGTAGTTGTTATTGTTGACGTTGTTGTTGTTGTTGTTGTTTATTTGACATTTTTGTTGTTGATGTTGTTGTTGTTGTTTATTTGACATTGTTATTGTTGTTGTTGTTTATTTGACGTTGTTGTTGTTGACGTTGTTGTTGTTGTTATTTATTTGACGTTGTTGTTGTTGTTGTTGTTTATTTGACGTTGTTGTTGTTGACGTTGTTGTTGTTGTTGTTTATTTGACATTGTTGTTGTTGACATAGTTGTTGTTGTTGTTGTTGTTTATTTGACGTTTTTGTTGTTGTTGATGTTGTTGTTGTTTTCGTTGTTGTTTATTTGACGTTGTTGTAGTTGTTTAATTGACGTTGTTGTTGTTGTTGTTTATTTAACGTTGTTGTTGTTGTTGTTATTGTTGTTGTTGTTGTTTATTTGACGTTGTTGTTGTTGTTCTTTATTTGATGTTGTTGTCGTTGTTGTTGTTTATTTGACGTTGTTGTTGTTGACGTTGTTGTTGTTGTTGTTTATTTGACATTGTTGTTGTTGTTGTTATTGTTAATTTGACGTTGTTGTTGTTGTTGTTTATTTGGCGTTGTTGTTGTTGTATTTGACGTTGTTGTTGTTTATTTGACGTTGTTGTTGTTGTTAACGTTGTTTTTCTTGTTGTTTATTTGACGTTGTTGTTGTTGTTGTTTATTTGACGTTGTTGTTGTTGTTTTTTTTGGCATTGTTGTTGTTTTTGTTGACGTTGTTGTTGTTGTTGTTGTTTATTTGACGTTGTTGTTATTGATGTTGTTTTTGTTGTTGTTTATTTGACGTTGTTGTTGTTGTTGTTTATTTGACGTTGTTGTTTTTGTTGTTTATTTTTACGTTGTTGTTGTTGTTGTTTATTTGACATTGTTGTTGTTAACAGTGTTGTTGTTGTTGTTGTTTATTTGACGTTGTTGTTGTTGTTGTTTATTTGACATTGTTGTTGTTGACGTTGTTGTTGTTGTTGTTGTTGTTTATTTGACGTTGTTGTTGTTGACATAGTTGTTATTGTTGTTGTTTATTTGATGTTGTTGTTGTTGACGTTGTTGTTGTTGTTGTTGTTTATTTGACGTTGTTGTTGTTGTTGTTTATTTGACGTTGTTGTTGTTGTTGACGTTGTTGTTGTTGTTGTTTATTTTATGTTGTTGATGTTGTTTATTTGACATTGTTGTTGTTGTTGTTTATTTGACATTGTTGTTGTTGACGTTGTTGTTGTTGTTGTTGTTGTTTATTTGACGTTGTTGTTGTTGACATAGTTGTTATTGTTGTTGTTTATTTGACGTTGTTGTTGTTGACGTTGTTGTTGTTGTTGTTGTTTATTTGACGTTGTTGTTGTAGTTGACATAGTTGTTGTTGTTGTTGTTTATTTGACGTTGTTGTTGTTGTTGACGTTGTTGTTGTTGTTGTTTATTTTACGTTGTTGTTGTTGTTTATTTGACATTGTTGTTGTTGTTGACGTTGTTGTTGTTGTTGTTTATTTGACATTGTTGTTGTTGTTGTTGTTGTTGACGTTGTTGTTGTTGTTGTTGTTGTTTATTTGACTTTGTTGTTGTTGTTTATTTGACGTTGTTGTTGTTGTTGTTGACTTAGTTGTTGTTGTTGTTTATTTGACGTTGTTGTTGTTGTTGACGTTGTTGTTTATTTGACATTGTTGTTGTTGTTTATTTGACGTTGTTGTTGTTGTTGACGTTGTTGTTGTTGTTTATTTGACGTTGTTGTTGTTATTTATTTGACATTGTTATTGTTGTTGTTGTTGACGTTGTTGTTGTTTATTTGACGTTGTTGTTGTTATTGTTCTTTATTTGACGTTGTTATTGTTTATTTGACGTTGTTGTTGTTGTTTATTTAACGTTGTTGTTGTTGACATTGTTGTTGTTGTTATTGTTTATTTGACGTTGTTGTTGTTGTTGTTAATTTGACGTAGTTTTTATTGTTGACGTTGTTGTTGTTGTTGTTGTTTATTTGACGTTTTTGTTGTTGATGTTGTTGTTTATTTGACATTGTTATTGTTGTTGTTGTTTATTTGACGTTGTTGTTGTTGACGTTGTTGTTGTTGTTATTTATTTGACGTTGTTGTTGTTGTTGTTGTTTATTTGACGTTGTTGTTATTGACGTTGTTGTTGTTGTTGTTTATTTGACGTTGTTGTTGTTGACATAGTTGTTGTTGTTGTTGTTTATTTGACGTTTTTGTTGTTGTTGTTGTTGATGTTGTTGTTGTTTTCGTTGTTGTTTATTTGACGTTGTTGTAGTTGTTTAGTTGACGTTGTTGTTGTTGTTGTTTATTTAACGTTGTTGTTGTTGTTATTGTTGTTGTTGTTGTTGTTTATTTGACGTTGTTGTTGTTCTTTATTTGACGTTGTTGTCGTTGACGTTGTTGTTGTTGTTGTTGTTTATTTGACGTTGTTGTTGTAGTTGACATAGTTGTTGTTGTTGTTGTTTATTTGACGTTGTTGTTGTTGTTGACGTTGTTGTTGTTGTTGTTGTTGTTTATTTTACGTTGTTGTTGTTGTTTATTTGACATTGTTGTTATTGTTGACGTTGTTGTTGTTGTTGTTTATTTGACATTGTTGTTATTGTTGTTGTTGACGTTGTTGTTGTTGTTGTTGTTTATTTGACTTTGTTGTTGTTTATTTGACGTTGTTGTTGTTGTTGTTGACTTAGTTGTTGTTGTTGTTTATTTGACGTTGTTGTTGTTGTTGACGTTGTTGTTTAATTGACATTGTTGTTGTTGTTTATTTGACGTTGTTGTTGTTGTTGTTGTTGACGTTGTTGTTATTTATTTGACATTGTTGTTGTTGTTGTTGACTTTGTTGTTGTTGTTGTTGTTGTTGTTTATTTGACATTGTTGTTGTTGTTGTTGTTTATATGACGTTGTTTTAGTATTGTTGTTTATTTGACATTGTTGTTGTTATTTATTTGACGTTATTGTGGGTGACATTGTTGTTGTTGTTTATTTGACGTTGTTGTTGTTGTTTATTTGACGTAGTTGTTGTTGTTGACGTTGTTGTTGTTGTTGTTGTTTATTTGACGTTTTTGTTGTTGTTGATGTTGTTGTTGTATATTTGACGTTGTTGTAGTTGTTATTGTTGTTGTTGTTTATTTGACATTGTTGTTGTTGTTGTTTATTTGACGTTGTTGTTGTTGTGTATTTGACGTTGTTGTTGTTGTTTATTTGACGTTGTTGTTGTTGACGGTGTTGTTGTTGTTGTTTATTTGACATTGTTGTTGTTGTTGTTGTTGACGTTGTTGTTGTTTATTTGACGTTGTTGTTGTTGTTGTTCTTTATTTGACGTTGTTATTGTTTATTTGACGTTGTTGTTGTTGTTTATTTAACGTTGTTGTTGTTGACATTGTTGTTGTTGTTATTGTTTATTTGACGTTGTTGTTGTTGTTTATTTGACGTAGTTGTTATTGTTGACGTTGTTGTTGTTGTTATTTATTTGACGTTTTTGTTGTTGATGTTGTTGTTGTTGTTGTTGTTGTTTATTTGACGTTGTTGTTGTTGACGTTGTTGTTGTTGTTGTTGTTTATTTGACGTTGTTGTTGTTGACATAGTTGTTGTTGTTGTTGTTGTTGTTTATTTGACGTTTTTGTTGTTGTTGATGTTGTTGTTGTTTTCGTTGTTGTTTATTTGACGTTGTTGTAGTTGTTTAATTGACGTTGTTGTTGTTGTTGTTTATTTAACGTTGTTGTTGTTGTTGTTGTTATTGTTGTTGTTGTTGTTTATTTGACGTTGTTGTTGTTGTTCTTTATTTGACGTTGTTGTCGTTGTTGTTGTTTATTTGACGTTGTTGTTGTTGACGTTGTTGTTGTTGTTGTTTATTTGACATTGTTGTTGTTGTTGTTATTGTTAATTTGACGTTGTTGTTGTTGTTGTTTATTTGGCGTTGTTGTTGGTTTATTTGACGTTGTTGTTGTTTATTTGACGTTGTTGTTGTTGTTAACGTTGTTTTTCTTGTTGTTTATTTGACGTTGTTGTTGTTGTTGTTTATTTGACGTTGTTGTTGTTGTTTATTTGACGTTGTTGTTGTTGTTTATTTGACGTTGTTGTTGTTGTTGACGTTGTTGTTGTTGTTTATTTGACATTGTTGTTGTTGTTTATTTGACATTGTTGTTGTTGTTGTTATTGTTTATTTGACGTTGTTGTTGTTGTTTTTTTTGGCATTGTTGTTGTTGTTGATTATGTTGTTGTTGTTGTTGTTTATTTGATGTTGTTGTTGTTGTTGTTTATTTGACGTTGTTGTTGTTGTTGTTTATTTGACGTTGTTGTTGTTGTTGTTTATTGACATTGTTGTTGTTAATGGTGTTGTTGTTGTTGTTGTTGATTTGACGTTGTTGTTGTTGTTGTTGTTTATTTGACATTGTTGTTGTTGACGTTGTTGTTGTTGTTGTTGTTTATTTGACGTTGTTGTTGTTGACATAGTTGTTATTGTTGTTGTTTATTTGACGTTGTTGTTGTTGACGTTGTTGTTGTTGTTGTTGTTTATTTGACGTTGTGGTTGTAGTTGACATAGTTGTTGTTGTTGTTGTTTATTTGACGTTGTTGTTGTTGACGTTGTTGTTGTTGTTGTTGTTTATTTTACGTTGTTGTTGTTGTTTATTTGACATTGTTGTTGTTGTTGACTTTGTTGTTGTTGTTGTTTATTTGACATTGTTGTTGTTGTTGTTGACGTTGTTGTTGTTGTTGTTGTTTATTTGACTTTGTTGTTGTTGTTTATTTGACGTTGTTGTTGTTGTTGTTGTTGACTTAGTTGTTGTTGTTGTTTATTTGACGTTGTTGTTGTTGTTGACGTTGTTGTTTATTTGACATTGTTGTTGTTGTTTATTTGACGTTGTTGTTGTTGTTGACGTTGTTGTTGTTGTTTATTTGACGTTGTTGTTGTTATTTATTTGACATTGTTGTTGTTGTTGACTTTGTTGTTGTTGTTGTTGTTGTTGTTTATTTGACATTGTTGTTGTTGTTGTTGTTTATTTGACGTTGTTTTAGTATTGTTGTTTATTTGACATTGTTGTTGTTATTTATTTGACGTTGTTGTGGGTGACATTGTTGTTGTTGTTTATTTGACGTTGTTGTTGTTATTTATTTGACGTAGTTGTTGTTGTTGACGTTGTTGTTATTGTTGTTGTTGTTTATTTGACGTTTTTGTTGTTGTTGATGTTGTTGTTGTATATTTGACGTTGTTGTAGTTGTTATTGTTGTTGTTGTTTATTTGACATTGTTGTTGTTGTTGTTTATTTGACGTTGTTGTTGTTGTGTATTTGACGTTGTTGTTGTTGTTTATTTGACGTTGTTGTTGTTGACGGTGTTGTTGTTGTTGTTTATTTGACATTGTTGTTGTTGTTGTTGTTGTTGACGTTGTTGTTGTTTATTTGACGTTGTTGTTGTTATTGTTCTTTATTTGACGTTGTTATTGTTTATTTGACGTTGTTGTTGTTGTTTATTTAACGTTGTTGTTGTTGACATTGTTGTTGTTGTTATTGTTTATTTGACGTTGTTGTTGTTGTTTATTTGACGTAGTTGTTATTGTTGACGTTGTTGTTGTTGTTGTTTATTTGACGTTTTTGTTGTTGATGTTGTTGTTTATTTGACATTGTTATTGTTGTTGTTGTTTATTTGACGTTGTTGTTGTTGACGTTGTTGTTGTTGTTATTTATTTGACGTTGTTGTTGTTGTTGTTGTTTATTTGACGTTGTTGTTATTGACATTGTTGTTGTTGTTGTTGTTGTTTATTTGACGTTGTTGTTGTTGACATAGTTGTTGTTGTTATTGTTTATTTGACGTTTTTGTTGTTGTTGATGTTGTTGTTGTTTTCGTTGTTGTTTATTTGACGTTGTTGTAGTTGTTTAATTGACGTTGTTGTTGTTGTTGTTTATTTAACGTTGTTGTTGTTGTTATTGTTGTTGTTGTTGTTTATTTGACGTTGTTGTTGTTGTTCTTTATTTGACGTTGTTGTCGTTGACGTTGTTGTTGTTGTTGTTGTTTATTTGACGTTGTTGTTGTAGTTGACATAGTTGTTGTTGTTGTTGTTTATTTGACGTTGTTGTTGTTGTTGACGTTGTTGTTGTTGTTGTTTATTTTACGTTGTTGTTGTTGTTTATTTGACATTGTTGTTATTGTTGACGTTGTTGTTGTTGTTGTTTATTTGACATTGTTGTTATTGTTGTTGTTGACGTTGTTGTTGTTGTTGTTTATTTGAATTTGTTGTTGTTTATTTGACGTTGTTGTTGTTGTTGTTGTTGACTTAGTTGTTGTTGTTGTTTATTTGACGTTGTTGTTGTTGTTGACGTTGTTGTTTATTTGACATTGTTGTTATTGTTTATTTGACGTTGTTGTTGTTGTTGACGTTGTTGTTGTTGTTTATTTGACGTTGTTGTTGTTATTTATTTGACATTGTTGTTGTTGTTGACTTTGTTGTTGTTGTTGTTATTGTTGTTTATCTGACATTGTTGTTGTTGTTGTTGTTTATTTGACGTTGTTTTAGTATTGTTGTTTATTTGACATTGTTGTTGTGATTTATTTGACGTTATTGTGGGTGACATTGTTGTTGTTGTTTTTTATTTGACGTTGTTGTTGTTGTTTATTTGACGTAGTTGTTGTTGTTGACGTTGTTGTTGTTGTTGTTGTTTATTTGACGTTTTTGTTGTTGTTGATGTTGTTGTTGTATATTTGACGTTGTTGTAGTTGTTATTGTTGTTGTTGTTTATTTGACATTGTTGTTGTTGTTGTTTATTTGACGTTGTTGTTGTTGTGTATTTGACGTTGTTGTTGTTGTTTATTTGACGTTGTTGTTGTTGACGGTGTTGTTGTTGTTGTTTATTTGACATTGTTGTTGTTGTTGTTGTTGTTGTTGACGTTGTTGTTGTTTATTTGACGTTGTTGTTGTTATTGTTCTTTATTTGACGTTGTTATTGTTTATTTGACGTTGTTGTTGTTGTTTATTTAACGTTGTTGTTGTTGACATTGTTGTTGTTGTTATTGTTTATTTGACGTTGTTGTTGTTGTTTATTTGACGTAGTTGTTATTGTTGACGTTGTTGTTGTTGTTGTTTATTTGACGTTTTTGTTGTTGATGTTGTTGTTTATTTGACATTGTTATTGTTGTTGTTGTTTATTTGACGTTGTTGTTGTTGACGTTGTTGTTGTTGTTATTTATTTGACGTTGTTGTTGTTGTTGTTGTTTATTTGACGTTGTTGTTATTGACATTGTTGTTGTTGTTGTTGTTGTTTATTTGACGTTGTTGTTGTTGACATAGTTGTTGTTGTTATTGTTTATTTGATGTTTTTGTTGTTGTTGATGTTGTTGTTGTTTTCGTTGTTGTTTATTTGACGTTGTTGTAGTTGTTTAATTGACGTTGTTGTTGTTGTTGTTTATTTAACGTTGTTGTTGTTGTTATTGTTGTTGTTGTTGTTTATTTGACGTTGTTGTTGTTGTTCTTTATTTGACGTTGTTGTCGTTGACGTTGTTGTTGTTGTTGTTGTTGTTTATTTGACGTTGTTGTTGTAGTTGACATAGTTGTTGTTGTTGTTGTTGTTTATTTGACGTTGTTGTTGTTGTTGACGTTGTTGTTGTTGTTGTTTATTTTACGTTGTTGTTGTTGTTTATTTGACATTGTTGTTATTGTTGACGTTGTTGTTGTTGTTGTTTATTTGACATTGTTGTTATTGTTGTTGTTGACGTTGTTGTTGTTGTTGTTGTTTATTTGACTTTGTTGTTGTTTATTTGACGTTGTTGTTGTTGTTGTTGACTTAGTTGTTGTTGTTGTTTATTTGACGTTGTTGTTGTTGTTGACGTTGTTGTTTATTTGACATTGTTGTTATTGTTTATTTGACGTTGTTGTTGTTGTTGACGTTGTTGTTGTTGTTTATTTGACGTTGTTGTTGTTATTTATTTGACATTGTTGTTGTTGTTGACTTTGTTGTTGTTGTTGTTATTGTTGTTTATTTGACATTGTTGTTGTTGTTGTTGTTGTTTATTTGACGTTGTTTTAGTATTGTTGTTTATTTGACATTGTTGTTGTGATTTATTTGACGTTATTGTGGGTGACATTGTTGTTGTTGTTGTTTATTTGACGTTGTTGTTGTTGTTTATTTGACGTAGTTGTTGTTGTTGACGTTGTTGTTGTTGTTGTTGTTTATTTGACGTTTTTGTTGTTGTTGATGTTGTTGTTGTATATTTGACGTTGTTGTAGTTGTTATTGTTGTTGTTGTTTATTTGACATTGTTGTTGTTGTTGTTTATTTGACGTTGTTGTTGTTATTGTTCTTTATTTGACGTTGTTATTGTTTATTTGACGTTGCTGTTGTTGTTTATTTAACGTTGTTGTTGTTGACATTGTTGTTGTTGTTATTGTTTATTTGACGTTGTTGTTGTTGTTTATTTGACGTAGTTGTTATTGTTGACGTTGTTGTTGTTGTTGTTTATTTGATGTTTTTGTTGTTGATGTTGTTGTTGTTGTTGTTGTTGTTTATTTGACGTTGTTGTTGTTGACGTTGTTGTTGTTGTTGTTGTTTATTTGACGTTGTTGTTGTTGACATAGTTGTTGTTGTTGTTGTTTATTTGACGTTTTTGTTGTTGTTGATGTTGTTGTTGTTTTCGTTGTTGTTTATTTGACGTTGTTGTAGTTGTTTAATTGACGTTGTTGTTGTTGTTGTTTATTTAACGTTGTTGTTGTTGTTGTTATTGTTGTTGTTGTTGTTTATTTGACGTTGTTGTTGTTGTTCTTTATTTGACGTTGTTGTCGTTGTTGTTGTTTATTTGACGTTGTTGTTGTTGACGTTGTTGTTGTTGTTGTTTATTTGACATTGTTGTTGTTGTTGTTATTGTTAATTTGACGTTGTTGTTGTTGTTGTTTATTTGGCGTTGTTGTTGGTTTATTTGACGTTGTTGTTGTTTATTTGACGTTGTTGTTGTTGTTAACGTTGTTTTTCTTGTTGTTTATTTGACGTTGTTGTTGTTGTTGTTTATTTGACGTTGTTGTTGTTGTTTATTTGACGTTGTTGTTGTTGTTTATTTGACGTTGTTCTTGTTGTTGACGTTGTTGTTGTTGTTTATTTGACATTGTTGTTGTTGTTTATTTGACATTGTTGTTGTTGTTGTTATTGTTTATTTGACGTTGTTGTTGTTGTTTTTTTTGGCATTGTTGTTGTTGTTGTTGACGTTGTTGTTGTTGTTGTTTATTTGACGTTGTTGTTGTTGTTGTTTATTTGACGTTGTTGTTGTTGTTGTTTATTTGACGTTGTTGTTGTTGTTGTTTATTGACATTGTTGTTGTTAATGGTGTTGTTGTTGTTGTTGTTGATTTGACGTTGTTGTTGTTGTTGTTGTTTATTTGACATTGTTGTTGTTGACGTTGTTGTTGTTGTTGTTGTTTATTTGACGTTGTTGTTGTTGACATAGTTGTTATTGTTGTTGTTTATTTGACGTTGTTGTTGTTGACGTTGTTGTTGTTGTTGTTGTTTATTTGACGTTGTTGTTGTAGTTGACATAGTTGTTGTTGTTGTTGTTTATTTGACGTTGTTGTTGTTGACGTTGTTGTTGTTGTTGTTTATTTTACGTTGTTGTTGTTGTTTATTTGACATTGTTGTTGTTGTTGACGTTGTTGTTGTTGTTGTTTATTTGACATTGTTGTTGTTGTTGTTGTTGACGTTGTTGTTGTTGTTGTTGTTTATTTGACTTTGTTGTTGTTGTTTATTTGACGTTGTTGTTGTTGTTGTTGACTTAGTTGTTGTTGTTGTTTATTTGACGTTGTTGTTGTTGTTGACGTTGTTGTTTATTTGACATTGTTGTTGTTGTTTATTTGACGTTGTTGTTGTTGTTGACGTTGTTGTTGTTGTTTATTTGACATTGTTGTTGTTATTTATTTGACATTGTTGTTGTTGTTGACTTTGTTGTTGTTGTTGTTGTTGTTGTTTATTTGACATTGTTGTTGTTGTTGTTGTTTATTTGACGTCGTTTTAGTATTGTTGTTTTTTTGACATTATTGTTGTTATTTATTTGACGTTGTTGTGGGTGACATTGTTGTTGTTGTTTATTTGACGTTGTTGTTGTTGTTTATTTGACGTAGTTGTTGTTGTTGACGTTGTTGTTGTTGTTGTTTATTTGACGTTTTTGTTGTTGTTGATGTTGTTGTTGTATATTTGACGTTGTTGTAGTTGTTATTGTTGTTGTTGTTTATTTGACATTGTTGTTGTTGTTGTTTATTTGACGTTGTTGTTGTTGTGTATTTGACGTTGTTGTTGTTGTTTATTTGACGTTGTTGTTGTTGACGGTGGTGTTGTTGTTGTTTATTTGACATTGTTGTTGTTGTTGTTGTTGACGTTGTTGTTGTTTATTTGACGTTGTTGTTGTTATTGTTCTTTATTTGACGTTGTTATTGTTTATTTGACGTTGTTGTTGTTGTTTATTTAACGTTGTTGTTGTTGACATTGTTGTTGTTGTTATTGTTTATTTGACGTTGTTGTTGTTGTTTATTTGACGTAGTTGTTATTGTTGACGTTGTTGTTGTTGTTGTTGTTTATTTGACGTTTTTGTTGTTGATGTTGTTGTTGTTGTTTATTTGACATTGTTATTGTTGTTGTTGTTTATTTGACGTTGTTGTTGTTGACGTTGTTGTTGTTGTTATTTATTTGACGTTGTTGTTGTTGTTGTTTATTTGACGTTGTTGTTGTTGACGTTGTTGTTGTTGTTGTTGTTTATTTGACGTTGTTGTTGTTGACATAGTTGTTGTTGTTGTTGTTGTTTATTTGACGTTTTTGTTGTTGTTGATGTTGTTGTTGTTTTCGTTGTTGTTTATTTGACGTTGTTGTAGTTGTTTAATTGACGTTGTTGTTGTTGTTGTTGTTTATTTAACGTTGTTGTTGTTGTTGTTATTGTTGTTGTTGTTGTTTATTTGACGTTGTTGTTGTTGTTCTTTATTTGACGTTGTTGTCGTTGTTGTTGTTTATTTGACGTTGTTGTTGTTGACGTTGTTGTTGTTGTTGTTTATTTGACATTGCTGTTGTTGTTGTTATTGTTAATTTGACGTTGTTGTTGTTGTTGTTTATTTGGCGTTGTTGTTGTTGTATTTGACGTTGTTGTTGTTTATTTGACGTTGTTGTTGTTGTTAACGTTGTTTTTCTTGTTGTTTATTTGACGTTGTTGTTGTTGTTGTTTATTTGACGTTGTTGTTGTTGTTTATTTGACGTTGTTGTTGTTGTTTATTTGACGTTGTTGTTGTTGTTGACGTTGTTGTTGTTGTTTATTTGACGTTGTTGTTGTTGTTTATTTGACATTTTTGTTGTTGTTGTTATTGTTATTGTTTATTTGACGTTGTTGTTGTTGTTTTTTTTGGCATTGTTGTTGTTTTTGTTGACGTTGTTGTTGTTGTTGTTTATTTGACGTTGTTGTTATTGATGTTGTTTTTGTTGTTGTTTATTTGACGTTGTTGTTGTTGTTGTTTATTTGACGTTGTTGTTGTTGTTGTTTATTTGACGTTGTTGTTGTTGTTGTTTATTTGACATTGTTGTTGTTAACGGTGATGTTGTTGTTGTTGTTTATTTGACGTTGTTGTTGTTGTTGTTTATTTGACATTGTTGTTGTTGACGTTGTTGTTGTTGTTGTTGTTGTTGTTTATTTGACGTTGTTGTTGTTGACATAGTTGTTATTGTTGTTGTTTATTTGACGTTGTTGTTGTTGACGTTGTTGTTGTTGTTGTTGTTTATTTGACGTTGTTGTTGTAGTTGACATAGTTGTTGTTGTTGTTGTTGTTGTTTATTTGACGTTGTTGTTGTTGTTGTTGACGTTGTTGTTGTTGTTTATTTTACGTTGTTGTTGTTGTTTATTTGACATTGTTGTTGTTGTTGTTTATTTGACATTGTTGTTGTTGACGTTGTTGTTGTTGTTGTTGTTGTTGTTGTTTATTTGACGTTGTTGTTGTTGACATAGTTGTTATTGTTGTTGTTTATTTGACGTTGTTGTTGTTGACGTTATTGTTGTTGTTGTTGTTTATTTGACGTTGTTGTTGTAGTTGACATAGTTGTTGTTGTTGTTGTTTATTTGACGTTGTTGTTGTTGTTGACGTTGTTGTTGTTGTTGTTTATTTTACGTTGTTGTTGTTGTTTATTTGACATTGTTGTTATTGTTGACGTTGTTGTTGTTGTTGTTTATTTGACATTGTTGTTATTGTTGTTGTTGACGTTGTTGTTGTTGTTGTTGTTTATTTGACTTTGTTGTTGTTTATTTGACGTTGTTGTTGTTGTTGTTGTTGACTTAGTTGTTGTTGTTGTTTATTTGACGTTGTTGTTGTTGTTGACGTTGTTGTTTATTTGACATTGTTGTTGTTGTTTATTTGACGTTGTTGTTGTTGTTGACGTTGTTGTTGTTGTTTATTTGACGTTGTTGTTGTTATTTATTTGACATTGTTGTTGTTGTTGACTTTGTTGTTGTTGTTGTTATTGTTGTTTATTTGACATTGTTGTTGTTGTTGTTGTTGTTTATTTGACGTTGTTTTAGTATTGTTGTTTATTTGACATTGTTGTTGTGATTTATTTGACGTTATTGTGGGTGACATTGTTGTTGTTGTTGTTTATTTGACGTTGTTGTTGTTGTTTATTTGACGTAGTTGTTGTTGTTGACGTTGTTGTTGTTGTTGTTGTTTATTTGACGTTTTTGTTGTTGTTGATGTTGTTGTTGTATATTTGACGTTGTTGTAGTTGTTATTGTTGTTGTTGTTTATTTGACATTGTTGTTGTTGTTGTTTATTTGACGTTGTTGTTGTTGTGTATTTGACGTTGTTGTTGTTGTTTATTTGACGTTGTTGTTGTTGACGGTGTTGTTGTTGTTGTTTATTTGACATTGTTGTTGTTGTTGTTGTTGACGTTGTTGTTGTTTATTTGACGTTGTTGTTGTTATTGTTCTTTATTTGACGTTGTTATTGTTTATTTGACGTTGCTGTTGTTGTTTATTTAACGTTGTTGTTGTTGACATTGTTGTTGTTGTTATTGTTTATTTGACGTTGTTGTTGTTGTTTATTTGACGTAGTTGTTATTGTTGACGTTGTTGTTGTTGTTGTTTATTTGATGTTTTTGTTGTTGATGTTGTTGTTGTTGTTGTTGTTGTTTATTTGACGTTGTTGTTGTTGACGTTGTTGTTGTTGTTGTTGTTTATTTGACGTTGTTGTTGTTGACATAGTTGTTGTTGTTGTTGTTTATTTGACGTTTTTGTTGTTGTTGATGTTGTTGTTGTTTTCGTTGTTGTTTATTTGACGTTGTTGTAGTTGTTTAATTGACGTTGTTGTTGTTGTTGTTTATTTAACGTTGTTGTTGTTGTTGTTATTGTTGTTGTTGTTGTTTATTTGACGTTGTTGTTGTTGTTCTTTATTTGACGTTGTTGTCGTTGTTGTTGTTTATTTGACGTTGTTGTTGTTGACGTTGTTGTTGTTGTTGTTTATTTGACATTGTTGTTGTTGTTGTTATTGTTAATTTGACGTTGTTGTTGTTGTTGTTTATTTGGCGTTGTTGTTGGTTTATTTGACGTTGTTGTTGTTTATTTGACGTTGTTGTTGTTGTTAACGTTGTTTTTCTTGTTGTTTATTTGACGTTGTTGTTGTTGTTGTTTATTTGACGTTGTTGTTGTTGTTTATTTGACGTTGTTGTTGTTGTTTATTTGACGTTGTTCTTGTTGTTGACGTTGTTGTTGTTGTTTATTTGACATTGTTGTTGTTGTTTATTTGACATTGTTGTTGTTGTTGTTATTGTTTATTTGACGTTGTTGTTGTTGTTTTTTTTGGCATTGTTGTTGTTGTTGTTGACGTTGTTGTTGTTGTTGTTTATTTGACGTTGTTGTTGTTGTTGTTTATTTGACGTTGTTGTTGTTGTTGTTGTTTATTTGACGTTGTTGTTGTTGTTGTTTATTGACATTGTTGTTGTTAATGGTGTTGTTGTTGTTGTTGTTGATTTGACGTTGTTGTTGTTGTTGTTGTTTATTTGACATTGTTGTTGTTGACGTTGTTGTTGTTGTTGTTGTTTATTTGACGTTGTTGTTGTTGACATAGTTGTTATTGTTGTTGTTTATTTGACGTTGTTGTTGTTGACGTTGTTGTTGTTGTTGTTGTTTATTTGACGTTGTTGTTGTAGTTGACATAGTTGTTGTTGTTGTTGTTTATTTGACGTTGTTGTTGTTGACGTTGTTGTTGTTGTTGTTTATTTTACGTTGTTGTTGTTGTTTATTTGACATTGTTGTTGTTGTTGACGTTGTTGTTGTTGTTGTTTATTTGACATTGTTGTTGTTGTTGTTGTTGACGTTGTTGTTGTTGTTGTTGTTTATTTGACTTTGTTGTTGTTGTTTATTTGACGTTGTTGTTGTTGTTGTTGACTTAGTTGTTGTTGTTGTTTATTTGACGTTGTTGTTGTTGTTGACGTTGTTGTTTATTTGACATTGTTGTTGTTGTTTATTTGACGTTGTTGTTGTTGTTGACGTTGTTGTTGTTGTTTATTTGACATTGTTGTTGTTATTTATTTGACATTGTTGTTGTTGTTGACTTTGTTGTTGTTGTTGTTGTTGTTGTTTATTTGACATTGTTGTTGTTGTTGTTGTTTATTTGACGTCGTTTTAGTATTGTTGTTTTTTTGACATTATTGTTGTTATTTATTTGACGTTGTTGTGGGTGACATTGTTGTTGTTGTTTATTTGACGTTGTTGTTGTTGTTTATTTGACGTAGTTGTTGTTGTTGACGTTGTTGTTGTTGTTGTTTATTTGACGTTTTTGTTGTTGTTGATGTTGTTGTTGTATATTTGACGTTGTTGTAGTTGTTATTGTTGTTGTTGTTTATTTGACATTGTTGTTGTTGTTGTTTATTTGACGTTGTTGTTGTTGTGTATTTGACGTTGTTGTTGTTGTTTATTTGACGTTGTTGTTGTTGACGGTGGTGTTGTTGTTGTTTATTTGACATTGTTGTTGTTGTTGTTGTTGACGTTGTTGTTGTTTATTTGACGTTGTTGTTGTTATTGTTCTTTATTTGACGTTGTTATTGTTTATTTGACGTTGTTGTTGTTGTTTATTTAACGTTGTTGTTGTTGACATTGTTGTTGTTGTTATTGTTTATTTGACGTTGTTGTTGTTGTTTATTTGACGTAGTTGTTATTGTTGACGTTGTTGTTGTTGTTGTTGTTTATTTGACGTTTTTGTTGTTGATGTTGTTGTTGTTGTTTATTTGACATTGTTATTGTTGTTGTTGTTTATTTGACGTTGTTGTTGTTGACGTTGTTGTTGTTGTTATTTATTTGACGTTGTTGTTGTTGTTGTTTATTTGACGTTGTTGTTGTTGACGTTGTTGTTGTTGTTGTTGTTTATTTGACGTTGTTGTTGTTGACATAGTTGTTGTTGTTGTTGTTGTTTATTTGACGTTTTTGTTGTTGTTGATGTTGTTGTTGTTTTCGTTGTTGTTTATTTGACGTTGTTGTAGTTGTTTAATTGACGTTGTTGTTGTTGTTGTTGTTTATTTAACGTTGTTGTTGTTGTTGTTATTGTTGTTGTTGTTGTTTATTTGACGTTGTTGTTGTTGTTCTTTATTTGACGTTGTTGTCGTTGTTGTTGTTTATTTGACGTTGTTGTTGTTGACGTTGTTGTTGTTGTTGTTTATTTGACATTGCTGTTGTTGTTGTTATTGTTAATTTGACGTTGTTGTTGTTGTTGTTTATTTGGCGTTGTTGTTGTTGTATTTGACGTTGTTGTTGTTTATTTGACGTTGTTGTTGTTGTTAACGTTGTTTTTCTTGTTGTTTATTTGACGTTGTTGTTGTTGTTGTTTATTTGACGTTGTTGTTGTTGTTTATTTGACGTTGTTGTTGTTGTTTATTTGACGTTGTTGTTGTTGTTGACGTTGTTGTTGTTGTTTATTTGACGTTGTTGTTGTTGTTTATTTGACATTTTTGTTGTTGTTGTTATTGTTATTGTTTATTTGACGTTGTTGTTGTTGTTTTTTTTGGCATTGTTGTTGTTTTTGTTGACGTTGTTGTTGTTGTTGTTTATTTGACGTTGTTGTTATTGATGTTGTTTTTGTTGTTGTTTATTTGACGTTGTTGTTGTTGTTGTTTATTTGACGTTGTTGTTGTTGTTGTTTATTTGACGTTGTTGTTGTTGTTGTTTATTTGACATTGTTGTTGTTAACGGTGATGTTGTTGTTGTTGTTTATTTGACGTTGTTGTTGTTGTTGTTTATTTGACATTGTTGTTGTTGACGTTGTTGTTGTTGTTGTTGTTGTTTATTTGACGTTGTTGTTGTTGACATAGTTGTTATTGTTGTTGTTTATTTGACGTTGTTGTTGTTGACGTTGTTGTTGTTGTTGTTGTTTATTTGACGTTGTTGTTGTAGTTGACATAGTTGTTGTTGTTGTTGTTGTTGTTTATTTGACGTTGTTGTTGTTGTTGTTGACGTTGTTGTTGTTGTTTATTTTACGTTGTTGTTGTTGTTTATTTGACATTGTTGTTGTTGTTGTTTATTTGACATTGTTGTTGTTGACGTTGTTGTTGTTGTTGTTGTTGTTGTTGTTTATTTGACGTTGTTGTTGTTGACATAGTTGTTATTGTTGTTGTTTATTTGACGTTGTTGTTGTTGACGTTATTGTTGTTGTTGTTGTTTATTTGACGTTGTTGTTGTAGTTGACATAGTTGTTGTTGTTGTTGTTTATTTGACGTTGTTGTTGTTGTTGACGTTGTTGTTGTTGTTGTTTATTTTACGTTGTTGTTGTTGTTTATTTGACATTGTTGTTATTGTTGACGTTGTTGTTGTTGTTGTTTATTTGACATTGTTGTTATTGTTGTTGTTGACGTTGTTGTTGTTGTTGTTGTTTATTTGACTTTGTTGTTGTTTATTTGACGTTGTTGTTGTTGTTGTTGTTGACTTAGTTGTTGTTGTTGTTTATTTGACGTTGTTGTTGTTGTTGACGTTGTTGTTTATTTGACATTGTTGTTGTTGTTTATTTGACGTTGTTGTTGTTGTTGACGTTGTTGTTGTTGTTTATTTGACGTTGTTGTTGTTATTTATTTGACATTGTTGTTGTTGTTGACTTTGTTGTTGTTGTTGTTGTTGTTGTTTATTTGACATTGTTGTTGTTGTTGTTTATTTGACGTTGTTTTAGTATTGTTGTTTATTTGACATTGTTGTTGTTATTTATTTGACGTTATTGTGGGTGACATTGTTGTTGTTTATTTGACGTTGTTGTTGTTGTTTATTTGACGTAGTTGTTGTTGTTGACGTTGTTGTTGTTGTTGTTGTTTATTTGACGTTTTTGTTGTTGTTGATGTTGTTGTTGTATATTTGACGTTGTTGTAGTTGTTATTGTTGTTGTTGTTTATTTGACATTGTTGTTGTTGTTGTTTATTTGACGTTGTTGTTGTTGTGTATTTGACGTTGTTGTTGTTGTTTATTTGACGTTGTTGTTGTTGACGGTGTTGTTGTTGTTGTTTATTTGACATTGTTGTTGTTGTTGTTGTTGACGTTGTTGTTGTTTATTTGACGTTGTTGTTGTTATTGTTCTTTATTTGACGTTGTTATTGTTTATTTGACGTTGTTGTTGTTGTTTATTTAACGTTGTTGTTGTTGACATTGTTGTTGTTGTTATTGTTTATTTGACGTTGTTGTTGTTGTTTATTTGACGTAGTTGTTATGGTTGATGTTGTTGTTGTTGTTTATTTGACGTTTTTGTTGTTGTTGTTGTTTATATGACATTGTTATTGTTGTTGTTGTTTATTTGACGTTGTTGTTGTTGACGTTGTTGTTGTTGTTATTTATTTGACGTTGTTGTTGTTGTTGTTGTTGTTGTTGTTTATTTGACGTTGTTGTTGTTGACGTTGTTGTTGTTATTGTTGTTTATTTGACGTTGTTGTTGTTGACATAGTTGTTGTTGTTGTTGTTGTTGTTTATTTGACGTTTTTGTTGTTGTTGATGTTGTTGTTGTTTTCGTTGTTGTTTATTTGACGTTGTTGTAGTTGTTTAATTGACGTTGTTGTTGTTGTTGTTTATTTAACGTTGTTGTTGTTGTTGTTATTGTTGTTGTTGTTGTTTATTTGACGTTGTTGTTGTTGTTCTTTATTTGACGTTGTTGTCGTTGTTGTTGTTTATTTGACGTTGTTGTTGTTGACGTTGTTGTTGTTGTTGTTTATTTGACATTGTTGTTGTTGTTGTTATTGTTAATTTGACGTTGTTGTTGTTGTTGTTTATTTGCCGTTGTTGTTGGTTTATTTGACGTTGTTGTTGTTTATTTGACGTTGTTGTTGTTGTTAACGTTGTTTTTCTTGTTGTTTATTTGACGTTGTTGTTGTTGTTGTTTATTTGACGTTGTTGTTGTTGTTTATTTGACGTTGTTGTTGTTGTTTATTTGACGTTGTTGTTGTTGTTGACGTTGTTGTTGTTGTTTATTTGACATTGTTGTTGTTGTTTATTTGACATTGTTGTTGTTGTTGTTATTGTTTATTTGACGTTGTTGTTGTTGTTTTTTTTGGCATTGTTGTTGTTGTTGTTGACGTTGTTGTTGTTGTTGTTGTTTATTTGACGTTGTTGTTATTGATGTTGTTTTTGTTGTTGTTTATTTGACGTTGTTGTTGTTGTTGTTGTTTATTTGAAGTTGTTGTTGTTGTTGTTTATTAGACGTTGTTGTTGTTGTTTATTGACATTGTTGTTGTTAACGGTGTTGTTGTTGTTGTTGTTGTTGTTGATTTGACGTTGTTGTTGTTGTTATTTATTTGACATTGTTGTTGTGGACGTTGTTGTTGTTGTTGTTGTTTATTTGACGTTGTTGTTGTTGACATAGATGTTATTGTTGTTGTTTATTTGACGTTGTTGTTGTTGACGTTGTTGTTGTTGTTGTTTATTTGACGTTGTTGTTGTAGTTGACATAGTTGTTGTTGTTGTTGTTTATTTGACGTTGTTGTTGTTGACGTTGTTGTTGTTGTTGTTGTTTATTTTACGTTGTTGTTGTTTATTTGACATTGTTGTTGTTGTTGACGTTGTTGTTGTTGTTGTTTATTTGACATTGTTGTTGTTGTTGTTGTTGACGTTGTTGTTGTTGTTGTTGTTTATTTGACTTTGTTGTTGTTGTTTATTTGACGTTGTTGTTGTTGTTGTTGACTTAGTTGTTGTTGTTGTTTATTTGACGTTGTTGTTGTTGTTGACGTTGTTGTTTATTTGTCATTGTTGTTGTTGTTTATTTGACGTTGTTGTTGTTGTTGACGTTGTTGTTGTTGTTTATTTGACATTGTTGTTGTTATTTATTTGACATTGTTGTTGTTGTTGACTTTGTTGTTGTTGTTGTTGTTGTTTATTTGACATTGTTGTTGTTGTTGTTGTTTATTTGACGTCGTTTTAGTATTGTTGTTTATTTGACATTGTTGTTGTTATTTATTTGACGTTGTTGTGGGTGACATTGTTGTTGTTGTTTATTTGACGTTGTTGTTGTTGTTTATTTGACGTAGTTGTTGTTGTTGACGTTGTTGTTGTTGTTGTTGTTTATTTGACGTTTTTGTTGTTGTTGATGTTGTTGTTGTATATTTGACGTTGTTGTAGTTGTTATTGTTGTTGTTGTTTATTTGACATTGTTGTTGTTGTTGTTTATTTGACGTTGTTGTTGTTGTGTATTTGACGTTGTTGTTGTTGTTTATTTGACGTTGTTGTTGTTGACGGTGTTGTTGTTGTTGTTTATTTGACATTGTTGTTGTTGTCGTTGTTGACGTTGTTGTTGTTTATTTGATGTTGTTGTTGTTATTGTTCTTTATTTGACGTTGTTATTGTTTATTTGACGTTGTTGTTGTTGTTTATTTAACGTTGTTGTTGTTGACATTGTTGTTGTTGTTATTGTTTATTTGACGTTGTTGTTGTTGTTTATTTGACGTAGTTGTTATTGTTGACGTTGTTGTTGTTAATGTTTATTTGACGTTTTTGTTGTTGATGTTGTTGTTGTTGTTTATTTGACATTGTTATTGTTGTTGTTGTTTATTTGACGTTGTTGTTGTTGACGTTGTTGTTGTTGTTATTTATTTGACGTTGTTGTTGTTGTTGTTGTTTATTTGACGTTGTTGTTGTTGACGTTGTTGTTGTTGTTGTTGTTGTTTATTTGACGTTGTTGTTGTTGACATAGTTGTTGTTGTTGTTGTTTATTTGACGTTTTTGTTGTTGTTGATGTTGTTGTTGTTTTCGTTGTTGTTTATTTGACGTTGTTGTAGTTGTTTAATTGACGTTGTTGTTGTTGTTGTTTATTTAACGTTGTTGTTGTTGTTGTTATTGTTGTTGTTGTTGTTTATTTGACGTTGTTGTTGTTGTTCTTTATTTGACGTTGTTGTTGTTTATTTGACGTTGTTGTTGTTGACGTTGTAGTTGTTGTTGTTTATTTGACATTGTTGTTGTTGTTGTTATTGTTAATTTGACGTTGTTGTTGTTGTTGTTTATTTGGCGTTGTTGTTGTTGTATTTGACGTTGTTGTTGTTTATTTGACGTTGTTGTTGTTGTTGTTAACGTTGTTTTTCTTGTTGTTTATTTGACGTTGTTGTTGTTGTTGTTGTTTAGTTGACGTTGTTGGTTTTGTTTATTTGACGTTGTTGATGTTGTTGTTGTTTATTTGACGTTGTTGTTGTTTATTTGACATTGTTGTTATTGACGGTGTTGTTGTTGTTTATTTGACGTTGTTGTTGTTGTTTATTTGACGTTGTTGTTGTTGTTGTTTATTAGACATTGTTGTTGTTGTTAACATAGTTGTTGTTGTTGTTGTTTATTTGACGTTGTTGTTGTTGTTGACGTTGTTGTTGTTGTTGTTTATTTGCCGTTGTTGTTGTTGTTGACATAGTTGTTGTTGTTGTTGTTTATTTGACGTTGTTGTTGTTGTTGACGTTGTTGTTGTTGTTGTTGTTGTTTATTTGACGTTGTTGTTGTTGTTGTTTATTTGACATTGTTGTTTTTGTTGATGTTGTTGTTGTTGTTGTTGTTTATTTGACATTGTTGTTGTTGTTGTTGACGTTGTTGTTGTTGTTTATTTGACTTTGTTGTTGTTGTTGTTGTTTATTTGACGTTGTTGTTGTTGACTTAGTTGTTGTTGTTATTTATTTGACGTTGTTGTTGTTGTTGTTGACGGTGTTGTTTATTTGACGTTGTTGTTGTTGTTTATTTGACGTTGTTGTTGTTGTTGACGTTGTTGTTGTTGTTGACGTTGTTGTTGTTTTTTATTTGACGTTGTTGTTGTTATTTATTTGACATTGTTGTTGTTGTTGACGTTGTTGTTGTTGTTTATTTGACATTGTTGTTGTTGTTGTTGTTGTTGATGTTGTTGTTGTTGTTGTTGTTGTTGTTTATTTGACATTGTTTTAGTATTAATGTTTATTTGACATTGTTGTTGTTATTTATTTGACGTTGTTGTGGGTGACATTGTTGTTGTTGTTGTTTATTTGACGTTGTTGTTGTTGTTGTTTATTTGACGTAGTTGTTGTTGTTGACGTTGTTGTTGTTGTTGTTGTTGTTGTTGTTGTTTATTTGACGTTTTTGTTGTTGTTGATGTTGTTGTTGTTGTATATTTGACGTTGTTGTAGTTGTTATTGTTGTTGTTGTTTATTTGACATTATTGTTGTTGTTGTTGTTTATTTGACGTTGTTGTTGTTGTTGTTTATTTGACGTTGTTGTTGTTGTTTATTTGACGTTGTTGTTGTTCACGGTGTTGTTGTTGTTGTTTATTTGACATTGTTGTTGTTCTTGTTATTGACGTTGTTGTTGTTTATTTGACGTTGTTGTTGTTGTTCTTTATTTGACGTTGTTATTGTTTATTTGACGTTGTTGTTGTTGTTTATTTAACGTTGTTGTTGTT
This sequence comes from Vicia faba, assembly GCA_948472305.1. Taxonomy (NCBI): domain Eukaryota; kingdom Viridiplantae; phylum Streptophyta; class Magnoliopsida; order Fabales; family Fabaceae; genus Vicia; species Vicia faba. Next base: position 388,069,609 of record OX451739.1, on the reverse strand, counting down.
GACATTGTTGTTGTTGTTATTGTTTATTTGACATTGTTTTTGTTGTTGTTGTTTATTTGACGTTTTTGTTGTTGTCGATGTTGTTGTTGTTGTTTATTTGACGTTGTTGTTGTTGTTGTTGTTTATTTGATGTTGTTGTTGTTGACGTTGTTGTTGTTGTTGTTTATTTGACGTTGTTGTTGTTGACATAGTTGTTGTTGTTGTTGTTTATTTGATGTTTTTGTTGTTGTTGATGTTTTTGTTGTTTTCGTTGTTGTTTATTTGACGTTGTTGTAGTTGTTTAATTGACGTTGTTGTTGTTGTTGTTTATTTGACGTTGTTGTTGTTGTTATTGTTGTTGTTGTTGTTTATTTGACGTTGTTGTTGTTGTTGTTGTTTATTTGACGTTGCTGTTGTTGTTGTTTATTTGACGTTGTTGTTGTTATTTATTTGACGTTGTTGTGGGTAACATTGTTGTTGTTGTTTATTTGATGTTGTTGTTGTTGTTTATTTGACGTAGTTGTTGTTGTTGACGTTGTTGTTGTTGTTGTTGTTTATTTGACGTTTTTGTTGTTGTTGATGTTGTTGTTGTTGTTGTATATTTGACATTGTTGTAGTTGTTATTGTTGTTGTTCTTTATTTGACATTGTTGTTGTTGTTGTTGTTTATTTGACGTTGTTGTTGTTGTTTATTTGACGTTGTTGTTGTTGACGGTGTTGTTGTTGTTGTTTATTTAACATTGTTGTTGTTGTTGACGTTGTTGTTGTTTATTTGACGTTGTTGTTGTTGTTCTTCTTCTTCTTTATTTGACGTTGTTATTGTTTATTTGACGTTGTTGTTGTTGTTGTTTATTTAACGTTGTTGTTGTTGACATTGTTGTTGTTGTTATTGTTTATTTGACGTTGTTGTTGTTGTTTATTTGACGTAGTTGTTGTTGTTGACGTTGTTGACGTTGTTGTTTATTTGATGTTTTTGTTGTTGTTGATGTTGTTGTTGTTGTTTATTTGACGTTGTTGTTTTTGTTTATTTGACGTTGTTGTTGTTGACGGTGTTGTTGTTGTTATTTATTTGACGTTGTTGTTGTTGTTGTTTATTTGACGTTGTTGTTGTTGACGTTGTTGTTGTTGTTGTTTATTTGACGTTGTTGTTATTGTTGACATAGATGTTGTTGTTGTTGTTGTCGTTGTTGTTTATTTGACGTTTTTGTTGTTGTTGATGTTGTTGTTGTTTTCGTTGTTGTTTATTTGACGTTGTTGTAGTTGTTTAATTGACGTTGTTGTTGTTGTTGTTTATTTGACGTTGTCGTTGTTGTTTATTTGACATTGTTGTTGTTGTTGACGTTGTTGTTGTTGTTGTTTATTTGACATTGTTGTTGTTGTTGTTGTTGTTGTTGTTCACGTTGTTGTTGTTGTTGTTTATTTGACGTTGTTGTTGTTGTTGTTGTTGTTGTTGTTGTTGTTGTTTATTTGACGTTGTTGTTGTTGTTGTTGTTGTTGTTCACGTTGTTGTTGCTGTTGTTGTTTATTTGACGTTGTTGTTGTTGTTGTTGACGTTGTTGTTTATTTGACGTTGTTGTTGTTGTTTATTTGACGGTGTTGTTGTTGTTGTTGTTGTTTATTTGACGTTGTTGTTGTTATTTATTTGACATTGTTGTTGTTGTTTATTTGACATTGTTGTTGTTCTTGTTGACGTTGTTGTTGTTGTTGTTTATTTGACATTGTTTTAGTATTGTTGTTTATTTGACATTGTTGTTGTTATTTATTTGACGTTGTTGTGGGTGACATTGTTGTTGTTATTTATTTGACGTTGTTGTGGGTGACATTGTTGTTGTTGTTTATTTGACGTTGTTGTTGTTGTTTATTTGACGTAGTTGTTGTTGTTGACGTTGTTGTTGTTGTTGTTGTTTATTTGACGTTTTTGTTGTTGTTGATGTTGTTGTTGTTGTTTTATATATGACGTTGTTGTAGTTGTTATTGTTGTTGTTGTTTATTTGACATTGTTGTTGTTGTTGTTTATTTTACGTTGTTGTTGTTGTTTATTTGACGTTGTTGTTGTTGTTTATTTATCGTTGTTGTTGTTAACGATGTTGTTGTTGTTGTTGCTTATTTGACGTTGTTGTTGTTATTTATTTGACGTAGTTGTTGTTGTTGACGTTGTTGTTGTTGTTGTTTATTTGACATTTTTGTTGTTGATGTTGTTGTTGTTGTTGTTTATTTGACATTATTGTTGTTGTTGTTGTTTATTTGACGTTGTTGTTATTGACGGTGTTGTTGTTGTTATTTATTTGACGTTGTTGTTGTTGTTGTTGTTGTTTATTTGACGTTGTTGTTGTTGAGGTTGTTGTTGTTGTTGTTGTTTATTTGACGTTCTTGTTATTGTTGACATAGTTGTTGTTGTTGTTGTTTATTTGACGTTTTTGTTGTTGTTGATGTTGTTGTTGTTTTCGTTGTTGTTTATTTGACGTTGTTGTTGTTGTTTATTTGACGTTGTTGTTGTTGTTGTTGACTTAGTTGTTGTTGTTGTTTATTTGACGTTGTTGTTGTTGTTGACGTTGTTGTTTATTTGACATTGTTGTTGTTGTTTATTTGACGTTGTTGTTGTTGTTGACGTTGTTGTTGTTGTTTATTTGACATTGTTGTTGTTATTTATTTGACATTGTTGTTGTTGTTGACTTTGTTGTTGTTGTTGTTGTTGTTTATTTGACATTGTTGTTGTTGTTGTTTATTTGACGTCGTTTTAGTATTGTTGTTTATTTGACATTATTGTTGTTATTTATTTAACGTTGTTGTGGGTGACATTGTTGTTGTTGTTGTTTATTTGACGTTGTTGTTGTTGTTTATTTGACGTAGTTGTTGTTGTTGACGTTGTTGTTGTTGTTGTTGTTGTTTATTTGACGTTTTTGTTGTTGTTGATGTTGTTGTTGTATATTTGACGTTGTTGTAGTTGTTATTGTTGTTGTTGTTTATTTGACATTGTTGTTGTTGTGGTTTATTTGACGTTGTTGTTGTTGTGTATTTGACGTTGTTGTTGTTGTTTATTTGACGTTGTTGTTGTTGACGGTGTTGTTGTTGTTGTTTATTTGACATTGTTGTTGTTGTTGTTGTTGTTGACGTTGTTGTTGTTTATTTGACGTTGTTGTTGTTATTGTTCTTTATTTGACGTTGTTATTGTTTATTTGACGTTGTTGTTGTTGTTGTTTATTTAACGTTGTTGTTGTTGACATTGTTGTTGTTGTTATTGTTTATTTGTCGTTGTTGTTGTTGTTTATTTGACGTAGTTGTTATTGTTGACGTTGTTGTTGTTGTTGTTGTTTATTTGACGTTTTTGTTGTTGATGTTGTTGTTGTTGTTTATTTGACATTGTTATTGTTGTTGTTGTTTATTTGACGTTGTTGTTGTTGACGTTGTTGTTGTTGTTATTTATTTGACGTTGTTGTTGTTGTTGTTGTTTATTTGACGTTGTTGTTGTTGACGTTGTTGTTGTTGTTGTTTATTTGACGTTGTTGTTGTTGACATAGTTGTTGTTGTTGTTGTTGTTGTTTATTTGACGTTTTTGTTGTTGTTGATGTTGTTGTTGTTTTCGTTGTTGTTTATTTGACGTTGTTGTAGTTGTTTAATTGACGTTGTTGTTGTTGTTGTTGTTTATTTAACGTTGTTGTTGTTGTTGTTATTGTTGTTGTTGTTGTTTATTTGACGTTGTTGTTGTTGTTCTTTATTTGACGTTGTTGTCGTTGTTGTTGTTTATTTGACGTTGTTGTTGTTGACGTTGTTGTTGTTGTTGTTTATTTGACATTGTTGTTGTTGTTGTTATTGTTAATTTGACGTTGTTGTTGTTGTTGTTTATTTGGCGTTGTTGTTGTTGTATTTGACGTTGTTGTTGTTTATTTGACGTTGTTGTTGTTGTTAACGTTGTTTTTCTTGTTGTTTATTTGACGTTGTTGTTGTTGTTGTTTATTTGACGTTGTTGTTGTTGTTTATTTGACGTTGTTGTTGTTGTTTATTTGACGTTGTTGTTGTTGTTGACGTTGTTGTTGTTGTTTATTTGACGTTGTTGTTGTTGTTTATTTTACATTTTTGTTGTTGTTGTTATTGTTTATTTGACGTTGTTGTTGTTTTTTTTGGCATTGTTGTTGTTTTTGTTGACGTTGTTGTTGTTGTTGTTTATTTGACGTTGTTGTTATTGATGTTGTTTTTGTTGTTGTTTATTTGACGTTGTTGTTGTTGTTGTTTATTTGACGTTGTTGTTTTTGTTGTTTATTTTTACGTTGTTGTTGTTGTTGTTTATTTGACATTGTTGTTGTTAACAGTGTTGTTGTTGTTGTTGTTTATTTGACGTTGTTGTTGTTGTTGTTTATTTGACATTGTTGTTGTTGACGTTGTTGTTGTTGTTGTTGTTGTTTATTTGACGTTGTTGTTGTTGACATAGTTGTTATTGTTGTTGTTTATTTGATGTTGTTGTTGTTGACGTTGTTGTTGTTGTTGTTGTTTATTTGACGTTGTTGTTGTAGTTGACATAGTTGTTGTTGTTGTTGTTTATTTGACGTTGTTGTTGTTGTTGACGTTGTTGTTGTTGTTGTTTATTTTACGTTGTTGTTGTTGTTTATTTGACATTGTTGTTGTTGTTGTTTATTTGACATTGTTGTTGTTGACGTTGTTGTTGTTGTTGTTGTTGTTTATTTGACGTTGTTGTTGTTGACATAGTTGTTATTGTTGTTTTTTATTTGACGTTGTTGTTGTTGACGTTGTTGTTGTTGTTGTTGTTTATTTGACGTTGTTGTTGTAGTTGACATAGTTGTTGTTGTTGTTGTTTATTTGACGTTGTTGTTGTTGTTGACGTTGTTGTTGTTGTTGTTGTTTATTTTACGTTGTTGTTGTTGTTTATTTGACATTGTTGTTGTTGTTGACGTTGTTGTTGTTGTTGTTTATTTGACATTGTTGTTGTTGTTGTTGTTGTTGTTGTTGACGTTGTTGTTGTTGTTGTTGTTGTTGTTGTTGTTTATTTGACTTTGTTGTTGTTGTTTATTTGACGTTGTTGTTGTTGTTGTTGACTTAGTTGTTGTTGTTGTTTATTTGACGTTGTTGTTGTTGTTGACGTTGTTGTTTATTTGACATTGTTGTTGTTGTTTATTTGACGTTGTTGTTGTTGTTGACGTTGTTGTTGTTGTTTATTTGACGTTGTTGTTGTTATTTATTTGACATTGTTGTTGTTGTTGACTTTGTTGTTGTTGTTGTTGTTGTTTATTTGACATTGTTGTTGTTGTTGTTTATTTGACGTTGTTTTAGTATTGTTGTTTATTTGACATTGTTGTTGTTATTTATTTGACGTTGTTGTGGGTGACATTGTTGTTATTGTTTATTTGACGTTGTTGTTGTTGTTTATTTGACGTAGTTGTTGTTGTTGACGTTGTTGTTGTTGTTGTTGTTGTTTATTTGACGTTTTTGTTGTTGTTGATGTTGTTGTTGTATATTTGACGTTGTTGTAGTTGTTATTGTTGTTGTTGTTTATTTGACATTGTTGTTGTTGTTGTTTATTTGACGTTGTTGTTGTTGTGTATTTGACGTTGTTGTTGTTGTTTATTTGACGTTGTTGTTGTTGACGGTGTTGTTGTTGTTGTTTATTTGACATTGTTGTTGTTGTTGTTGTTGTTGTTGACGTTGTTGTTGTTTATTTGACGTTGTTGTTGTTATTGTTCTTTATTTGACGTTGTTATTGTTTATTTGACGTTGTTGTTGTTGTTTATTTAACGTTGTTGTTGTTGACATTGTTGTTGTTGTTATTGTTTATTTGACGTTGTTGTTGTTGTTTATTTGACGTAGTTGTTATTGTTGACGTTGTTGTTGTTGTTGTTTATTTGACGTTTTTGTTGTTGATGTTGTTGTTGTTGTTTATTTGACATTGTTATTGTTGTTGTTGTTTATTTGACGTTGTTGTTGTTGACGTTGTTGTTGTTGTTATTTATTTGACGTTGTTGTTGTTGTTGTTTATTTGACGTTGTTGTTATTGACGTTGTTGTTGTTGTTGTTGTTTATTTGACGTTGTTGTTGTTGACATAGTTGTTATTGTTGTTGTTTATTTGACGTTGTTGTTGTTGACGTTGTTGTTGTTGTTGTTGTTTATTTGACGTTGTTGTTGTAGTTGACATAGTTGTTGTTGTTGTTGTTTATTTGACGTTGTTGTTGTTGTTGACGTTGTTGTTGTTGTTGTTTATTTTACGTTGTTGTTGTTGTTTATTTGACATTGTTGTTGTTGTTGACGTTGTTGTTGTTGTTGTTTATTTGACATTGTTGTTGTTGTTTTTGTTGTTGACGTTGTTGTTGTTGTTGTTGTTGTTTATTTGACTTTGTTGTTGTTGTTTATTTGACGTTGTTGTTGTTGTTGACTTAGTTGTTGTTGTTGTTTATTTGACGTTGTTGTTGTTGTTGTTGTTGACGTTGTTGTTTATTTGACATTGTTGTTGTTGTTTATTTGACGTTGTTGTTGTTGTTGACGTTGTTGTTGTTGTTTATTTGACGTTGTTTTTGTTATTTATTTGACATTGTTGTTGTTGTTGACTTTGTTGTTGTTGTTGTTGTTGTTTATTTGACATTGTTGTTGTTGTTGTTGTTTATTTGACGTCGTTTTGGGTGACATTGTTGTTGTTGTTTATTTGACGTTGTTGTTGTTGTTTATTTGACGTAGTTGTTGTTGTTGACGTTGTTGTTGTTGTTGTTGTTTATTTGACGTTTTTGTTGTTGTTGATGTTGTTGTTGTATATTTGACGTTGTTGTAGTTGTTATTGTTGTTGTTGTTTATTTGACATTGTTGTTGTTGTTGTTTATTTGACGTTGTTGTTGTTGTGTATTTGACGTTGTTGTTGTTGTTTATTTGACGTTGTTGTTGTTGACGGTGTTGTTGTTGTTGTTTATTTGACATTGTTGTTGTTGTTGTTGTTGACGTTGTTGTTGTTTATTTGACGTTGTTGTTGTTATTGTTCTTTATTTGACGTTGTTATTGTTTATTTGACGTTGTTGTTGTTGTTTATTTAACGTTGTTGTTGTTGACATTGTTGTTGTTGTTATTGTTTATTTGACGTTGTTGTTGTTGTTTATTTGACGTAGTTGTTATTGTTGACGTTGTTGTTGTTGTTGTTTATTTGACGTTTTTGTTGTTGATGTTGTTGTTGTTGTTTATTTGACATTGTTATTGTTGTTGTTGTTTATTTGACGTTGTTGTTGTTGACGTTGTTGTTGTTGTTATTTATTTGACGTTGTTGTTGTTGTTGTTTATTTGACGTTGTTGTTATTGACGTTGTTGTTGTTGTTGTTGTTTATTTGACGTTGTTGTTGTTGACATAGTTGTTGTTGTTGTTGTTTATTTGACGTTTTTGTTGTTGTTGATGTTGTTGTTGTTTTCGTTGTTGTTTATTTGACGTTGTTGTAGTTGTTTAATTGACGTTGTTGTTGTTTATTTAACGTTGTTGTTGTTGTTATTGTTGTTGTTGTTGTTTATTTGACGTTGTTGTTGTTGTTCTTTATTTGACGTTGTTGTCGTTGACGTTGTTGTTGTTGTTGTTGTTTATTTGACGTTGTTGTTGTAGTTGACATAGTTGTTGTTGTTGTTGTTTATTTGACGTTGTTGTTGTTGTTGACGTTGTTGTTATTGTTGTTTATTTTACGTTGTTGTTGTTGTTTATTTGACATTGTTGTTATTGTTGACGTTGTTGTTGTTGTTGTTTATTTGACATTGTTGTTATTGTTGTTGTTGACGTTGTTATTGTTGTTGTTTATTTGACTTTGTTGTTGTTTATTTGACGTTGTTGTTGTTGTTGTTGTTGACTTAGTTGTTGTTGTTGTTTATTTGACGTTGTTGTTGTTGTTGACGTTGTTGTTTATTTGACATTGTTGTTGTTGTTTATTTGACGTTGTTGTTGTTGTTGACGTTGTTGTTGTTGTTTATTTGACGTTGTTGTTGTTATTTATTTGACATTGTTGTTGTTGTTGACTTTGTTGTTGTTGTTGTTGTTGTTTATTTGACATTGTTGTTGTTGTTGTTGTTTATTTGACGTTGTTTTAGTATTGTTGTTTATTTGACATTGTTGTTGTTATTTATTTGACGTTATTGTGGGTGACATTGTTGTTGTTGTTTATTTGACGTTGTTGTTGTTCTTTATTTGACGTAGTTGTTGTTGTTGACGTTGTTGTTGTTGTTGTTGTTGTTTATTTGACGTTTTTGTTGTTGTTGATGTTGTTGTTGTATATTTGACGTTGTTGTAGTTGTTATTGTTGTTGTTGTTTATTTGACATTGTTGTTGTTGTTGTTTATTTGACGTTGTTGTTGTTGTGTATTTGACGTTGTTGTTGTTGTTTATTTGACGTTGTTGTTGTTGACGGTGTTGTTGTTGTTGTTTATTTGACATTGTTGTTGTTGTTGTTGTTGACGTTGTTGTTGTTTATTTGACGTTGTTGTTGTTATTGTTCTTTATTTGACGTTGTTATTGTTTATTTGACGTTGTTGTTGTTGTTTATTTAACGTTGTTGTTGTTGACATTGTAGTTGTTGTTATTGTTTATTTGACGTTGTTGTTGTTGTTTATTTGACGTAGTTGTTATTGTTGATGTTGTTGTTGTTGTTGTTTATTTGACGTTTTTGTTGTTGTTGTTGTTTATTTGACATTGTTATTGTTGTTGTTGTTTATTTGACGTTGTTGTTGTTGACGTTGTTGTTGTTGTTGTTGTTTATTTGACGTTGTTGTTGTAGTTGACATAGTTGTTGTTGTTGTTGTTTATTTGACGTTGTTGTTGTTGTTGACGTTGTTGTTGTTGTTGTTTATTTTACGTTGTTGTTGTTGTTTATTTGACATTGTTGTTGTTGTTGACGTTGTTGTTGTTGTTGTTTATTTGACATTGTTGTTGTTGTTGTTGTTGTTGTTGACGTTGTTGTTGTTGTTGTTGTTGTTTATTTGACTTTGTTGTTGTTGTTTATTTGACGTTGTTGTTGTTGTTGTTGACTTAGTTGTTGTTGTTGTTTATTTGACGTTGTTGTTGTTGTTGACGTTGTTGTTTATTTGACATTGTTGTTGTTGTTTATTTGACGTTGTTGTTGTTGTTGTTGACGTTGTTGTTGTTGTTTATTTGACGTTGTTGTTGTTATTTATTTGACATTGTTGTTGTTGTTGACTTTGTTGTTGTTGTTGTTGTTGTTGTTTATTTGACATTGTTGTTGTTGTTGTTTATTTGACGTTGTTTTAGTATTGTTGTTTATTTGACATTGTTGTTGTTATTTATTTGACGTTGTTGTGGGTGACATTGTTGTTGTTGTTTATTTGACGTTGTTGTTGTTGTTTATTTGACGTAGTTGTTGTTGTTGACGTTGTTGTTGTTGTTGTTGTTTATTTGACGTTTTTGTTGTTGTTGATGTTGTTGTTGTATATTTGACGTTGTTGTAGTTGTTATTGTTGTTGTTGTTTATTTGACATTGTTGTTGTTGTTGTTTATTTGACGTTGTTGTTGTTGTGTATTTGACGTTGTTGTTGTTGTTTATTTGACGTTGTTGTTGTTGACGGTGTTGTTGTTGTTGTTTATTTGACATTGTTGTTGTTGTTGTTGTTGTTGACGTTGTTGTTGTTTATTTGATGTTGTTGTTGTTATTGTTCTTTATTTGACGTTGTTATTGTTTATTTGACGTTGTTGTTGTTGTTTATTTAACGTTGTTGTTGTTGACATTGTTGTTGTTGTTATTGTTTATTTGACGTTGTTGTTGTTGTTTATTTGACGTAGTTGTTATTGTTGACGTTGTTGTTGTTGTTGTTTATTTGACGTTTTTGTTGTTGATGTTGTTGTTGTTGTTTATTTGACATTGTTATTGTTGTTGTTGTTTATTTGACGTTGTTGTTGTTGACGTTGTTGTTGTTGTTATTTATTTGACGTTGTTGTTGTTGTTGTTTATTTGACGTTGTTGTTATTGACGTTGTTGTTGTTGTTGTTGTTGTTTATTTGACGTTGTTGTTGTTGACATAGTTGTTATTGTTGTTGTTTATTTGACGTTGTTGTTGTTGACGTTGTTGTTGTTGTTGTTGTTTATTTGACGTTGTTGTTGTAGTTGACATAGTTGTTGTTGTTGTTGTTTATTTGACGTTGTTGTTGTTGTTGACGTTGTTGTTGTTGTTGTTTATTTTACGTTGTTGTTGTTGTTTATTTGACATTGTTGTTGTTGTTGACGTTGTTGTTGTTGTTGTTTATTTGACATTGTTGTTGTTGTTTTTGTTGTTGACGTTGTTGTTGTTGTTGTTGTTTATTTGACTTTGTTGTTGTTGTTTATTTGACGTTGTTGTTGTTGTTGACTTAGTTGTTGTTGTTGTTTATTTGACGTTGTTGTTGTTGTTGACGTTGTTGTTTATTTGACATTGTTGTTGTTGTTTATTTGACGTTGTTGTTGTTGTTGACGTTGTTGTTGTTGTTTATTTGACGTTGTTGTTGTTATTTATTTGACATTGTTGTTGTTGTTGACTTTGTTGTTGTTGTTGTTGTTGTTGTTTATTTGACATTGTTGTTGTTGTTGTTGTTTATTTGACGTTGTTTTAGTATTGTTGTTTATTTGACATTGTTGTTGTTATTTATTTGACGTTGTTGTGGGTGACATTGTTGTTGTTGTTTATTTGACGTTGTTGTTGTTGTTTATTTGACGTAGTTGTTGTTGTTGACGTTGTTGTTGTTGTTGTTGTTTATTTGACGTTTTTGTTGTTGTTGATGTTGTTGTTGTATATTTGACGTTGTTGTAGTTGTTATTGTTGTTGTTGTTTATTTGACATTGTTGTTGTTGTTGTTTATTTGACGTTGTTGTTGTTGTGTATTTGACGTTGTTGTTGTTGTTTATTTGACGTTGTTGTTGTTGACGGTGTTGTTGTTGTTGTTTATTTGACATTGTTGTTGTTGTTGTTGTTGTTGACGTTGTTGTTGTTTATTTGACGTTGTTGTTGTTATTGTTCTTTATTTGACGTTGTTATTGTTTATTTGACGTTGTTGTTGTTGTTTATTTAACGTTGTTGTTGTTGACATTGTTGTTGTTGTTATTGTTTATTTGACGTTGTTGTTGTTGTTTATTTGACGTAGTTGTTATTGTTGACGTTGTTGTTGTTGTTGTTTATTTGACGTTTTTGTTGTTGATGTTGTTGTTGTTGTTTATTTGACATTGTTATTGTTGTTGTTGTTTATTTGACGTTGTTGTTGTTGACGTTGTTGTTGTTGTTATTTATTTGACGTTGTTGTTGTTGTTGTTTATTTGACGTTGTTGTTATTGACGTTGTTGTTGTTGTTGTTGTTTATTTGACGTTGTTGTTGTTGACATAGTTGTTGTTGTTGTTGTTTATTTGACGTTTTTGTTGTTGTTGATGTTGTTGTTGTTTTCGTTGTTGTTTATTTGACGTTGTTGTAGTTGTTTAATTGACGTTGTTGTTGTTGTTGTTTATTTAACGTTGTTGTTGTTGTTATTGTTGTTGTTGTTGTTTATTTGACGTTGTTGTTGTTGTTCTTTATTTGACGTTGTTGTCGTTGACGTTGTTGTTGTTGTTGTTGTTTATTTGACGTTGTTGTTGTAGTTGACATAGTTGTTGTTGTTGTTGTTTATTTGACGTTGTTGTTGTTGTTGACGTTGTTGTTGTTGTTGTTTATTTTACGTTGTTGTTGTTGTTTATTTGACATTGTTGTTATTGTTGACGTTGTTGTTGTTGTTGTTTATTTGACATTGTTGTTATTGTTGTTGTTGACGTTGTTATTGTTGTTGTTGTTTATTTGACTTTGTTGTTGTTTATTTGACGTTGTTGTTGTTGTTGTTGTTGACTTAGTTGTTGTTGTTGTTTATTTGACGTTGTTGTTGTTGTTGACGTTGTTGTTTATTTGACATTGTTGTTGTTGTTTATTTGACGTTGTTGTTGTTGTTGACGTTGTTGTTGTTGTTTATTTGACGTTGTTGTTGTTATTTATTTGACATTGTTGTTGTTGGTGACTTTGTTGTTGTTGTTGTTGTTGTTTATTTGACATTGTTGTTGTTGTTGTTGTTTATTTGACGTTGTTTTAGTATTGTTGTTTATTTGACATTGTTGTTGTTATTTATTTGACGTTATTGTGGGTGACATTGTTGTTGTTGTTTATTTGACGTTGTTGTTGTTCTTTATTTGACGTAGTTGTTGTTGTTGACGTTGTTGTTGTTGTTGTTGTTGTTTATTTGACGTTTTTGTTGTTGTTGATGTTGTTGTTGTATATTTGACGTTGTTGTAGTTGTTATTGTTGTTGTTGTTTATTTGACATTGTTGTTGTTGTTGTTTATTTGACGTTGTTGTTGTTGTGTATTTGACGTTGTTGTTGTTGTTTATTTGACGTTGTTGTTGTTGACGGTGTTGTTGTTGTTGTTTATTTGACATTGTTGTTGTTGTTGTTGTTGACGTTGTTGTTGTTTATTTGACGTTGTTGTTGTTATTGTTCTTTATTTGACGTTGTTATTGTTTATTTGACGTTGTTGTTGTTGTTTATTTAACGTTGTTGTTGTTGACATTGTAGTTGTTGTTATTATTTATTTGACGTTGTTGTTGTTATCTATTTGACGTTGTTGTTATTGTTGATGTTGTTGTTGTTGTTGTTTATTTGACGTTTTTGTTGTTGTTGTTGTTTATTTGACATTGTTATTGTTGTTGTTGTTTATTTGACGTTGTTGTTGTTGACGTTGTTGTTGTTGTTATTTATTTGACGTTGTTGTTGTTGTTGTTGTTGTTTATTTGATGTTGTTGTTGTTGACGTTGTTGTTGTTGTTGTTGTTTATTTGACGTTGTTGTTGTTGACATAGTTGTTGTTGTTGTTGTTGTTTATTTGACGTTTTTGTTGTTGTTGATGTTGTTGTTGTTTTCGTTATTGTTTATTTGACGTTGTTGTAGTTGTTTAATTGACGTTGTTGTTGTTGTTGTTTATTTAATGTTGTTGTTGTTGTTGTTATTGTTGTTGTTGTTGTTTATTTGACGTTGTTGTTGTTGTTCTTTATTTGACGTTGTTGTCGTTGTTGTTGTTTATTTGACGTTGTTGTTGTTGACGTTGTTGTTGTTGTTGTTTATTTGACATTGTTGTTGTTGTTGTTATTGTTAATTTGACGTTGTTGTTGTTGTTGTTTATTTGACATTGTTGTTATTGACGGTGTTGTTGTTGTTTATTTGACATTGTTGTTGTTGTTGTTTATTTGACGTTGTTGTTGTTGTTGTTTATTAGACATTGTTGTTGTTGTTAACATAGTTGTTGTTGTTGTTGTTTATTTGACGTTGTTGTTGTTGTTGACGTTGTTGTTGTTGTTGTTTATTTGCCGTTGTTGTTGTTGTTGACATAGTTGTTGTTGTTGTTGTTTATTTGACGTTGTTGTTGTTGTTGACGTTGTTGTTGTTGTTGTTGTTTATTTGACGTTGTTGTTGTTGTTGTTTATTTGACATTGTTGTTTTTGTTGATGTTGTTGTTTTTGTTGTTTATTTGACATTGTTGTTGTTGTTGTTGATGTTGTTGTTGTTGTTTATTTGACTTTGTTGTTGTTGTTGTTGTTTATTTGACGTTGTTGTTGTTGTTGACTTAGTTGTTGTTGTTATTTATTTGACGTTGTTGTTGTTGTTGTTGACGGTGTTGTTTATTTGACGTTGTTGTTGTTGTTTATTTGACGTTGTTGTTGTTGTTGACGTTGTTGTTGTTGTTGACGTTGTTGTTGTTTTTTATTTGACGTTGTTGTTGTTATTTATTTGACATTGTTGTTGTTGTTGACGTTGTTGTTGTTGTTTATTTGACATTGTTGTTGTTGTTGTTGATGTTGTTGTTGTTGTTGTTGTTGTTGTTGTTGTTTATTTGACATTGTTTTAGTATTAATGTTTATTTGACATTGTTGTTGTTATTTATTTGACGTTGTTGTGGGTGACATTGTTGTTGTTGTTGTTTATTTGACGTTGTTGTTGTTGTTGTTTATTTGACGTAGTTGTTGTTGTTGACGTTGTTGTTGTTGTTGTTGTTGTTTATTTGACGTTTTTGTTGTTGTTGATGTTGTTGTTGTTGTATATTTGACGTTGTTGTAGTTGTTATTGTTGTTGTTGTTTATTTGACATTATTGTTGTTGTTGTTGTTTATTTGACGTTGTTGTTGTTGTTGTTTATTTGACGTTGTTGTTGTTGTTTATTTGACGTTGTTGTTGTTCACGATGTTGTTGTTGTTGTTTATTTGACATTGTTGTTGTTCTTGTTATTGACGTTGTTGTTGTTTATTTGACGTTGTTGTTGTTGTTCTTTATTTGACGTTGTTGTTTTTTATTTGACGTTGTTGTTGTTGTTTATTTAACGTTGTTGTTGTTGACATTGTTGTTGTTGTTATTGTTTATTTGACATTGTTTTTGTTGTTGTTGTTGTTTATTTGACGTTTTTGTTGTTGTTGATGTTGTTGTTGTTTTTTATTTGACGTTGTTGTTGTTGTTGTTTATTTGATGTTGTTGTTGTTGACGTTGTTGTTGTTGTTTTTTATTTGACGTTGTTGTTGTTGACATAGTTGTTGTTGTTGTTGTTTATTTGATGTTTTTGTTGTTGTTGATGTTTTTGTTGTTTTCGTTGTTGTTTATTTGACGTTGTTGTAGTTGTTTAATTGACGTTGTTGTTGTTGTTGTTTATTTGACGTTGTTGTTGTTGTTGTTGTTTATTTGACGTTGCTGTTGTTGTTGTTTATTTGACGTTGTTGTTGTTATTTATTTGACGTTGTTGTGGGTAACATTGTTGTTGTTGTTTATTTGACGTTGTTGTTGTTGTTTATTTGACGTAGTTGTTGTTGTTGACGTTGTTGTTGTTGTTGTTGTTGTTTATTTGACGTTTTTGTTGTTGTTGATGTTGTTGTTGTTGTTGTTGTATATTTGACATTGTTGTAGTTGTTATTGTTGTTGTTCTTTATTTGACATTGTTGTTGTTGTTGTTGTTTATTTGACGTTGTTGTTGTTGTTTATTTGACGTTGTTGTTGTTGACGGTGTTGTTGTTGTTGTTTATTTGACATTGTTGTTGTTGTTGACGTTGTTGTTGTTTATTTGACGTTGTTGTTGTTGGTCTTCTTCTTCTTTATTTGACGTTGTTATTGTTTATTTGACGTTGTTGTTGTTGTTGTTTATTTAACGTTGTTGTTGTTGACATTGTT